>JAUNZM010000301.1:807500-952500 GCA_033459285.1 Clamator glandarius | reverse complement strand
TGCTGCTGAAAACTCCATGCAGGTCAGAAGTCCTGGGAGTGATGTTCTACTAGCTTCATAGCTCTGCCTCTTCCTTAAAGACGGGAAGAAATAAATACTGTGCTAAATCCACATCTCTAAGAGGAGAAAGGGGTGCTGGTAGCCTTTGCCAATGGGAAGGTGGTATGAAGAGGTCCATGCAACTCACATTGAGTCTGTGGCTGGAGGAGCAGGGGAAGCATGGTTTTTTGTTGTGTTGACATGATGAGACTGCAGCTGGACCGAGGGTGTCTTGTGCCGCTGACAAGGCCCATGGCTCTGATGAGATGTTTTGCAAAGCAGCTTGACTAGTATGATAGCTGGACACATCAAAAGTGTGAGATTAGGATCTCTGTAATTTAAAGTATTTTCCTTCCTCCACTCCCTCGAGTATACTGATGTTCAGGGCTGCCAAAAACTGCCTATAGTCTTGCCTTTTAAGTCAAAAGCATATGAGAAGGACAGTTTTAGACTTCCCTAGATGCCTGGTTTGCTGTATGGTACATATCCACGGGTACATCACATTGCTTTAGCTGTTCCATATGCAGACATAATGCCCTTTTTGTAAGTGTCTGTGTAGCTGCTCGAACACAGATTTTTATTACTGCTTGTTGGAGGCAAAATTTTGTACTCCTGTCTTCCAAACATGTATTTCATCCAGGAAGCCCTTAAAGTCTTGCGAGACCATCACCTTTGCATATTTTGTTTGAGAAGTCTTGGCACGTAGTTCCATGTGCCAAAAGCCTCATACTATGTTTTCCTAAAAATTACGTTCAAGTTGCCAAAAAATTGGTGGGAACTTGCAATTTCCGTGTTACAAGTTCACATGCCAACTGGGAAAGGAGAAAAGCCGATGTGCAAGGTTTTGCAGAACCCTCAATATCTCCCTTCCGGCTGATCCGTGTTCCCACCGGTGTGTGCGCCGACAGCCTGAGCAGGCACCGGGGCTGGCGGCTCCCTTCCAGTGTGTGGGCAGCCCGAGAGGCACAAGCAAACGGCAAAGAAGAAAAAAAAAAGGAGACCAAAAAGCAAACTTAGGCTTGTGCAATAATTTTCAGCCATGCCTTGGCAGATGGGTTTGCTTGGTCTTCAGAGAAATACAGGTTGGGCAATGAGAAAGGAGTCCATTACCAGCAAAGCAGGTGATGGTTTGTAAAACATTCTTTCTGTGTATTTAATGTCTTGAAGCTATAAGAGATCACTTTGCTGCTACCCATGCTCCTCTCTCAATTATATAAAAGAAGTTTTGCGCATCTTAATTTTACATGCTTAAAATATTTCAGTACTTAGCTTTATTATTTATTTTTTTTAAGTCTTCGGCAGTTGCGTGTTTGACATGGTTTTGTTATCCTAGATGTTATGTTATGATCTGGCACACGGAGCATTAATTCCTTTATCAACTCTATTTCCTTTACAGTTGTTCATTTAATTGAGCTCCTCTGTGTATTTTACAAAACAAGATGCGTTCGTTACAACTTGCAGACCTCAGATAGTGTTGTAACATGTTTCAGAAAAACAGCACTTTTGTACATAGTTGTGGAAGTTGGGTGTTTGGTTTATTTTTCAGATGCTGGGAGGAAGCAGTAGCAGAATTCTTGCATGCATAATTGGTAGGAACTTTCCAGAAGCTCTTTATTGTAGTTATTTTCTTTTAAAGCTGTGTTTACTCTAAGAATTTGGCTGAGGCAGTTGAAATATGTGGCTGCAGTGTGGAACAAAATACACTGTATGTTTTGTTACTCTCCTTGTTCTGCTTTGACTTGTGCAAACACTTGTAATCCAAAGGAAGAGATCATACCTGTGGCTGCGGTGTCATACAATCCAGTTTAGCAAATTACCCTCTTATAGTACATCCTGACATTGAATAGTCTTGTCTTGAACAGAGTAGTTCTCTTTCACAAGCTCTTGGAGCAGTGTGTTGCCTCTGCAGTGTTTGGGAGCCAGCACAGCTGTGTGACCATGAACCTGCATGTAGCTGGAGATATTCAACTACTGTCTTTAGTGCAGATTTTGAACACACATTGCGTATTTAACAGCCATTTCTGATAGTAACCAACCCCTCGTGCTGCTGGGAACTCAGCTCCCGAAAGGCTATTTCCAGAGCACAGAGCAACCTTTGCTGAGCGTGGCAGCTGTTGGTTTCTTCTCCCAAGTAACAGGGGGTACGACGAGTGGAAATAGCCTCAAGTTGTGCCAAGGGAGAGTTAAACTACATATTAGGAAATATTAGTTCATGGAAAGGGTTATCAGACATTGGAACAGGCTGCCTAGGGAAGTGCTTGAGTCACCATCGCTAGAGCTATTTAAAAGATAGGTAGATGTGGTGCCTAGGGACACGGTTTAGTGGCGAACTTGGCAATGTCAGGTTTATGGTTGGATTTAATGGTCTTAAAGGTCTTTTCCAACCTAAATGATTCTGTGATTCTGCAGTCGTTCCACTCCAAGGCCAAACAGCTTGTTTTGGAGAGGTCATGGGGCCATAGAGCTGTTTATTGGGAGGTTCTGTGTGGCATTGGCATCATGCATGGGAAAGGCATGGACGATTGCAGGAATGCTCTCAATTGCCTGCAGGTGTTGGCCAAGTAAAATTGGAGAAGCTAGTTTGGTGTCCAGTTGCTCCTCTCTGCTCTTGCCTCTTCATCTCTCAGCTTTCTCTGATGGTGGCTCAGAGATGGGTATTGCTCTTCAGGCATGGGTAAATGCAGATGAGGGATTAAGAGTTTGGCTTCCTGCATCCTGACTCAAAAGTAGGCATATGTGCTTTTTTTGGTGAGCAGAAACAAATTGGTTTCAACAGAGCTTTTTTAGGGAGTTTTCTCAGGCACAGGATGAAATTTTGAGGTGGAAAAAATTGACACCTCCCCCCCCACTATTGGACCACTGCAGTGAGGACCAACTGTATTTTTGGGTGCTTGGGATCCATGTGTGTCACTGCTGAGCACGTGGCTGTTGAGAAACGTGTGCGGTAGTGTGTCTCCTGCACAGAAATGTGGTGGGGTGGGATCCTTGCTCTGGACCCAGGCTGGAGGTGTTCCTAGGAAGAAAACATCAAGACAAAACTGGGAGGAAAACACCTCTTCTGTGACACATATGCTATTGTGGCTAATGCTAAACCAGCATGTTGGGTACTTTGTGTGTGTGTTAGCTTATGCACCAGCGTTTATAGGCACTACATGTAGGGTTTCTCTTCTTGCATCGTGCTGTCCTAGCTGTAATCTGATAGCCGTAGCCCTTGGACAGGGCAAGGCAGAGAGACACTCTGTTTCCACAAAAGCTTAGCTCAGTGCATTTTTCTTATTGTGTTATGGGCCTGATTCTTGAGGGGGGTCAGATGCTCTCAGTTGTGGGTATTCAGAATTTTTGCAAGCCACCCTGCTCAGAAATTGGTGGTTACATTTTTTTTTAATGGGAAAAAGCATTTTTCCATTTGCTTCTCCATACACTGAAACCACTAAAGAGCCCTTGCTTTCTTTTCCACACATAAGTGCACACTGATGGGAGCAAGAGAGGGACTGCAGGTCTTAGAAGGCTTTAAGTGTGTGAAAGCAAGGAGTCCTAATGAAAATGGTTTTGCAACTTAATTGTAGTGGGTGTGCCTTTTTTTGTGAAAAGAAATTAAAATGCTGGAGGCCAAGGTGCTTCCTCACAGTAGTGACGACAGCAATATGAACTTCCCCAGCCAGTTCTGCCAAGGTGCCCAAGACCTGCGAGTCCCATGGATTTTGAGCCTTGAGCCGTCCATCCTTTCATTGCTTTGCAGAAATACCGTGTTTTGCATGGTGAACCTTCCTTGGGCTTCTGAGTCCCCTTCCTAAAAGGTAGCTTGTTCACATCACAGCCTCACTGCATCTGGGGAAGCCAGTGTGTGCTTTCCAGTGGTTTTGAGATTCATTACTTGTTCCATGGATGGAGTTGCAGACCTCCATGAAACCAGTGTTAAGCCTGTTGAAAGCAAGGAACTTGCTCTTTGTGGTAGACTGTCTTGAACCTGTTCAGAGTAGTCCGTGAATCCCTACAAATCTGGTGCCCGGGGGCAAAACCCTCTGCTGCCTCAGCTACCCAGTGCCCCATAGAAACACGTTCCATTTTAAATAGATGCTGTTTGCAGCATCTTGGGCTTGCTGTGTGAGGATGAGAAATGTTAACATAAATTCTTTAAATAACATCTAGTAGTGTTGAATGCACAGAATTATAAAACATTTTTATATTCTGAGTCTCATTTGCATCTTCACATTAAAAACTGTGGTTTTCTTTTCAGGGAATGGTTGCAAGATCTGATTTGTTTTGAAATCAAAGCTAAATTTGTGTTCTTGCGTTCCTGTTTGCCCTTCATTTGACAAATTTTTCTTGTTCTATAAATATGGAATTGTAAACAAGGGCTAATCCTTAGCAACAACCTGGAAAGTTAACATTTCTCTCCAGCTCCTATTATAATTAATCTAGACACTCTGAATATGATGTGATTTACACAGTATTCCTAAGGCCAGGAGGTACTAATATCTTGTTAGAGAACTGAGGAAAAGAACACGCTTTTGTGTTTGCTGTGTAACATAATTGCACTGCATTTTCTTTCATAAAAAGATGTTTAAAGATGCTTTTTGCTTTACATTTGAAAAATGGAAGTCTTCTGCTTTTACCTTTGGCTGAAATTGTCTTAAATGTGTTTTCTCTCCAGCAGCAGTCAATATTGTCAAAACGTTTTGCAGAGTACATTTTAATAATGTGGGTTAAGACCATCATTATATTAATTTAATTCTTGGTGTAGGTAAGTTTGTAAGATGCTTCCACTTTGTCATAGAAGTTTTTCACAGTAAACATAATCTGTTTCCCCTATGCAGAAAAGAGAGGGATAATACAGTCGACAAAAGGATAAATCCCTTGTGTTACATTTTTAAATATGGTTTGAACAGTCTTTCTGTCATGGTCCATCCTTTTATTTTATTTATTTTCATTTAATTTTGGTTTGTTCTGTTTATGTTTGTTCAGGGAGTGTTTTTGTAGTGTTAATCTATGTAAGCCCCATGCAGTTGAAAACTGCAACTCCCAGCAGGCTGTGATTAAAACATTATGAATGTGGCAAACCACAAATGCAAAAGTAAGTTTACATTTAGAGTTTGTTCATAAAATATTTTATTCAAGTTTTGTAATACCTTGGTATCGTGGTCAGCATTGCCATAAAAATTCTGTGTTATATGGAATGATACAATCTGTGAAGCATTTCCCATTATGTAGACACCATGTCTTTAAATTATAGCAATTTCTTAAGATTTTAAAGCAAAATGAGCTCTTAGAAGTGTGATTAATAGCAGGGAATGAGGCTAACACTGGGTCATCAGTGGCACTCCATTACAAAAAAGGTTGGACTAATAAAAGCATCCATCTATTTGACCAATAAAGCATTTGAATGATATGCTTATAGTTTTTATCATACCGTAGTTACTTTGTACTGAATAAACTGTGATTTTACGTGCTGGAAAAGGAGCGTGGAACAGGCAGCGCGGCTGAGGTGAGAGCAGTTGTCTCAAGTAGGGAAATATCTGGACTTTTATGTGAAGCTTGATGTTTTCAGAAGCCTTCAGGTTGCGGTGTCTAAATTTTTGAAGCTGCTGTGAAATATCTGAATCCCCCATGACCCGTGCCTGCCTGCCCACAGTCGTTCAGTGAGGCTGGCCCTCGCTGTCCTGCAGGGAGGGGAGAAAGGAGGGTATTGTGTATAATCATTAATTCAGAGTTAAGTCCCCGGCAGCCCCAGACATCAGAAATATTCTGCTGAAGCACAGGAAATGGGGCAGCACTTCTGTTTTCCTGGTGTGCGGACGCCAACCCCGTCCTCCAGTTGCACCTTTCATCCTGCCTGCTATTATGCTGTCAACCTGATGTATTCAAAAATACGAGGTTTCCTGAACAATACTGCGTTTGGGTTTTATTTAAATACTTGTCATATTAGTAGGTTGTACTGATTTCATGGGTTTGAACCGTTTCTTTTTTTTTTTTTTTTTTGTTTGAACTACAACAAAAGGCTAAATATTTTCTGAAAAAGAAAGCCAGCCATGTATGTCTAGGATTGTGTGCTGAAGAAAAGTACCAAATATTCTAAAACCTGTGAAAAAATGACAAGGGGAGAGGCCACCATGCTGTTTGCATGTGCAATGGCAAGGGAGAGGAGATGAGTGCCAGGGCCAGCTGTGACCTTGGATACTTAATGTATTCGCAAGTAGGTGTTTGGCAGCGGTGCTGGTTCTCATTAGAAGGTGGTGGTGAACCTGGCAGGGGCCACAGGGCAGCTGAGAGAAAAAAGGACCTGTGGTACAGACCAGAACTACATCCTCTGCCCCTGTCCAACTAGTGCAAGGTCTTAAAGAGCTTATTTTGCATAGAAGAGAGATGAGGAGACTTCTGCAGGTCACACACAGGGATTGTGTCAGGGTAGGATTGTAACCTGGAGCCCTGGATTAACCCCCACCAACAGGACCATCCATCTTGTCACCATGTATTTCAGATCTTTCCTGAAATCCACATTCAGGATAAAGAAGTTACAGAAACCTTGGAGGAGTACTGGGTGACTTCTTGAGCCTTACAAGGATTAGAGACAGAAAGGAAAGCATTCTGGAAGGAGGCAAACCCTGGGAACTTCGGTGTTTTAGTCACTATGAGGACTAATGACACAGTGCCTTGTGCCAAGAGGTGGACACAGGGTAGAGAGCAGTTGCAGGCTGGAGGCTTCAGTTGCGAGAACACAACCTTGAAGGGGCTTCTGGCTCCTCTTAAGATAACGTAAAGAAGCTGGGGAGATCTTCAGCAACTGGAGAATGGTGATGAGAGGTGGAAGGAAGAGGGTTGAGGATGGGAGAGAGAAAGAAAGAAGAAGAGGGCTAAATTATGCCTTCCCATTCCAGCCTCGTGTGTTGCTGCATACAGGGAGCTGATGGGGGCATGGATGTATATGTATAGAATCACTCATGTGCATGGTTGTGTAGAAAGCTGTCATCTTGCTTGTTTTTTGTAGGGAAGAAATGAAAATTTTGATCCCACCTTTTGCAGTTGCTGTTCTCTTTCAAAAATGTAAATAGATCTTTTCCATCAGTGGTCTGGCTGGTAAATCTTGTTTTATAAAATGCTTTCAAGTCTTTTCAACTCTTTCTTTAGCCTTTGTTGGAACAGATGCACAGCTATGTATTTTCCCCTGCTGCATGTTGTCTTGAGGTTGCACAGCAAGACTGCAAAGGGTTTTTGTTTGTTGTTGTTGAAGAGGAGGAAAAAAACCTCAATCCACAGAAGAGTTAACAGGATTTCGCTTGATCTGCTCGTTTATGCAATGAGTAATGTGAGGTTGGTAACAGCAAATTGTTGTTTATAAGCAAACATGGCACTGTGTAAACAAGAAGGCCTGGTCCCCAACTGGTTTGATTTCATGGTGGTCAGCAGCTGATGTATGTAACATACAACCTTTCTGCTTCTCGAAATGTCAGAAGAATGACTATTTGTTTGTCTTGAGTTCTTCCCAGCTGTTTACTCTGTAATGCATTTGCCTCAACCTTGATTCCCTAAGAGCGGCCCCTTTCTCCTCCCTGCTCTGTTTACATTAGTCCTGCCCCGAGTGTCACCTATGAAATCTGTTGATTATTCCACCTGGTTAATGTTAAATTGCTCTTGCAAGATGATGTGTTTGTTCATAAACACAAATGCTGGGCCCCTTGTTTACTGTACCCATGGCAGCAATCAGTTATTAAACAAATATTGCTTTGTTTGCGGGTGTGAGCAGCAGTTTATCCTGCAAGGTCTGGAAAAAAACCTTTAAATGTTGGGATTTTGATAAAGGAGAAAAAGGGGAGCTTGTCCCTGGAATGTGGCTGAAACTCACTCTGGTTTGCTTTGCTTATCTTTAACTTGGGTGAAGGGGCTAGAAAGATTAGCAAGTTGTTTGGTTTTTCCAAGAGATTTCCTTAGTGTAATGATATCTATCCAGTTGTTTGCTTTTTTCAGAAGGGAGAGAGCACTCCTGCAAGACGACTAGCACAGCAGTAGACGGCTGATGGCTAGAAAATCCTGCATGGAGCAAACAAGGAGTTAGAAGGTCTAGGACAAAGATATAGGGCTATGAACCAGGTAATCACCCCAAAAGTACAGCCTTGCATTCTGTGTTAGTGTTTGGTTGGGGGGAGTTGTTTTCCATCTTTTCTTGTGCCTGAATTTAATTGATGCATGTGCCCTTGATGGAGTTGGAAAAGGCAAACCTTTTGGTTTTATTTCTGAGGAGATCTGAGGAAACTTTCTGTTTTAGAAACAGAACCGTTTGAATGAAGAGAAAATACCAAATTTAAAAACGTGCTCTGTCACTCCCCCTCCTGCGAGTGAGATGACAGAGCTGCTTTTCTTCTTTTTATACTGGAAAACTGCATTTACATTTGCTAATTTCTGTATGCTGGCTGTTTGCTCTTTGGTTTCTGGGAGTCCTAATTAGAGAGCGCCATCCTGGTAGTTGTTGCTTTTTGGTTGTTTTGCAAATGAGCAAGAAAAACTCACTCACACTGTCTTTGTTTTTCAAAATTATTGTTTGTTACTATTTCTGAATGGGGATTGGGTTTCAAATGCCAGGCAGGACCTGTTAGCACTAACAGTAGGTTGTTAGGGCTTCACACACAAAGGGAGTAAAACCTTTTGGGGTGACCTTGAGAAAGAAATGTTAACTCTTTTTGTATGAAGCTGGTGTCTTGTTCCTTTGGATGTGAATTAATCTGTTAAAATATCTTGAATATACGTTTATAAGAAACTTTTGAAGTATAAAATTAAATAGTTGTCCATTTCATCAGCTGGAAAAGCAAGCAACAAAATATGCATTAAAATGTGATATATTGTATTCACTGGCTTGCTCCAGTGGTCCAAACATATTGTTCACTTGGGCTACTGGAGTAGTGTCGGGGCTGGAGGGGAAGCGGGAGGTACCTGAAGTGTGTAAGTGGACAAGCCGGTCATTAATTGACTTGTGTTAGTGCAATGAATCAAACCTTCATTGCATTGAACTGAGTGAAAATAATGAAGTGAAAATTGTATTGTGCAGAAGTATTGCAAAGTTACGCCTGACTTTAAGGTGGTTTTCCACTTCTGGAGGCTGGTAAAGAGTTTAGAAGGGCTTTAGTGGAGATATGTGTGAAGGGTAGGAGTCTAATTCATCTACAGCCAGCACCTGGTCTTGCAAGGTTTGGTATCGTCTTATTGTAGCAGTGTTGCTGCTGTCTAGCATAAACTAACCATGTTTACTAAATGCAACTTTGGCCTTTTATTTAGTTGGGTAGTTGCCTTTTTCTTTGAGAGACAGACTGTGAAAGTTAATATTGCAAGCTCTGAGCAGCATGCATAAAAACAAATGAGTCCTGGGCTGAGAGAGCAGCTCTGCAGTTTCCGTTCCTGTTTTACATGAAACCATGGGGAGCCCCGCACGCTGTTGCACCCAGGCTGGGATGGGCAGGTGGGTGCCTCCCAGGGGACACCAGCCATGAGCCCAGCACCAGGGCAGCTCGTGCTGTGCCTCGCTGTGCTGCAGTTAAATGTCCCTCCTTCTGGAGAAGTTTTTCTTCTAGTGTGAGTGGTGCCCGTGTCCATATAGTAGCAGTCACAGAGTTGTATGGTATAATAAAATATGGTTTCTTTTTCAGTTTGGGTTTTATTTGTCACCCACTGTTCCTTTCTTTCCAAATAAATGATGATCCTAGTGATGGTAAGGATGATTTCTGTCAAGCTCACGGCTGAAAGACAGCTCTCCCCAAGAGAGAGGAAGGAACCTCACTCTGGTGAAGATGGTATGTAATGATTACATCATATTTGCCAGTTGCTTAAAAGTAGCCCAGCTCTGGAGCTTTTATGCAGCCATGGCATGAGCTTCATGCTGAATATGGATTTTAATAGCTGTCAAGCTGAGAGGCAGAGACTTGAGATAGAGATGGCTTTGCAAAGGAGGTTGTTTATGCAAGGTGAGACTGGGAGTAGCTTCTGTGCAGATGTATAAAAGGAAGGGAGGGTGCAAAAAGCTTGTTTGGGGAAGTTGAGTTGTCCATCACCTCTGCCTGATGGTTTGAGTCTTACCTCAAGGAAAGGAGTGTGACCAGTTGTCTCCATAGTTTGGTATGTTCTAGTGCACTAGCTTTTCATGGACACCGGCTCTAGATCTTTGGAGCAGAGTAAATGCCAAACTTTTAATGTCTGTTTCACTCAATTTTCCTTGGATTTGCATGTTCTTTATTCCTACTGCTTGTTGTCAGCAACACCCTCAGCAGAAGAGATTTCCTTAGGGGTAACTGCAGTGACTGATTCTCTAAGAAGTTGAAGCTGTTTGACCATGATTTCACAATAAGTCAGTGTGGCACAAGTGGGATTGGGCTTCTGACTCTCCTTCCCTTCTCCTCACCACAGCTGTCTTAAATTTCAGCTCCTGCAAAGCACCAGTCAGCCTTGCGCTGATCTGCCTCCAGATGATTTCAGGTTCCCATGGCCCTAACGATAGAGGCTGTTGCTGGAAAGAAGTAACCCAGACAGTGCAGGCTGTGCATGCGAACAGTGAAAGAGGTTGTGTCTTTGTATACAGTTAAATAAATAAAAAGTCATGGCAGTCTGCATCTAGACAGCACTAGGGGAAGCTGCTGCTTGGGAGACTTGAGGGTGGCCATAAGCCCTGGTAGAGGTCAAGGTTGGTGTAAGTTTGACCCACAGGGAGGAGGAGGGGCAGCCCACATCCTTCTCCTGTCAGCCAGTGTGATGTGCTCACGTACTTTTGGAAAGCCTGGCTTTCCACTCACTGAATTTTGTTACAGCTTCATGTTTTCAATCTTCTTGTTCCTTTTTTGCCTCCCTCCACTCCCCACAATTCAACATCACCCAGTAGCTGTTGTCCAGCATCAGCAGGGCAGCAAAGGGGACTAGCCCCGTGTGAGCCAAGTGCTGGGGCCACAGATTGCATTGACTCATAGGGATGCTGCCACCGTGATTTGTCTCCCTTTCCCTGAGGAGGCTCCACACATCACCTCTGCAATGTGCTCAACCTCTACCAACCCAAGGCTTAGAGTGAGTCCAGACGAGAGGAGAGCGTCAGGGCTGTCTGTGCCTGTGTCAGCAGGCAAAGCTGAGGACACACTGCAGAGAATCCCATTTCTTCTGGACCCTTTATTTCCTAAGCACTAAATGAAATTTCAGATTTTAGATATGTCTAGACATATACAGAGCACGATAAACTTGATAATACATTAATCATTTTTAACAACAGGTAATATGCATAATTTATGGTGTTACAGTGCTATCTTTTTTGATATTTATGATGGATAATGCTCAGTTTTTGCCCTCATATTACTGCTTTAAATTATACCACAAGAAAATTAATGAGAAAGTAGATTTATGGGTTTCATTTGTTTGTCAATTCGGAAATTAATTGGGTGTTAATTTTAGCCGTCCCTCATCAGACCAGGTCTTTAGTATGTGTGCATTACTTTGCATTCATTGAAGCCTACCTCCCATTTACTGTGGGTCACTAGCTTTGCATACATTAAAATAGCCCTCAGGCTCATTCTCTTGATTACTTTTTGAACTGCCATGCATTAGAAAATTTACGCCTTTCTGTTATAATTATGAAAATTCACTATTAGAAGATGGTGCTTGCATAACAGCAAATATACAGTCTTGCTCAGTGATGTAAGATCATATAGCAAATCCCAATACGTTTTTGTTCTAATCCTAGAAAATAGCACTCTCGACAATCTTTGTTGTGTGAGTTTCATCCTTTGAAATTTCAAGGATCCATTTTAATGCATTGAATTACCTCTTTAAGCAGAGGAAATATCAAAGGATTTCACCTCGTCGCTGTCTCTTTGTTTCCTCTTTCCACGCATCGTGTACGTGTTCCTCCCTTGCCTTGCTCCAGGTTTGCCTCTCCTCCTCCAAACGCCGCTGTCAGACATGACTCAGCATCGCTTTTCAGGACAGCGGAGCCTGACTCGCTCTATTCCTTACTATTTTGGTTGATTCTTAAAGATCATCTTTAACTGATCTTTGAATCTCCTTCTCCTTTCTCATACTCCTGCACAATTCAGCAACCACCAGTAGTGTGGGGGCGTGCGGCCTTCAAAGGGGTAAGCATGAAGTTGTATCCAAAAAGCACCCTAATGTACTGACAGTTGATCTATAGTTAGTTAGTACATAATTATACCTAAAATACACCCTGTCAGCAGGATAAATGACGGCTACTGAAAACTCTAAAAGCATGACGGGTATTCACCCATCTGCAGTGACGAGAGCGGAGGGGTTTGTAAGTTGAGAAAGGCTGGTGAGTTCAGCGTGATCTGATTTACTTAAATCATGCCATATGTTGGGATGGCTCTTTCTAATAGTCGTGCTAACCACAAGCACAGGCGGAGAGAAGTCGTCCGGTCCACCTGGCTAGTTTGGACTCCCCTCCCCAGCACTATTTCTGTACTTGGGGTGGTGGCAGCCCTCGAGCTGCTCATGTGAAGCTGGCTGATTCACAGTTAATTGTGACATGGTGTAATTTAGTAAATGAGCAGCTGAACATCTGTATGCCTTCCCCCATGGTAGATCAAAGCCTTACCTTACACAAGGCTTTTAATTTTGACTAGTGAATTCTTTTCTTTTACTGAACTCACGGATGCAGGATGGTGCTGCTCACAGCCTCACCGACCCAGGGACATGTAAGGTGTCAGCTGGAGGAGATGGGTGTTTCGGGATCAGCTGGGGACTGGCAAAGCATGTTCCCTGAAAAATTCAGAAGTGGTGGTGGGATGTGGAGCCCAAGGTGCTTTACCTTGCAAGGCACTTGCTCCAAAGATACTGGGACTAAAAGGCACCACCTGTGAGTGGGGCAGTGGTCTCCTGAGAAAACCATCGTGGTCCTCGTTGCTGATAACGAGTAGCACTGGGAGTGCCAGGCTGCTTCTGCTGTGCTTTTGTACCTGTGCTGGGGTAAGAAGCGGCTCTCGTCTTGCATTGTGTATTGCCTTGCTGGTCACGCTTTGGAGTGCATTCAGTTTTCAAGAGGTAAAATCCTGCCTTTGCAGCACTGCGTTTTCATGCAGTGCTTTCAAAGACTGTTTGGTATTTTTTACAATTATAGAGAGAAGTGCTCCAGAGTTAGTCCTGATCTTGCTTTGGGGAACTGTTTGCAAGAAATAGGCAAAATGTTTGCTTACAACCCATGTGTGTATGGGTAGTGTGCCTGCTGGAGATTTTAGGACTAGATCTTGTAATTCGATAACTTACTTAAAACTGATTTTACCATTAACCCTTCTGTCTATAAAAGTAGAAATATATTTTATGAATCCGTGTTGTGTTTAATTTACATGTCCTTTCATGGCTGGGCCAAGTTCTTTAAGGGCATTTATTCTGCTTCATATAAATAATTGATCAGCCAAGTTAATTTACTTCTGCCTGACTTGGTCAACCTTAATTAACTGCTCCGGAATAAAGATGGAACTTTTTGTTAGCTTAAAATCTTTCACAAATGTGACAAAGAAGGGATGTATTATGACAACATTTTTGCTCTAGCACTGATCCCAGGGGACAGAAATTTTGAATCATCTTTATGTGCATATTATGTATTAGTAAACACTCCGAAATAGTAATAGCCAAAATAAAATTATCAGCTTTGGATGTAACTTCAAAACATGCAGGTTACATTCTGAATGTGTAGCCCAGGCTGAATCTGGAAGTGTATTATAACAAAGATTTTTAAGACTTAGAAGACCCCAGGGATAGCTTTTTAAAGATGATGACATTCTTAAAGGTGTAGATTGATGCTTATTAAAGCCACATACCTCGATGCATGGCGAGGTATCAGTCCCTCAGTCTTTCAGGCTTGCCGTGGGTCCTTCTTCTGACAGGTGCTTCAGTCAGTAAATCCTCTCTCATTCTGACATTAAACAATGCTGCTTAGTCTTTAGAAGCCATACTAGTAGAGGAATTGCAGAAATCGCACACTTCAGTGCCCACCTCCTGCCTACTAATCTCCATGCTTAACCTTGCTCATCTAAATAGTCCAGTGGAGCTGAGAGATGTGGATCTGCAGTATCAGGTGTTTGTGATCTTACAGACTTTTTTCTGTCTTTTGTTTGTTTTTATTGGATTAGAACAGAATATTTTCAAAATCAGGATTTCTTCAGGTTCTGGCTTCTTGGTTCGAAACACCAACACTGGAGTCCTCAGAAAGGTCATTTTGATTCGGCCAGTGTTCACATCCAGCTTATGTTTTTTTTAATGTTGACCATGCCCTTAAGAAATCAGCTGACCTCTACTTCTGTCCAAGTCATCTGAAAGATGATCAGCTGTTGTCCTGCATTGTCAGAGTGTGTTGCTTTGATTCCACACCGCTGGAATTTCACCCATTACCTTTAATGTAACTTATCAACCATTGAGATGGGCCAAGCTGTGTGGCTTTGGCTTTGTATTTGGCTGTGCATCAAAGCTAGAAAAGGTTTTGTGTGGGTTAAGATGGGAATCTTGAGAAATTGATCATTGTTGTGAGATGTTTAAACCAAGGTGACATTAAGTCATATAAGAACGGTTCTTTTGTTATGTGCTACCTGATTTCAGGATAAAATCTTACAAGTTGTTGGTCATACTTCTGCTTAGCTTTAGTCCCTCCATATCAGAAAAACCGCCTTGGGTCACCTTTAATAATTGTAAAAGTCATTCTGTATCCCCTCTAATGTGAAATAACATAGAATTTTTACTGAAAAAAAAAAGAAAGATACCTATACTGGTAAGAACACATATCTTTTAAGCTGTAAAAATACATTTTCCTTTTGCAGAATTGATGAGAGAATCATTTTGCTTTGTAAAATGCATGGGATGGACGTGCTGTTCTGCCATTACATTTCTCAAATGAGAACATGGTCTCTTGTATGTCATGAAAGCTTGTGTAGAGTACTGTCTTTACTATAATAAATCATTTTGCATACCAGCTTCTTCAGCATCATTCTGGTTAGATAGGGTTGTGTTCAGACCAGAAGCACAGTTTGTGGGACCAGACCTGAAAATTCATTTCAGTTCCCACAGAACCTAATCATGTTGCTTAAAGTCAACCTAGCTTTCCTTTTTTCTTTCACAGTTTTGAATGACAGACTTCACTAATAGGCTTCTGTAAGGCCTCCTCCTCTGTGCTGAGGAGAGAAAATTATCTCAGCCATCCTCAGTGTACTATCACCTCAGCTCATTTAGGTGTGCTCAAAAAGACAAATAATAATCATTCTTGCAGAAAGCTCTCGCAAGTTGATTTTCATGACATGAGACTTAATGATCAAACCAAACTGTGATTATTTATGTCAACTCACATTTGACTGCAGTGAAGAAATAAACAGTTTTATCTTTTCTCCCTTGAAAATTATGTTTTCTATTGGAGGTGTTTTAGCAAAGTGGATTTGTTTTGTATTGGTGTTCAGTCCAAATTAAATTGAAGTTGATTGCTTGTGAATGGATGTGTTTTAAAGCAAAATTTGCTCAAATATATTATCTTCTGCTTTTAAAATAATTTTTTGAAAGTCCTAATGTCATAATTTTCTTTTTACTTTTTTTGATGTCCTTTTTGCAAACTGCACTTGTAGCTCTGTTTCTTTGATAGCTGCTTCCAGTTCTGCTGGATGCGATACATAAGGTGAGCGCAGCCAGTGGGTGGGCTGGGGCCAACCCTGTGCAGCCAAGGAGATGGATTGTGGCTGGCTGGGGTACTCTGAAATGTAAAACGGAATGTGAAATTTGTTATGAAAAAGGTTCTCAAGAACTTAGTGATCTTTTTGTGATCAAATACTACAAATAATCTGTTTGTTTCACAGTCCGATAGGTTCAAAAAATTGCATTAATTCCTACTGGTGTTTCTTTCCAGAAGCATTTTGCAATCCTAGAGACAATAAATCTTTTCTTGATCAGTTTGCTTGTGAATTATTTTCTGTGTCCTGGAGATACTTTGCTCAGAAGGGCAAGCTAACAAATCGTGACCAGGCAGTGATAGATCTGCTCCTCAGTGCTGCACATTCTTCTTGCTGCTGTCAGAGACATCTTCGAGCTTTGGTTGGTACTTTTGCTGACCCTGCCTAGTAGTTTAGCCAGGTTCTTATATCTAGTCCATTTGTTGCATCATATATGTTGGCAAATGAAATGTACAACTTCACAGCTTGAGCACGTTGGATGTAGCATCCCTTTTCATTGTGGTATCTGCTGGAGGCACCTTCCACCAGTTCTTAAGTTTATGTCCTTCCTCTGTCGGGTGTGGTCTGCGTGGCTATGATGTGCCATCCACTGTTTGTGATTGTGCATCACAACAGTCAAAGACTGTTGAGTCTGTGGGTAGGTTCAGCCTAACCCAATCTTACACGGCGTTCGCGCGTTCGTCCTCATCTAGATCTTCTCCTGAGGTAAACTATGTGATTTTCTCCATTTTCTCCACTTGAGGTCTGACCCCAAATTTGGATGCAAGCAGAAAACAATTACATCAGTTATTTCTTTTTTATTATCTCTGGTTAAAATTGATGTATCCTTTTTAGCAGTGTAACATATAAAAAGTCTGAGGAATTTGTGAGTTATCTGGAGAATCACACTTCTTTCTTTTATTCTGAAGCAACCTGTGCCATGCAGTCACCACCTGGTATGTAATCCAGCTTTGCTTGTTTGGTGTAAACACTTATTTGGACTTTATCGTACTCATGGGCTGAAAATGGAAATCACACCATACTCAGTCTGGGTCAGAGGAGGATCGTGTTAAAAATCCCCAAAGGCATTTGCTAGTGGCGTTGAGAAAACAGTAGGATACAGGCTTTTACAAGGGAGTTGACAGAAGCTTTATAGTGAGCCCTGAAGCACTTTTGTCCCCTTGCATAATTTGAAGGTTTCATAAAACAGATTGAAATAAGTTTCCATAGACCAGCTGAACTTTATTTAAACACAATCGGAACTTCTGTCCTGGCACTGTTCATGTGTTCGGGTGGCCATCAGTGTAAACAGATCCTGTCATGATTGGAGCAGGGTCTGGCTGATGAGTGGTTCACCTGCTTCGGATGTGAATCAGTGAGGAGGGTATGCTGGAGCGTGGTGATGACAAAGCCACCATGGCCAGTTATGACATTTTGATGATCAGCTGTATGGATCATCATTATGAACATCTGAAGCTACCAAAGGAACGAGAGACCTGGTATTGGTGCCTCACGCTGGGGCATACGCCTGCATGCAGGGTCTGATGCTGAATGTCACCAAGGGCCAGCTGACAACCCAGGTAGCCAGGGCTGGAATGAAGAAATGCTGTCTCCAGCCAGTACTGCACCTTCGGCAGCTGGGGTCTCCAAACTGTGCTTATGTGGAATTCCTAGGAAAAGGGGTTTGCCCTGGTATTTTTCCATTGCTTTCTCTTGCCCTTCCTAATTGATATTTTCCCTTATAAGTTGTAAAGGAAGGTATTTTTTGCCTTCCTTTTGATTCAGGGTAGTTACTGAAATCAAACAGGTTCTTCCTTGAATATGAAGTATTTTTCCTTTCAGGGTGAACTACCCTGCACAGAGGTGGTTGTCTCATTTGTGCATGTGGTGAGTTAGTGTGGAGTAGGCAGTGTGCTTGGAGCATGCAGCTGTCTTGCCATGCCGTGTCTGTCCCTGGGTGAGAGGAGGAGCACAAAGGGAGAGGGGAATGGGCTGGCAGAAGCAGGGAGGTTAATAACATCTAAATCCTGGAACTTGGAGCCTTGCAGGTGGAAATAGCTAATAAAATAATACCTGTGAAATAACTCATCATAGCGACCCAGCAATACAATTGATGGTGCAATGTTGTAAAGCATCCAGGGCCAGACATCCACTGAGAGTTGAGAGGGTTGGCTGTGAATAGTTTTGCCTACTAAGATGATGTATAGCCAAATAGCACATAGTAGGTTTCTGCTATAATGCACGAGTGCATCCAGAGCCAGACCAAATCCATAGCCAAGAAATTTGCCAAAAAGCCTCATTCTGTGAGCAGTTGAAGCTGTTTGCCTCAAAGAAAAACTGATGGTGGCCAGCACATCCCAGTCTCAGCCTAAATTGCTCCAGAAGAATAAAAGGTGCTAATTCAGCAATATCACGGTGTGAATGGAAACCAAAACAGCTCTTTTTCACCTACCCGCCCCTATGTACTGTACATCGGGCTTTTGGTACTGTACATCGAGTTTTTGATACTCTCCATCATATGTTGCAAAGAATGACTCATCCATTTCAGAGGAAAGCATCCAGATGTAACTAGAGAAATTTAATTATGGATTCTGTGTGTTGGTTCAAAAATATTTCTTTTTCTCTAAGGGAAAAAAAGATGTTGAGCAAATAATACTATACTTAGAACAGAGCTAACTTACTAAAATTATAGCTGTACCAACAGATAAATAAACATAAACTAGTAGCATGAACCATTAATGAAAGATAAATCGTATGAAGGGAAATGACAAATGTTTATAGTTTTGGCAGGATTTAAACCAGGGCATGTCTCCTTATATACAGCAACTGTTTTAACAGCTGCTTTTTTTTTCCCCCCTCCCCTAAATTATTTCAGGTTTTTGAGTCATGATGCAAGAATCTGGGACTGAGACAAAAAGTAACGGTTCAGCCATTCAGAATGGAGCGAGCGGTGGCAACCATTTACTAGAGTGCAGCCTGCGGGAAGTGAGATCAAACGGCGAGACACCTTCAGTTGAAATTGGGGCTGCAGATTTAGCACATCTTCAGCAACAGCAGGTACTGTAAGACATTTTACAAGTCTCCTACCTACAGAAAAAGCATGAAGCATTTAATTCCCCCCGCAATCTTTGATATTTGCCAGTCAGAGGATGCTTTTAGGACTTGCCTATGATATTCTCTGCTTTTTTTGTTGTTGTTGTTCGTTGGGCATTGCAGTCATTAATATGAAGGAAAATGTTGGACTTTTCTTCCAGGGCTCTTTTTTAATCCTTCCCTGGAAACACCCAAAGATCAGGGCTTGCTTCTGTTGCCTGAATGTGTTGAGTCTGGCAGAAGTGATGGGGTGAACTTTTGTATACAAATAACTGGTTTCCAAAACATGCCACTGGGTGGAAAATACACTAGCATTAAGTCTTGGGTTTACAACAGATTTTAATACAACCTAGCAGCCTCTATTGACAGATGTTTCCTGTTAGTGAGAAAGGCTGCAGAGGTATCTGCTGAGGCAAAACATCACAATAAATAAATAAACAAACACATCCCGTGACAGTGCTCTTCAATTTAGCAAAATTGGAACCAAAATGTGCATTTTGCCTTTGTGTTTTAATTAGTGTATTTTCCAGGAAGTGACCAAGATCACCAGTGTAAATTATCTGCTTAATACATTTTGTCTTTTTCTTTTCCCTGATAAAATTTTGAAACCCTCTGAGGAAATTTTACACCGAAGTGCTGGGCATGTATCATGAACATGTTTGGGAACAAAGGCTGCACCAGAACCATGGTGAATACACTTATGCCTAACCTTCACTTTCTCTAATGCAATAATCATTCTTAAAACCTTTTAAGTAAGCGATTGGCGGCTGGTTAGGACTCCCCTAAGTGAGCAGTGATCTTTTTTGCAGGTTGTTGTGGAGAAGAAAAAACCTGCAGTCAAAAATAAAGCAAGTCAAAGGCTTATGGAGGAGTAAGGGACCCCATCTGCCATCCTAAGACAGAAAGCTGCCATAATTAAACAAGTTGGAAAAATGGTTGATACTAATTGCATAGACTTCGGTTGTTTCAATCATTTCCATCCTACAGGTTTTTGCTTGAAGTGAGAATACCATCAGTGAGAAAATCACAGCCATGCTGAATTCATTACTGCAGTAGTCACACAAAACCACGGATAAAATTTCAATAACTGCAGGCCACAGTTGAGTAAACAGTTGCACTGAAACTTAATTCCTGTTGACTTTTCCCTCATTCTTCGCCAGGGGCACATTCTGATTCGTAGAGCAAAGACAACAGGGGTTACAGCTTTGATTAATATAGGACAGTGGAAGAGGAGTGGAACAGTAAAATATGTTCAACACAGTCTTGTCTTAAAAAGGCTTCGTATCAAAATGAGTTAATTACACTGCATTTTCCATAGGAGGGCGATGGAATTTTCCAATGCTGTTTTGTGCAGAGGAGGAGGGTCATGCAAACATGTACATGCTGTAGACCAGAATATCTGAGACCTCTGCTCCTACCATGCATTGCTAACCTTCACTGCCGGTGCCTTGTGTAGGGCTTCTCTGTAGCCATCACGGGGGCTCTTGCTGCCTTAGATAACATCATAATCTTCTGTGCAATGGAGCTGCATCGTTCAACAGCCACCCATTCAGTCAATTAAGGAGCGGCACCAGTTCATTCCTACGTGGGTCCTTCAGACATCTCCAAAGGGTGCCTGGCACAGCTGAGTGCTGCCAGCCCCCCGGGAGCAGGGCACAGGGCTGGGGTCAGGACTGCCAGGCATGGGATTGCTTTCAAACAGTTCAGATTCTAACTTATAGTTTATTTATCCTCTGCCAGTACAATAAACATCGTTGGGGAGCTTGCTTTTCTCCAAGTTCTTAAAAGACCTTTATGTTCTGTGTTTGAATTCTGCTGTTAATTGGTTTTGATGACTAACTTCTCCATGGAGTTTATCTTTTAAGAAGCAAGTTGATTGCAAAGTTTAAAACAGTTCTTTTTTTTTAAAAAAAAAAAAGAGACCTGATAACAACAAAAGGGTAATCAGAGCTAGCATAAAAATATCAATCTTTGTGTTTGGAAAATATTTTTAAATGCTGAAAAGAAGAAAAAGCCGTTGTTTTCAGACAGCTAATGCAAGCATTTACAGATACGCATACAACATGGAGCATAATGTTTAGATGTTTCTCCATATACAACATATGCTCTCAGGTCACTTAACAGAATGCGTTCTACAAAATGCTTCTTCAATACAAATGAATGAGTTCTGAATTAAACAGCTATTTCTTTAGAGCATTTCATTCAAATCTTTTCTTTTTTGCCACCTGGCACTTGTTTAGTCTGAAAAAAAAAAAAAAGCAGTGGGTAGTTTGAGCTTTGCTGTTTTCATTTGTTGTGTATTCCTGTGATGAGCATGGCTGAGCAGTGAAACCTGGACCTAAAATAGCTCGGGTAAAGCATCAGTGGTGAATTTTGGTTCATTTTTTTTTGTGAAATTTATGAGGACTCATAGCTTTGTTACTATGAGAAAGAAGAACAGAAATGCTTCAGATTTTTTAGGAAGTTTTAATGGGTTTACAAACTCATAAATATTTTATCATGGAAAAATATGGAGCACCACAGATGTTTGTATGTTTGAAGGAACAGTGTGCAGTGTGAGCGCTCATGTAGTAAGCACAGGGAGGACTTGTAGGACAAGTTTTATGCTTTCCATGTCATTTTAGGGTAATTGTGTCATGCAAGAAATCGGAGAGTGATGCTAAATTAATTTAGCATTAGCAATCATGTAAAATGTATTGTTAAGCTGGGAGTAGCAAATGTGGGGACCAGTTCTGCTCTATATAATAAAACAAAATAGCTTCCATTGATGTTTATAATTGAAACCGTGAAGTACAATACATTTAAAAGTAAAAGAAATGCAAGTGACTTTTAAGGGAAAGCACATCTATAGTAGAGTGTTATAAAAGCAGAGAGAGATATAGGAGAAACCCTCCCCAGGATTTGACTGAAAGGCAAAGAAACCCCTTTCCTGCAGTATTTTGGCACGTGCGGAGGGTGAGGAAGGTTGCCTTCCTGCTGCTACTGGCTCCGTAGGTGCTGGTGGTTGGCACCTCCCAGGTACGTCTGTCAGGACGAGGTGGATTTGGGCAGGGTTTTGGTGACCTGCCTATAAAATCTGGAGTAGACCTACAAGTTGCCTGGGTCATTGGACTCCCTGAAGAGATCGTAAGGGGGCATTGAGCATGGAGTGAGGCAGTGAGGCTCAGGAGCTTGTTCCCAAGGTGCCCATAGAGGCAGAACCAAGGGATGGGACAGGAAACCTGGGAATAGGGTTGGCAGGGTCTGGCAAAACCTATTGGCATGGAGATGTCCTGGAAGACATCTGGGAGCTAAAAAACAGGTGCCAGAGTTACCCACAAGCTGAAAGTCAGGCTGGGCAAGGGATATTCATAGAATTGTGGAATGATGTGTATTAGAAGGGACATTAAAGATAATCCAGTTCGAACCCCCTGCTATGGGCAGGAACTCCACTGGATCAGGTTGCTCAAGGCCCCGTCCAGCCTGGCCTTGAACACTTCCAGGGATGGGGCATCCACAACTTCCCTGGGCAACAGAAACTCTTGAGACAGAAAGTATGTAATGATGGAGTGAGTCTTGCCTGCCAAGGAGTTAGAAATAAAGACTCATGGGGACAAACTGCCTTTTAATGTACATGATCACAGCTTTAGTTGCTTCAGTGGTTTCTGACATCTGCTTAAATAGAAGGTTTGATGCTTCAGTCCTAGCCTGTTGTGTTTTTTCTTTCTTTAGCTTATAAAATAAATATTATTTATTGTGTTTTATTTTTGTCCTCTGGACTATTCATTAAAGTGTTCTTTATGTTATTAGCCGAGACACAAGAAAATGAATTGAACAAAGGGAATGAATAAAAGTTGAATTCCGATATGTAGCAGCAAGACACCAAATGCTGTGTTGAGTAGTGGCAGAAATACAAACCTCAACACATCAATAGCAAGATCCACTTTGATACCGTAACTTCAAGTACTGCCCCACGAGTATAAAACTCAGTGTCTTTTGTCTAATCCAGAATGCTTTTGAACTTTTAGGAGTATGACTTTAATAGTAATTTGTTGACAGATTAGTTGCAGAGATTGCAAAGAGTTTATTTTGCAGAACTGGCAGGCTCGTATCAGTGTTCTCTTAAGGAAAAAAACACACATTGCTGTTTTGCAATTGCTTGCATTTATTGACAACCTGCGCTGAGCAGGCAGAATTGGAATGTTTGTATAATGTAAACCTATAGCTTGTCTGATGGAGTATAGTGTACTTTTAGGTAGTGCATAGATTGCTTGATAATAAAGGTTACAAGGTGACTGTGTTTGTGACAAACTGGAATAGTGATGTAAATGCAAATGGAGGAAGTTTATATAAAGAATTGTAGAGAAGGTTCTTCACTTTGTCTCTGAGCTGAACTGTGCTCTAATTATGAAGTGTCACTTCAAGCTTTTTGTGGAGTTTAGGTAAATACTGATTTTGCCATATGTCCACAAAGTAAGGAAAGAAGAGGTTTTCTTCCTTGAAAAAAAAAAAATTGCTGGTTTTATATATATGATTGCATTGGGTTTGTACTTTTTACGCTTTAATCCCACTGAGTGTATACAGATGAAAAATGAAAATTTGTTCACTTGTAGGACCTACGAAGAATGTTTGATAGTTATAAGAAACATGGACTAGTTTCTAGTGCCTGTGCCCAAGTAAATGATTTCTTCGCAGCTGGTCTCACTGACTGCAGTTGGGGTGGTTGTGGTGTTGAAGTGAGGATGCCATAATTGGGCCCTTTGACAGGTTTTTTGAGGAATGTGGAGATGTGGAGCATTAGACTGGGGGAAGTGAGCTTCAGAGGGAATATTCAGATTTTGTTCGTGTGCAAAGATGAGGAAAATGTACAAAAAATGGAGGGTTTGGTGTTTTGTTGAGAGGCTTCTGTAATTGGCTAGATAAAAAAAAAGAATAGGCTAGAAAGTAATCTGAATATATCACGGTATAAATTAAAATATTGTGCTTTTTAGAAAAAAAAAAAAAAAGAAAAGTTTGGTGAGTTTCATCTTATTTTGAAAACCCGCAGGGAGAGGCTACAAACTGCATTAGGAGTTTTATGGTCCCACTGATCACGATGTGGACTTATCTCTGTAGAACAAAACTGCTAAACCAGATCCAAGATAAAGTCTTTGTTTCATGTTGACATAACTGGGTTAGACCAAATTTGTTTGTTAGACTTTGAGGGAGCGTCCATGTTGAGTCATTTTGTCCAAGGAGACATAAAACCTAATTATTAAACTGGTGTTGCTATTGAAAGGGCCATTTGAAAATGTAGATTATACTCCATGTAAGCTGTTGGATTGTGTCTGATTTTGTGCAGCTGATGCTTACAACATGGTGACAAGATCCCTGCATTTGTAGGGCTTGTGCTATTTTGTCACAGAAGGTGGTAAAAAAATATTGCGCTCCTGGTAACTTTGTGTTTTTATCATTCAGACTTTTCCCCCAAGTTCTCCCATCTCCCAACATTGAGCGGAAGGTGACATGATGTCTTTTTAGTCATTCAAATCTAATAACTTTTAATCTGAAGGTTAAGTAGTGAGATATAAACTAAGAGATGATAATATCAATTTTATGTTCACTGAAGGGCACAATATACCTCTTTCTAGTAGAGGGAAAATTGTGCGTAAAATGTCTTTTGCTTTTCAATGGAAAAGCTGTGGCTCTGAGAGCTTAGGAATAAAGCAGCACTGGAAAAATTAAATAAGTTTTAACATAGGCTGGCTACCTTGTCTGGATCTTAGAATCAATGATTTTTTTCCTTAATAATTCAAGTTTTAGATCTCTTGTCAATGAACCATGTTGAGAACATTCACGCAGCATTCCCTATCTTCGCTATTACTAATGTCTTTGTTACAAGTACTTATTGACATCAACAAGCCTTAAATTTTCTTGAACTGTTGAAGGGTAAGAGGAAACTACCACTTTGTTGCACTTGCTGAGACTCTTTTTTATTTTTTTGCCTTGATTTTATTTTGCTTCTAAGGTCTTTGATAAATAACTACATAAATCTGAGTCCTAAAAGCACCTTGACATTGGCGCCTAGAGCTCTGCAGTTGTGAGTGCAGAAACAAGCATGTACATGCAGAAGCTGGGTCATTAGACATGTAATCACCTGGATTATGTGCACATCCAAATCCAGAAGCCCTCTTTAGGCTATGGATGTCTATTTCTGTATTTATTTTTTTTACAATAGCTGCTTTTGCTTCTCGAGGTAAATTAAGATCGTGCAGTAATCATTTAGGTTTATGTGGGCTCTTTGAAGAGGTGTAACTTCTGAAATATGTTTGCTGGCTTGTTTTTTAGCCTTGCATCTCATGTGAAAATTCAACAGTGGTTATTTTTGTAGGTGTGCACTCTCCCCTTATATTTGCTTATGCTTACTCATAAGCAATAAAGTTATACATTCAGGAGTGCTGTTTAGGGAAACTCCACAAAGGAATGCTTTAAAGCTGTTATCCAGTATGTGTGTGTCTACGTGGCAAAAGAAGTTCAGTAGGCATCAGATGTAAATTAAAAATCTATTTCAAATTATTTGTTATTCAAATTATTAGAGACTATTCCTCTTCCATTGATGTTTGTATTTTACAGGTTATCTAGTAAGTGGTGCAACCAAACCTGTGATTTAGCCAACTTAAAATGGTAGTGTGCCTATGAAGGTGTAAAGCAGTCTTTAATTCACATAGAACTGTTCCTCACTGGGGCTTTTAATGTCGCAAGATGCTCAAGCGTGTGCTTAGATTTAAGTGTGTGAGTGGTCTTATTCAGGTCACTAGTACATCTCATGCCTGTAAAACTAGGAATGTGCTTAAGTACCTTGCTGAATTAAGGCTTAAGTAATTTCACACTAATAAGAAGTTGCATGGATTGCTGATATTTTAGAAGTAATTTAACTTTATTTGGAAACATGTTGCATGTAGGGAGATTGTTCGGTTGTGCCTCAGCAGCAGCAGCAGAGTTGCAGTGGTTTTCACTAGTGTAGCTGTTGATTTCAGTGGAGTTTTGTCTGACTTAAATATTTTTAAATGAGAGCAAAATTAAATGCCATGGTTTCCTGTGTTGTGTTCTTTCTCCTGTGGAGCTCCATTGGGTATCACAGCAAGTGAGAAGAATATAAGCAGTCCTGTTGTAATTCGTAACAGTAATGTTGTAAATAATGATTGGGGTTTCAAGTAAAAATGCAAAAGTCTCATGGATACGCATCATGAGTTTATTTAACTCTGTAACACCCCATTAATTAAAAATATTAACAGAAGGCATTGTTAGGAGGCTTAGTGTAAACAGTGACATTACATAATGACAGTTTTGAAGGATAAGTGTTGCTCGTTTTGTTGCTGCATTCTGCATTTTGCTAGCCATGCTTCCTGTGTTTTCCAAACATACGGTATTTGCAACGTGGTTTAAATGGTGCAAATATATCTCTATAAAACTATATATTGTGTCTGTAAAGTCAGTGTCATGTCTCAGACATGGCTGAAGCCTGGGGCGAGTGCTAGCTTTATTACAAGTTGGGCTTTTCAATTTATTTTTAATCATATTTCTTCTTTTTCTTTTAAGGGTTTTTCTTCCCCTTCCTGTCCATTGCCTACTGAAAGTAGGGCTGGTGAAGTGAAGGCTGGGCAGGGTTAGGCTATTTAATCCATCTGGCGATGTGATGCAAAACTCATCAGTGCAGTTCTCCTCTCCTCCCTCAGCCCTCACAGAAGTTCGTGTTCCCAGGCAAACTGAGGGAGAAGGCTGCAAGAAATGGATATAATTCCTGATGTTCTGTGTCCTGGCCTAGTCCTGATTCTCCTCTAGTGACCGTAAGGCTTAGGGATGCCAGTGGTTGTAGACAGAAACAGCACCAGGCATAGAGGCGCACAGAAGGCAGTTGCATGATTGGGGATGGGTCATTTTTGCTGGATAAAGAACCGTGCTTCTGATTTGGGGTGATGTCTTCTTATCTAAGTAAATAAAATAAGCAAGTTTTTGAAAGGATTTTGTTCTTTTCTAGCAAGAGGCGTCATTATTAGGGGCACGAGACAGACTTCAAATTTGGAGATGCAGGGCGAGGTCACAGCTTGCCTCTAGAATCTGAAGTAATCAGGATTTTATTTCAGATGAAACCTCTGGGGCTGATACGCTACTTTTAACTTGCATTACGCACTTTCGCACTTTGCTGTGGGTTGCTTGGCCAAATATTTGTGTATGGGTCCTTTTTTTTTTTTTTTTTTTAAAAAAAGATTTGCCAAAGTTCAGGTGGATTTCACGCTTTAACAAACTCTACCTAGAAATTCAGTGCAGGAAAGGAGGAGGGAAATAATCTTGTCTATTTGAATCAGAGTGATCACAAGCTTAAGGAATGTGGTTGCTGTTGATGTGCTCAAGTGAAATTTTCCTAAAGTTCCCCTTGTTATTGATACCACTGATACCAGAAGGCTTCTGCCAGGAATGAACTGCAACACTAGTGGTGTGTTGTAAGACTGCTAGCTGTCTGACATTCATTCTTTTTTCTCACTTTTCCAGTGATCTATGAGTTACATGCTAAAATAGGGGGAGAGTCCCTAACTGTTCACAAGGGCTGTATGGGCAGATCTCCTCTAGTACCTTGTTCCATCCTTAACCAGCAGCAGCCCCACAACTTTGGGGATTTTGACAGCTCTCTCACATATGAAGCTAGGGAGCTTATGTTTTTAACTGTCATTGTTTCTTACTTTTTTTCCCGCATAACTGAATGATTCATTGGAGGAGAATGGTCAGACAGGCATGGGGAAGGAGAAATGGAACTTGTTAGGAAGCAGTGGGGCCCAGCATCTTGCAGGAAAAATAAAATAAAATGAGATGTCGTTCTCCTTATGCATGGGAAAACATTCGTAGCATCAAATCCTTCAAGTCTAGTCTCAGCAGTCTCCAGGAGACTTTTTCTGGCCTGTGCTTAAATGAGAATCTTAATGTAAAGATGAGCTCACCTAGGAAAAGCTTTGGTTTGGGGAGAGTGGCTGTACTTTATCTTCATGTTGTTGTATTGCATTATGTACCTGCTGCTATACTATGTCAGTCCTCTTCTGCAGACTTGGAGGAAGACAGAGAGGTGTGTATGGAAAGCAACTGTTCTGGTTGTGTTGAAAAGTCTACAATGTTTTTGATGAAGAGGCTGATGGAGGCACTGCTCTGTTGGTCATTAATTTTATCCTCCGTTATAGGTGAAGTGTAGTGTTTTCATTTAGTAGATTACGTTCTGTTGTGCAGTAAAGAATTCCCACTGGGAATATGTCTTACGTACAGAGCGTGTTGGCATGGGTGAAGGAGTTTTGTCCGAGTGTGCATGCGTGGGAGCTCTGGTTTTGCAGCAAGGGTGCTCAGTGGCTGGAGGGAACTGTACAGTCGGTTACTGGGAAAAGTTGGTCCTGATACTCGCTGGTAGCTGTAGGTGAAGTGCTTTCTGTAAGGTCACAGGGAGGGTTTGTTACAGATAAACCTCCCTAATCCTGCCCTTTGCTATGTGTTCATGTACTCAGAATTCTCTCTGAGAAGGTGCGCTGGTTTCTTCACAGCCATTATCCCAGACATGATATTCGGGTAGTAGAAGCCTTGCTTTTTTCAGGGAAAACAGTCTACTTCATTGCCTTCCCATAGCAGTAATGCTATATTGCAGATTCAGACACAAAACCCTTCAAGTCAATAAACAACAAAAAGCAGACTTATCTTTTATAGCGTTCTTGAAACAAATGTAAGGTTGTAGCACTAAAGCAGGTTTTATTAAATC
This sequence comes from Clamator glandarius, assembly GCA_033459285.1. Taxonomy (NCBI): domain Eukaryota; kingdom Metazoa; phylum Chordata; class Aves; order Cuculiformes; family Cuculidae; genus Clamator; species Clamator glandarius. The sequence continues at coordinate 923,964 of JAUNZM010000301.1, read as the reverse complement.
TTGGCATGAATCCATATTGAAGAAATAATCCACTGCTTCTTTTCAGCTTCTTGTCTTTTTAATTAGTGCAGGCAATGGGATTGTTAGCTTTTAAGATATGGTAAATATGAGCCTATTAATATTATTGAATGTAATACTCAACAAGGTACAGGGAATGCTGGTAACTGTAGCTACTTTATAGAGCAGCTAAAAGCAGGCTGTTTTCTGTTTGACAAGTCTTCTTTTATGACTGCTGGGGTGAAGCCTGTGATGGCAACCTCTCCCCCAGTCCTTGGAGCAGCCATCCCGGAGGGCGGTGTGGGACCCCTTGTCCCATAGTCACATCTGATAGGGTGGGTCTGAGCCCCTTTACACAACACCGCTAGTGTTTGGAGGTTTTTTTTAAATAGTCTGGACTCTTTCTTTTCTTTGAGAAATGAGTCACCAATTCCTCCAATTAATGCTTTTTGAAGTGTTTTACTCTTGGTTCCAGTCTCTTAACTTGGGCAAGGACTGGATTATAAGGGTTTAGCTGTGATTAGCTTTGTTTACAGTTTGCTATTTTTTTACTCTCAGAGGTAAGGTGTTTGCTTTGCTGAGGGGTTTTATTTTGCAGAGTTTCTGTTGACCACCTGTTTGTTTTCCCTAATTGGTTACAAGGACAATTGCTAGGCATGATAAATAAAAGATATGGTCTTCCAAGGCTGTGTCATGGGGACTGTATGTCAAAGATTCATAAACTGTGAGCAAAAAACCCTGGGGTTGAGGAACCACATGCTGTGTTCACTTTTGGGGATCCATCCAAGGTCACCAAGAGCCCGCAATAGTAACTTCTCTACTGCTGGCTGATGGCCTCGCTGGTCACTGCAACCAAATAGCAGAACAGGGCAGCCCACCAGCCCAGGTTTACTTTCAACTCCTCTCTAGTCTTACACACTTTCCTTTGTGGATTTTGGAAATAGACTTCTTTTTTCCCCAGTCTCTCTGGGTGCAAACCAAAACCAGGAGTAAGTGTATCTTCTGACACTCCTCAGTCTGCCTGATGTGTCTCGCCTGCCTATTGATGGAGATTTCACTCCTGCACAACAGGATCCTACAGTGCTTAACTCTGTTAGGATGCTTTTCCCCAATGCCTGACCAAACTGCTTATGCTGCAGATAAAACCTCTTCCCTCTTGTTGAATCTGTAGCAGACCTGAGAGCAGATTGTCTCGTTTCTTTTTGCAGCATCCTCGTTCGTATACTAATGCCGTTCTTATGATTATACCCTCCATCTTCTTAGAACTTAAGCAATCTTAACTCTGTCCTAGTAAGTCCTGCTTTCCAGAGTTGTGGTCATTCTGGACACTGTCCTGTCTGGACTCTCTCCAGTCAGTCTTTATTCATTATTGGACCAGTGCTTCAATATCATGATCCATCAGCTGGAGCAATTGGAGACAATGGATTTCCCAACGTATATCTTGTAGGCAGTGCTCCTCTTTATGCATCTGACTGTGGTACGTGTCATTTTTGCAACAGCATGACCCTGTTGACTCATACTCAACTTGTGATCCTCTGTAATCCTTAGGTCTTTATTTCCCCCCTGAAGAAACACTACGTAATCTGTTGTCGTCTTTGCTGTATTTACAAAGTTCAAGTATTCCAGCTGATATGTAGCATCTTATAATTTATCCTTAACAAATGCCATCCAGGTTTTACAGACAGTTTCTCCACTTTCTCCTCCAATGTCTTTGCAGTCACTCCCATTGTAGTATCAACTCCCTCTGAGCTGTCTGTTCCTTCATCTGTGGTGTTCTTAAAAAAGTTTCACTTCTTCAGCAGATGTTTGCTACCGTCAGCTCTGAGAATGACCCATGGATACATACACCCAGTATACAGTCATCTTGTTAAGATGATGTTTTCCTAGTTTGCTTATGCAAATGTCCTCTGAGATACTGTCAGAAGCCTTTACAATCAAAACACACAGAACTTCAGTTTTTGACTCTGTCCACAGACCTACTAACAGATATATCTTTTCCCCTTGATTTTAAGCAATTACTTACATCTTGGACTGACCTGTCATCTGAACTTGATGTCCAAAACTGTATAGACATACTCATGTCATCTCGCCTGGGCAGTACAAAGCAGTGGGAAGAGCAGCTAGGTAGCACCTGACTTCTTCCAGGCTCTTTACAGCTATTGCACCAATTAACCAAGCTAATGAAAACCGAGGTTGTTGGAATCTTACTAACTACATAACTCACCCCAGCCAAACCTCCAACAGCTGTAGCTAACATGTGTTCACAGGGGCAAAAGTAACACAAAAAATACAAAATACCAAATCTCATTTAACTCATTTTCCTAGTGGAAGCTCAGTCCGAATTTGTGTGAAAAGAACACTCTAGGAGGCATGCGCCCAAAGATCACTTGCAGTACTTCTTGTTCATGTGTCTTATTCTATTTCATCTGTTGGATCTTCACAGTCTTAGCCTGAGGAAGTCTCTTTTCTGTTGTTTTCAGACCAGAATCTGGTCTCAGAAGCTGCTATCTTTACCACACATCATGCTTCTCCATCTCCAGCCTTGTATCAGATTGTCCTTGGAGCAAAAGATGAGCAAATGAATGTGTCTTCCAGTTTAATTACATATGTTAATGATAGATCTTTTGGAAAGACTCAGGCCACATGTTTGTTAATAGGCTGCATCTCAGTCTGCATCCTGATCCCTGTCCTTCACCAGTCTTTGAAATCTGAAGGCCAGACCAGAAGGTTTGTGTGCGTTAAGGAGGGCATAGGGTAGGGGTGGGGGTGTGAAACCCCATTTTGTGTTTAATGCACAGAGTCCGTCTAGAACTCCCCAATAATAACAACTCTCATAGCTGTGCCTCCATCGTTCGGAGGCCACTATTCCCATCTTTGCCAAGTCTCTGTTGTCCACAAGACATCTGCAGTACATTTGTTTAAAGCAGGGAGATGACAGGCATTAAAACAGATGTTGGAAAACAAAGCAGCAAAAGGCCTGTGCTAAGTGAATAGCCCATAGGGTCTGAGCTGTTTGATGGCTGATTACAGCGTGAGCCAACTGTTCGTTCAGAGCAGGCTGAACCCAGGAGATCCCTCTGGTAAGAGATGTACTTTGCCAACATGTGGTGCTCTCTTTGTCACCGTACCATTTCAGATGTACCTAGGGAAAACACAGGGACTAGCACTCTTGCTTATCCAGGCTGAATTGATTCCTAGTTATGAGTTGAACCATTGGAAAGCATCAAGAGCATGTCTCGGCCTCCAGCAGCCAGTATCACTCATTAGTTTGAATGAAAAGCCTGTATGCAGGCTTTATCAAAGCTGCCAAGAGTTTTATCATGATCAACATAAAACAATATTCTTTCTGAAACCTCTGTACCATATTGCTGTATAAAAAGCAGCTAATGTCTAGTGATCCTTGGTATATGAAGCAATTCAGGTTTATCACAAGCTGGCATATTATGCTTTGACAGCAAAGAATCCCTTTTGTACCTGATCTCATGTTTCCTAAGACCAGCTTTTCACCTTCTCTGATCTTGTCTTTAGGAGATGATCTCCCCGTGCTGGGGAGATGTAGCTGGTGTTAAATGAACTCATGAAACCTGGGAGTATGTACTCATTAGTAGTCTTGGGAAAGATAGAAACTTGCCAAGTAAGGGAGTGGGACTCGGGCTCAGTTTGTTCTGTCCTGTGAACAGGAGATGGATGGAAAACTGGGCCTTACCAGGGAAAAAAATACCCCTTCATGTTCTGCAGTGTCTTGGGCTGGGACAGACCTCCAGGAGTGACAGGCATCCAGTGGGTAGGGCCATGGTGTCTGAACAGAGCTTTTCAGGATATTCTGTCCTGTAAGGCAACACTGCTTTTTTTAGTGACACAGCGGCTACCAGGATTCATCATCTTTCCTGGGCAGGAGTGCCAATCTTTTTCTCTCTAGCCCCTTGAAATCACCCTATTTAGGATCAGCAGAAGAAAAGCTGACCAGTGGCTGGTGATGCTACTGAGGTCCCTTGAGACCAGAGACACACAGGAAAGAATGAAGCCCAGGGCTGTGCTAGAGGAAGTACCCAGATACTCTGGAAACACACCCCAGGATCCCTCTGTGTAGACATTTGGTTTGATTTGTGGACCAAGCACCTGATCTAGCACTCACTGTATTTCTACCAGTGATAGAGCTTGTACAGCCAGCTGAGGTGGTGATTGCGTTACAGTCGGGTCTCATTTGTATGACTTAGTTTACTTTCCGTGGGGACGCTAAGGATCCTAAATTCCAAGGACAAAAGGGCTGCCCCTTTCTCCAGGATTAAGATGTGGTGAGCCCGCACGCTTGGTGCTTCCCAGAGCAGGAGGGGCTCCTGCGCCTGGTTGGCACTGATGATCAGCAGCACGCCCTTCATGCTCATGTGGCATTGCTGATACCCCTCGTGCATCCAGAGATCACACCATCCACTGCTACCTTAACTAAGGGAAAGGAGGATGGGGTTCTCCAGGCTGTCTGAGCTGCCTGCAGATTACTATCTCCTAATGAAAGATTGTTCAGCACAATCACATTTCCATTTGATCCTGGTAGAGGGAAGGAAGGGATATGTGCCTCTTCTTCTATTCCGCTTTTCTCCATCTGATTTTTTTCTTTCTGATGTTATGGACAGGCAGTAAGTGACAACCATGGAAATCATTACTACATCAGCCTGGTCTTTACAGGGACTTGAACCATTTACGAAAAGGATTTTATGAAAGGACTGGTTCCCACATGTCTAGTTGAAAAAAATCACAAGACTGTGCTGAACCTCCTTATATCGTTATTGTTTGTCCAAAAGGATGAAAGGAAGAAAGATCCAAGACACCTGGAGGGATGAAGAGAAGGATATCTCCTCTGTGCCTGCCCCACAGATTTCTTATGTGACCAGCCCCTACTAAGCCATTGATGGTACTGCAAGTTTTGGTGCCCAGCCAGAGTAGCCGAGGCCCCAAAGCCACTGCCATCTCTGGAGCTGTGTGTGGGAGTTTTAATTTTCAGGAAATCTCTGCTGATTCCATAGTTTTGAGGTGGCAGCCGAGTCACTGCCAATCTCTGTGCGGTGCATCCCATCCAGGCTTTTCCACTCCCTCTCTAGACAAGCTTCGGTCTTCAGGTCTCTGTGTTCTCATCCTCTTGAATCAAGACAGAAGTTGTGCAAGAGTTGATGTGTGCCGAGATTTTGAATTGAACATAGAAGTGAAGGGAAATTAGGTGCACAAGGATGCTTTTGGTCCTTATAAAACAAAATAAAATGGATGTTTCCCCTAAATAAGGAGGAATTTATTAGGTGTATTTATTTGGAAGTGTGTTGTTCCCAGGTTTGCGCTTACTGTTCCTGAAACTGGCTTTCTGTGACTTCCAGGTCATCATGCAGTGCTTGCTTTGAGCTCAGCCTGATTTGGCTCTGCTCAGATTTCCCCAGAACCTGTTTTTTTCCTGCATTTGTGCAGAGCCATATCTGGGCGGCCCCTGTGTGAGACTGTGTCCCTGCCAAGAGGTGGCCCAGAGGACTCCCCACCAGAGCAGGGCCAGGACAAAGCTCTCTACCCACAGCCTTGGGGTGTACTTCCCTGGGTGCTCACCACCCATCAGGGTTGAGACACCTTTCTGCTTCCTAAACTGCCACAATTTAGGCAGCATGTGTGGATTTAGACACCAGACCTCTGTAATCTGCATTTTCAGATTAAACTCTCTGTTTTGCAGAAGTTCTGTAGCCCTGAAGCAGCACTTGGTGGAACCAGCTGAAGGCAAGGGGAAGATGCAGGGGTTCGGCCACTGAAAACTTAGGTTGTGTTCCTTCAGGTGAAGCAACAGGAAAAACATTTCTAAGTCTCTAAGGTGGTTATGTTCATGGAGAAGGGTTTTCTGAGGTACAAACAGATGCAGTTGAAATAGGTCAGCACTATTATTCATGTGAAAAGTGTTTATTCAGGGCTTTAAAATGAAAAATGTGATGAGATTGTTATGCCAGGAAATATTAATAAATAATTGATCAATAGGAGAAAAGGACTCTTTAGGTAAATAAACCTCAGTGTAATTAATAGTTCTGTGTTTTCAGTAGTGTGCATGCAAACGAAGCTGGGGATGCAATTAATGTGTCGGGGGCCTGAAGGACATCTGCAGATAAGGGTTAAACAGTCTATTGGAGCTGAACTCATGAACCTGGTTAAACTGCTGGACTTGTTTGTTTCAATAAAACTTTTGTCTCTGCTGTGTACATACTTTATAGCGTTCTATAAGAAACACTTAAAGTCAGGTTTTTAATATAATGGTAGCAAAGTATGAAGGACAGAGGAGGTAACAGAGAAGGCAGCTTGCTAATGCAAAAGCAGTGTACTGAAAGTCACTTTTATTTCTTATTTATAATCTACATGCACACTCTGGATAATAGATGACAACGCTCATTCAGTACTTTAACTTCAAAGCAGAGAGAAGGCATGGATGACAGAGCTGGGAGCTGGAACACAAAGGTACTAACAACAAGAGGAAAAATGCCTGTTTACTGGATTGCATTTGTTAGCACGCTGTCTTCAGATATTGTTCCCCCAGGAATAGTGAGAATATGTGCTGCACGAACAATGATTTAACATCTGAAAATGGTACTTAAAGAGTTTTCTGTCTGGTAGTAATGTGATGAAGGCTTCTGAATGGAACCTGGGGACTTCATTTCTTCTATTTATCTATATGTCTCCTTGGTTTTACTCAGCGGTAATTGCATATTTAACCCCTTAAATAGGTTTAACCCTCTCAGCACCAACTCATTTTTTATTTTATTTTTGGTCTCACATCTTCCTTTTGTAACACTACAGCTGTGCCACGTGCATTCTTGCCAAAAAAATCAGAAAGGCAGATTTTGGAGAAGTTGTGGCCAGGGAAGCACATTGAGAATAATACCAGGCTCCACCTCTCTTTCTCCCTTTTCCTCCTCTTCCTTTTTTAAGGAAAGCAGTAGATAATGGCATCCAAGGAAAGTGTTTTAATGGGATTCAGTAAGGCTGGGAGCCTTATAGCAGAGAATGAGAGAGTGAGCTGTAATGAGGGGGGAAGTTATGGATAGAGCAGTAAATCAACAGTAAAAATTTGCTGCTTACTTCAGCACTCTACTTCTTTGCATCTTTCTCAATTAGCACTTGTTCTGCAGGGCTTGCTTAATAGCTTATGTGAAACAAATATTAACATAAATTGTTTAATTATATCAAAATCTTGAATTCCTCCAAGATGAAAAATTGTTTTTAGCTAGGAATACATCTGCAATAAAACATCATCTAGTTAAAGTAAACGAGCTCTAAGGAAAGCCATAAGATTGTAGCTGAGCTACTTTTACAGTTTATTTTCATGGTATTTAAATTATGATACCAGTGGGTATTTTTAATTAGTGCCTCTTTAAAGTGTGCACTTGTCTACATAAGCCATTTTGGCAAATTTGACTCATGCAGTGGTTGCTGTAAAAGAGGCCAGCACAGCCTGCAGGAATTGGAATTAAAAGTTTTCTGCAAGCTGTTGTCGACATGACCACATCTCATTAACTTAAAAAATGGAGATTATTTGCCTGAAAGCTTGATTTGACTAACAGTAATCAAATATTAGGCTCAGCGGAGAAGGAGGAAGAAAAACAGCTTTGCTGTTGTGATCTATATCCTTAAGTGTTGTGTGGTTCATTTTAAATAGCTATGTCATATTTCTGCTTTGACAAACATAACAGGGGAGAACATAATAAGACACGGCGCTTTGTGGATAATCCAGAGTTAGTTTTATTTTCCAGTCTGACATGTTATTTACCAAGTTTACAAAAGGTAAATATAATTTCTCTGATCATTCTAACATTAAGAAGAATTAATTATCTGGAGTAGTTTCAAAGTTTAAGTACTGGAAATTGCATATATCTCATGATTATCTTTATCAACTGTGAAATAGGCATGAGCCTTAAATTTGTATCCTAGAACAATTTAACTGTTTTAATAAAATATGATGAGGTGGGTTGCAAAATTTTGCATAAAGTAAACCAAAATAGAGAACTGCCTGTGTAATCTTGTGAAGTCTTTTAATAGCTTGTTAAATGAAATAGCTGCGGGGGGGGGGGGGGTTCGGGGGGTGGGGAGTATCTACCTTTTGTGCAACAATTAATGTATGGGAGAATGAAATTCAAAAATGCTTGTGCTTGAGAGAGTGGCATGGTCAAAATTTGGCATTAGGTGGTTCTCTGTTTTCCTGTTAAGTGAAGGACAGTGTCATACCTAGATGGAAGCTGTGGCACACGTTATTAAAAAAAAAAAAAAGGGGGCAGTTAAACAAAAGAAGATAAAGTCTTGTGCCTTTTTATGTCTTTGAACTGAGAACATGTGCTGCATTTTACTAAAGGAACATGAGCCTTGAATGTAAGTAACTGGTTTTTGCATTAGGTACTCCCTGGAGGTAGCAGAAAAATATCATGTCCCTGCATGAAATGCGAATGTGAAATCTACCAGAAAGAAATATTTATGACCATTTTATGCTTGATTAGACTTGGATGACATCTGTTAGAAGACAGGGACTGGACAAAGAGAGAGACGCTCGGGGGCAAATGTTAACAGAGTTGTTTAGATGATGCTGGGGCAGGAGCGTCCATTTACTGCCAGGCAAAACATAGGAATTGTGTTAGCGAGAGTGCAGCTGACAGGAATTCGCTGTGATGGAGACACTGTAAACTGACGGGCTGAAACAGTAAAATGCAGCTGTTGATATTCGCTGCGCTGCCACAATTTATGGGCAGGTATCGCAGCTAAACACAGATAGTGTAACTTTCAGGGAGCAGATGCGTTAACAAAGTTATATAAATGTGAGTCAGCCATAAAAAAGCGACATCTTCACTTTTTAAAGTCATTATTCCACCAGGCTGCACAGAGAGTTGGAAGTCCTTCCAACAAAAAAAAAAAAAAACAACAAAAAAAAGAAAAAGGAGAAAGCTGGATTTTCTGGGTTTTAAGCTTCTGCAAAACATACTGCTCTGAAGCAATCGACCTGATTGTTTGCTTTCCCCTCCTTGCTTTGTTGCTAGTGCTTTCTTTTCCCCATCCTGAGGATCCTGCTCTCTTTGGACTGAGCCCTGCTCCCTGGCTGTGGGGCAGGAGGGCTGGCAGCCAAGCCTCCCCGGGCAGTGCCAGCCCCAGCTCTCCTGGCTGGTGGGCATCCCTCACTCCCAAGTTTGACAACTCATCAATTGCTAGACTTTGTGTGTTTTCAACGTTAAAGCTGTTGTTTACAAGCTCTGCAGAAGTGGCTTTTATGGCTGGAGGTACAAACATTCACTTCACTCTGGGTCTTTTCCCAGCTCTCTTTTCCTGTAAATTTTCTCTGTCTGGAATGCTTATGGGAAATGTTATTTTGTTTTTGTTTGCAACAGCTCTGTTGTTTTGATTTTGTCTGAGTGGTATGGAAAACAGTACGTCACTTGGAGTGGGTGTTTTGTCTATTGGCCATTTGGCTATTGCACATATATTTCTCATACTTATTACATGATGACAAGGGAACCCAAATGGCATAATTTTCCAGTTGAATTTTGCTTCCCAGTTTAATAATAGTGAAAGGAAAACAAAGTTAATAGATTCAGTAGTTTTGATACTGTTCACATGCTGATAGATGCCTTTGGATTTTTTTCCCTGTGGATAAGGGTCTATTTAGACAAAGGTCAGATTAATGCATGTATCAGTTTCTATAATAAACTGCATAAGGATTATGTTACACATTTTGCATACAGTTTTGAAAAACTGTAATTTAAGTATCCAAGCCTAGAAAAGAGTAATAAACAACTTCAGTATCATCAATGTGATTAGTCTGTGGCAGTTTTTACCCTGATTTTTCAGGCAGTCCATAACAGAAGTAGCAGCAGATGCCTTTTAATTGAAAAATGATCTGAAATAAATTTTGCACTTGAAAAGAGCACACGGCATTCTCTATATAACTGTTTAGCTGGAGAGATTTGAATGTAAGATACACCGATTCTTGCATAGTATTTACCATGTTGGGGAGAGGATATCAAAAGACTACAGAATGCAGCTTTAAGACTAGATAATTTTTATGTATAGTAGAGAAATATAAAATGGAAAGTATGATTAATTTTTCAATTTCTCTCTGCAGATATCTAATAATTGTGCCCATGGACTGCCAAAGGCTGCCATTAAAGATTTAAAATGCAAAGAAAGGTAGAATCAAAAAGATGATATTTTGGATTAAATAATGTAAAATAACTGTAGGGCAATAGCAAAGTGAAAAGCTATTGGCAAAATAAAAGCATGGTGTCAACTCTCCTTGAGACAGACTTAAACATTTACTCATTCACATGCATCTTTTTGTAGCTGGCAGTTTTAAAAAAAAAAAAAAAAAAACTTAAGTGTTGCTTAAGCCAGCTCTGACTTCAAAATACATTTTCAGGCTTTCAGGTTTTGATATGCTTGTTCACAACAGAGAGATGAAAAATACAGTGTGTGATCCTGTGTTATAAAAATCTCCATAAATACAGTGGCAAGGATTGTAATCTGTTGTCCAACATTTAAGAATATTTTAGCAAACTCCACAGCTTAACGTTTCTTTCATTAAGTACCGACAGATAAGAATGATCAGAAGCATTTTGCAACAGCTGCTCGGGAATGTGCTATTTGTGTTAGCCTCGGAAAAAGGGATGCTGCAGCCATAGTATATAGAGGCTGTCAGAAAGGTCCAGCTGGACTTTTCCTCCCTTTTCTGTACTGTCTTTATCACTTTGCTCAGTTCCACATAATAACATCTTCATCTGAGATTGCTGTGGCACAGGGGAACTGCATTTGTTGATCAAATTTGGCTGGATAACACTGTGATCTCGTATCCTGAAGTGCGGAGATGTGCCTGGAATACGTAAGCATAAAGCTGGCCCCTTGATTGATTGATTCTGCCTGTCACAGAACAAGATAACTGGATCAGTAAATACCCTGTGCACTTCAACTTCATCTACACAATCAAAAGTGAGGGCATCATGGGGCTGAAAAACACCGAGGCATGATGGGAATATCTACATTTCAGAATGATAGCCAGGAACTTGTGAAAAGCAAAGAAAAAAAAAGAAAATTTTTTTTATTCGTTTTTTCCCTGTATGTTAGTACACGAAGAGCAGTGAAAAGCACATTAATTTCCGTGTGTTTGCAGAGAGTCTGTCTCTCCGTGGATTTATTTCAGCTTCCCTTCGGTGTAACGCTGCTGCTGTGGCTGGTGGTGCTAAGCCAGCATAACGCAGGAGTAAAACAGATGAATCACAGTCCGGCTGTTTCAGGGAAAGCACGTTACTTGGGGTCTCTTGTAGGAAGGTGTCATTTTATCAGATAAAGTGTAATTAAGTTACGCAGCTAGCTGAGGCTGTTTGCTACTTCTGTAACTTCTAGAACTGTTCTGCTGAACGTCCCAAATTTGTACTGCAGAATCCAGCTTCGTCCTGGGAATTTAAATTGAATCCTAAATGAGAATTAAGAATGGAGGTGACAAAAAAAAAAGGGCTAAAGGTGACCAGTGGCAACATTTAAATTAAAAGGAGCATACATTAATCCAGAAAAGTGGAATATGAGCAAAGCAGGGAGGTTTCTCAGAGTTTTGCTGTGTCTTTCAAGGGTTGCTTTTGGGCTAGAAAAAACCTGCCAGTTTTAAGAAATTCTGAAGATTGGTGCTCCCCTTCAAACTATGAATATGTGCATCAAGTATTGCTGATAAAAGTCCTTTGTCCATCTGTAGCCTACCGTGTCGTTTCTCTCTCTGTGCCGCTCCTGCGTTGTGCAGGTGGTTTGTCTGGATGAGATGAGATGGCAAGGCGAGAAGGAGATGCCTGTTCAGGCCACCTCCACCGTGGCTTTAGCAATGGCAGCATGTGGTTACCTGCCCCATCTTCTTCTCAAGGAGATATATTGCAAGCACGAGGTGTTAAAGCCATAATGAGCATTTACTGGGCAAAGCCTGTGTGGTCCCATAGCTGAGCATGTCTCCTCCACAAATGGGAACCACTGGGTAACTGAGTAAGAAAATACCAGCACCGAAGCAAATCCTTAGGCTTAAGGCTGCAGGATTAGGCAATCCTGGGAGCAATTTATTACAGTGCTTTTGCTTTTAACTGTTTTCACAATTTATTATGAGAATTACGTGTAGCATTTAATCTGGCATTTTTATTTAGTGCTTCAGTTGCCTAAGGCACAGATTAGCACAACTTTCTGTAAAGCACCTGTAGGATTTCTTCAGGCACCTCAGAAGGCGTGGCGAGCTGGAGGGATCAGGAGCCCTTTTGGGGTAACTAAAGATCTGCTCCCCAGAGGAGTGTGCTTACAGCCACACCATGCTATTGCCTAAACCAAAAATGCTTAAGCAGAAAATGCTGCCAGTTTACTTGGAAACTTCATGGATTCTTCTGCATTTAGGACCGTTTATATCCAGCTATGGTTTCAATATATGTATCACTCCTAAGTACCTTACCATATCAAAAGGATGAAATGGTTGTCTGTGGGCTCTCTAAATGATAATCTTGTCTCTGTGGATTTTCTCACATCCCATAAATTGGAGAAGGTGGCGAACTGAACGACAGGGTCCTTTGCATCTGCTTCCTTTTCTTATCTACATGGTGGGAAACATTGACTGCTCTTTCCTGAATATCATATGGACTTTACACTCCTCTGGGCGCAGCCTCAGAGCTTGGTTGGAGTATCATTACTTTACATTACTAGCATAGTTTGCTGACTCTTCGAGAAATGATTTAAGGAAAAACTGACAAATGGTATGAATGGCATTTTCCAACATTTCCTCAGGCCAATTTGCATTTTTTCATCTAGCACCTACATTTTCATGGAGAGGTTGCTCTTCCTTTTGGAGTCAGTATAACTCATGGAAACATGGAAAAGTATGCTGTGTCTGTGCATCAAAATTGTTTTCCTGCTAGGGCACTTGCATGGCAGGCAGTTTTTGGAGAGAGAGTTTGCAGTTGTCTCCAAGGGTTACACGGCTTGACCTTCCTTGTTCCGGTGGATTCCAGCTTTGAACAATTCCTTTCTAGGAATGAATTGGACACGGGTGAGTTACACTAGTCATGTATCTGTGAGGCTGCACATCTATAGAACTTTCTGATGAGATGCCCAGAGACACCAGGCACAGTTTTGCAGGCTAATGGCTACGGCTCTAGGGTGGGAGCTGGAGGAGGATGGTGGCAGCAGGTACCCAGTGTCCTTGGATAGGTACCAGTGCTGTTTGTCCACCATTTCAGAGAGCCACATGTGGTGCTTATAATATCATATCTGTATGCAAGGGAGCTGCTGGAGAGGCGGCTGGGGCCGAGTGACGGGTGCTCCCTGCGTGAGCTGATGTTCAGCAGCACAGCGAGTGCTCGCCAGATGATCCGAGGTGCCGGAGAGCCTGTGCTCCCAATGAATGGTGAGCAGGAGCTGAAAGCTGGAAGTAAAATTCTGGGTTTTGCTGGCAGGAAGAAATAGGAGAGATAAGAGTTGAGTTGCATTGTTCGCATCCAGCAACTGCAGTTGTAGGAAAGGGATAAGAAGCGTCATCCTCTGTGCTATCCCCTGCAGAAATCAGAAGAGATATGGAAGATCAAGTGGATACCTGTGGGATGAGGTTACCAGAAAATGGTGTAAGGACTTCCTTCAGGTTGTGGTGTGTTAGGCCAGGAACACTCGGCATGATGAGACACATTGATGTGCAGCCCTTGATGCCTTATCACACTCTTCACGTTCCTGTCACATTCTCTGATGCATGGTATTGGTGGAACAGACTCATTCAAACTATTGAATTTATTGGTTCAGAAATTAGCTGCAGCAAATGGACAGCTGTAGACTATTGCCTTGTTCCTCAAGAATGTAGCAGAACTGAAGGGGAGCTTTAAAGCAAAGTCCAGCCATTTAATAATAGATGTGTTAAGTATCCACTAAAAATAATAAAAAAATATAATATCTACAGAACAGTGGGATTTCAGACAGTTGGAATTGTTTTGTATAGAAAATTTATGGTAAGTGATTATTTCTAAATGTTGACCACTGCAATTAGGTATTTATGAGATTAGAAATGCAACAGAAGGCTAAAGGCAACCTGTAGTACATCACAAGAGCAAAAGGTTGGCTCAAATTAGCCCATAACCACAGCTTAAAGAGGGTGTTTTTCTCGATGTTAAATGCTGGAAACCATCTCACATCACTTCTCAGCGATCAAAAGCTTTGTGAAGGTGGTCACTGTTACCCAGCTAGTGTTGTGGATGCAGAAGTCAAATAACAAATCTAGGAGTTAGAGGTGACCAGGATCCTTTCAAGAAAGTCTCCTGGGGCTCAAGGCCCTTCCTTTCTGTTTTATGTACCTTTGTCCTCATTCTTCTTTTTCCCCTTGTCCTTCAGCTGGGTGGGGTGAGAAGAGTAATTTTTAGGCAGTGTTTGTGGGTTGTTTTTATGTGAGAAAACTCCTGAATTGGGCACAGTGAGGGAAGGTGGGGCAGGTTCACGGCTCTGAGGGTAATTCTGAACCCCTCCACCATGGGTCTTGTTTTCTTTGGCTGGAGTGTTTGACGAGGCTGACATATTTATGTACAGAGCTAGTATTTAGCTTGGAATTTTACACATATGAATGATGAACTAAACAGAACTCATTTATTTTTTCCTTCCCTCTGTAGCTTTTCTTTTTCTCTTCTTTTTTTTTTTTTTTGAAATGTGAGGTTACATATTACAGACAAGTCTCAGCATATTCACTTTGTGCTTGACCACCAGAATTAATAACTAGCCACATTCCTTGATGATTCTGTAGGGATTGGAAGGTAGGCAGCTGAGTTTGCTATGCAAGAGAGTTAATAAAAATTTTCATTGCTGGAGGAAAGCTTATATACAGTAGTCTGTTTGTCCTGTATTTCAACCACCTGAGTCAGAGCCAAAAAAGCAATTGTCTACTACATATTTCAAACAGATGCTGAGGGGTAAAAGAAGTGACTAGAATTCACAGCAATAAAATGCTGGCTCTTTAAGTTCCCTTGAAGGAAGTGAACCCATAAAATTTTTGCTGCTGACTTGTTTGTCCAGTTCTTTGAAGTATTTAACATTAATTTAGTCTGCAAATCATTGCCACCTCAACTTTTCATTGAAGTATCAAAGCCTGCTAAACTACCTTGGAGTGCACAAAAAAAAGAGATTCCTTTAGCCGATACATTCATTTAGCCATTATCCATTGGAAAACATCCTTCTGATGCTGATGGTAGGACATGCTATAGGTCTTTGCAAAGGAGAACTTTTCAAATAAGTTTACTTTTTATGAATTTTAATTTCACTTGCAGTAGGTAAGGGTCTTTTCAGTGGTGGTCTTCCTCCTGTGTCCTCCTCACTGGTCTTTTCTGTTAATAACACCCATTGCTGTTCTGCGATGGAAACCAAGGTAGGAGGCTGGGACGGTTGTGTTTGATTGAGTAATGGGCTGTGCATAAAGCCGTTATAGATTGTAGTTTTCAGGAGTAGACGTGACTGGCCCGTGCTCCCCACTGACGGCAACAGGAACAGGGTGAGATGACGTAGTGACACAGGCTGGCGCACTGGTGGGCACCCTCGGTCCATCTGCAGCTCCATCCATGAGCAGTTTGTAGTCTTCTGGCATGTGCCCAAAATTTCTGAAAAACAGAGCAGATTGGTGGCAATCCCACCCATACCAGGCAAAGATGAAGGGAGCATTTCCCCCATCTCAGATGTTCAGTCTTCCAGTCAGTCTTCAGGCTCAGACAGGTAGTGTCCATGAGGATCATTCTTGTTGCCTTTTTTCCAGAAAAACTCTAGATTAGTCATGAAGTGCTGGATGCCTTGGCAGATGCCTGAGGTCAGTTATTGCTATGGGATGCTGATCGACAGCCCCTTCCACCCACTGTTTTTTATTCCCCTTTTGCCTTCTTCCCTCTAAATTAAAGTGTCTCCTTTCTCCTGGACCTTGTGCCGCGGGTGGTGCCCCAGCACTGAGGGCTCTGGCATGGCCGTGCCCTGCCTGTGGCGGTGCTGCTGGGACCCAGCGGTGGCGTGAGCTGTGAGGGGAAGTTTAAAAAATGCCATCAAGCTGAAGTTGGAAAAAAAATATCAACACAGAGGGTGTCAATTGAAAACCAGCAGGGTGGGAAAGCTACTGTACTGTAGTGGGAATGCAGCAGCCGCGAGGCCCTTTAAATGATTGGTGACACAGTAGAAATATTGTTAAATTACCTTTTTTATTGGTTCTTGAGTCCTGGGTCTTAAAAGACTATTCTTTGGAAGAAGTCAAGAGAATCCTTATACTTGGGTTAGATATAAACCTGAGAGGCAAAACGTGGACATCAATTTGGAGTATTTGGGGCTGGGGTTTTGGTGTAAGACCTGTCTCTCTTGGCCAGTGATGGTTTGGAGGACTTGTGCGCAGTGCTAACCTGTGGCACAGCGAGGCTTCAGCTGGCAGGACGTTAGTATTTTGTTGTGTTTCCCTGTTGAGCAGGGAAACAGTGAAATGTTTCTGTAAAGGTGTCTTATGGTTGTTTAAAGATTAAAAGTAACGTTTTGTTTTGTTTTCAACACCACAAATTGAACACAAGGATTTATCTATTTGGAAATCCACTGGTTATATTGATGAGAAGACCAGAAAGTGAGCTTAGTTATGTTTAGTAAGCAAGCAGACAAAAGGTTTCTTGCCTCTAATTCTAAACATTCAAAAGTTGCCTGGTTTTAGTTCATTACTATTGTTTCCAGTGTTGAACTCTCCTCATCTCTGTCCTTCAGTTGCCTCACATATAAAATCTGGGTGGTGGAAAAGAGACTTCTTAATTTTATTGAAGGACTTGAAGATCGTTTCAGAGGGTGTACACATTGCTAGTAGTTTGTAAGAGAACTTGGGACACAAGCTTAATAAAGAATCAAGGCTGTGGTAAAACACATATTTTAATTCAAACACCTCTGATGAAGACTTTCTCTGTAGCCTGCACAGTCCCATACTTTACATTCAGTCCCAGCATGGACTTCCTTTGCTCAGGGCCCCATAGGTGAGCCATGAGAGCAAAATATACTATGAGGCCTCATACCAAAACTTGGAGTGGGAAATTTTAAATGTCCGGCCTAATTTTTCATGACCGTAGAACAATAGCCAAGATTGTACTCTAGGTAGAAGGGTGGCCACCAGGCTGACCCCATTAGCCTCCTCACAGGCAGCTTTGCCCTCTCTGTGGGCTGCAGTTTGGGCTGGGACTGAGTTGTGACCCACGGTGGCTGTTTGCATTTCTCCTGCGTTGGGGCAAGATCATTGTGGTGATGAGTTCACGCCAAGAGGCAAGGGGTGAGCACGGCTCTTGCCCATAGAGCTCTGTTTTTCACCAGCCTGCTGGGGAGCAGCTGCAGGCAGATGAACCCATTAGGAATAGTGGTGATGCTGAATAGGGAGAGAGCATTTCTGAACCTGGAAAGGGCTCTTGATGTATCATAAATCCATTTCAACATTACAAACCTTAAGAAAGAGGCTCCTCTTTGCACTGTGCAGCAGCAAGCACCCAGTTTGGCTTTCCAGTACCAGCAGCAGCTCAAGATGGATTTTGTAGCGCTTGGGAGGAATAGGGAAAATTTTGAACACACCTCAATTGGCTAACAAATTTCAGCATTTTACAGTTGTGTGCTAACTCCTAAGCAGCAGGCTGGCATCTACAGAGTGTTGAAAAATGCTGTGAATTGGTAATTATGAATTACAGCAGGAGATCAGTTCAGCTTAGTGTTTCCAAAACCTCAGAGATCAAAAGGTGCCAGTGAGAAAGATAAAGTATTGAGTGGCAGCAAATAGGCCAGGCTGCCTGAAACTTAGTTTCACTGTCTAGTTTGAGGAAAAAAGTCTTGTTGCTGAATTGTGTTGTGGGGAGGATAGAATGTGGATAACATTTCTGTTGAGGCATGGACCTCTTCCAGGAGAAAAAACGAGGATGTGAAACAGTTGCTGAGGAGCTTTTAGGTTTTTATATTTTTGTCTGGTTTATCTCTTAGTTTGGCTGATAGAGCAGTAATTGAAGTAAGAAAAGCAGGATGAAGAAGTGAGATGGCAGGATGAACAATGGTGTATTTTTTTTTAATTTTATATCAAATGCACAGAAATACAACTTTAACTTTTTTTAGTATTATTTTATTTTAAGCTCCAAAAGTATGTATTTCCCTTTTTTGAACACACTTCTTTTCAGCTGTTATTTCCAGGAAATGGCACTGTTAAACGATGTGTATATGTGTCACAGCCCAGTCCAGGGAGGTGGCGTGGGGGGGTTCAGATCAACCCTGCTCACTTCTGCTGGAGATGGAGCTGTGACCTCCAGGCTCTCGGGACCCCTGTGCTTTTGTGCTTGGACCCGTAGGTGCTGTACAGTGGTGAGGAGCTGGAGTTGTCTCCCAGGTAGGTAGCTCCCGGGCTTCTAAGAGCATCAGTAGATAAAGATTGAGATTTTGAAGCAATGGATATAAAGGACTTGTGAGCACACATGGTGCCTAGGTGTCACCTCTAGCTGCTCTAAGTGTCCCAAGAAGAGTGAAGTTAATCAGTAGTAGAAATGGCTTAATTCTAAGATGGCAAAAATCTCCTTTGGTTTTGCCAAGGCTTATCCAAGGAGGAGGGCAGTCTTTGCTGGAAGGCAGCCTGTCTGTCCAGGGCGTATCTAGTGAAAAATGGAGAGATTTTTTTTCACCATTTTCAAAATCCTTTCACCAATTCCCCAGATCATTGGCAAAATAATGGTAGTGGCAGATTCCTTATAACTCTCTTCCCCTTCCGCATCAATTATCTGTCTTTGCGAGACAGAGCTTTGAGTCAGTTCTCCTTCATTTCTCTCTTCTGGTTGCTCCCAAGGGAGACAGTCTCTTGGTAATAGGAGCTACATCAGTTCAGAGAAGAATACAGTTTTGTTCCCTTCTCAAATGACATATGACTATCAGGCATCTCATGAGTTCTCTGAGTGGGCACATGAATTGAACCTTTTAGGAGTCACGGTGATTAATAGCCTGATGGGTTGGAAGCAGACGCTCATTACAGGTCTCAGGGATCTGCCTGGAAGAATTAAATAGCTGACGTGTTAGCGATGCCCTTTTACCCTTCTGAGCTCTCCTACAAACGTCACCAGCACTGCATGAAAAAAGGAAACAAAGTTTGCCACAGGGTGGGTTAGGGGCTTTTTTTAACTTTTGTTTTTGTTGCCTGTGTGGTGTTGTGTGGTTTTTCTACAGCACAAGCACAAGAGATGTTTTAGTTAGGGCTGGTAGGATTGTTTCTTGCCTTACATGAAGCTTGCTGTGAAGGATCATAGGCCCATTGGCATGAATACGGTCCTTGGGTCTTAACCTGGCTTCTGACAAAGAATCTGTAATGCTGCCGGTGTCTGTGGAATGGGCTGGATCCCAGTGCCAGTGTCAAGTGGGGATTTTTTCCTAATATGGACAGTAGTCCACAAAGAACTGGATGGAGTCCATCCAGCTAACGTTGCCAACAGCTAGTAGAAAGTTTGGCTGTGCTCTGGTTTGACCAGTCGTGATTTAGAGGCCAGAAAGTAAAAGGCTTTTTTACTCCGTTATTTGGCATTATGTGTCCAAGCAATAATGTACTAAAAGCACAAATCCCGGGGTTCTGACAGGAGGTGATGCCTGTTCACCAGTTCACCGTGCAAGCAGCTGTACAGTCATGGCTTTTGCCAGAGGAGGCTTTTTTGTTTTGCTTTGCTTTGTTTTGTTTTCCCCCAAAGAAAGCTGAGAGCATGATGGGAGCAGGTGCTGGCACACTTCTCCATACCCTTTCCCTTTCTAAATTTTTGGGATATGTGCCCCCTTCACCTTCTGGCCTACTGCTGATGAAGTGCAAGTGTTTCTGGTCACAAAACTTCCACTTGTCTTAATTTTGGCAATGTGAAATTTGTGTATATATATTTTTATCTGAGTATTCAGCCACGCCACTGCTTTAAACTGGCAGTGACAGCTGATTCTTGGTCAGCAGTGAGTGCTAGGTTTGTTTCTAAGGAAAATATCGTCAGGCAAGGAAGGGAGGTTGTTGGTTTGTGCTTTTTTAAAAAGTCTTGATGTTCTGCATTAGACATAGACTGTTTTTAAACATCAGCATGTGTTCTTTCTCTTTGATGTTTTTCATGAAGAGGATTCTGCCTCCCACTTTAACAGAAGTCCCATGTTCCTCTTGTGTTGTTTTATGCTGCTAATGATGTTGCTTACTCAAATAAATAGGTATGTATGTGTACATTTAAAATGCAACATTCCCCTTCAACACAGCACTGAAACATAACAGAACCGATATTCTTTAGTGATCTCCTGTGCCGGAATTTTCATGTTTTGAAATTAAAATGGATTCTCCTTATCTTCTCATAGCCCCTTTGATCCATTGCCTGTGGGTGTATGGTGGCACTAACGACAGAGGATGGGGAAGCTTCAGCTTTGCGTGGCATCATTAGCTCCAGAGCATTAGCAGCATCTCTGTGAGGAATAGCTGTGCTCCTCGTGTGGCAGGAGAGCAGCCTGCTTCCCTCCACAGCCCCTGCACTCAGTGCCAGGAGGGATGCTCCCTGGAAGTGTCCTGTGCACATACCAGGCATTTCTACAATTCTCTTCCCTTTTCCCAGAGACCTTTTTGGCATCTTGGCAGTGGAAACTTGCTAGGCGTTTCTTCTAGCAATACTTGCTTTCCAGACATTGCTGATCTTTTCCTTCATTCAGGTAGCACAGAGCTCCAAGGTCTAAACTTGGAGAACTGACCTGTGTTTCTCTGAGTAATTAGCCTGTACCCGTGCTGAGAGTTTGCATGTGTTTGGTTTTCCCAACTATTCATTCAGTCCAAAGTATGTCATTTGTAGCTGGTCTCAAGTACCAAACTCTGTAGCTTGAACCTTTCTGCCAGGACTCTGCACGCAAATACTGTCAAAACTGTTCTCACTGATGAGTCAGTTCCATTTTTTTCTTCCTTTTTTTAAAAAAAAATGACGAGTATGCAGCAAGTGTACCCATTAGAGCGTACAGGGGGATGGCATGGAAATGAGGATACACATGTGCGTGTATCAGATGCTGAAGAGCAGCGTTCTTGTTATAAATATAGCTCAGCTGTGTTCCTTCTTACATTTCAGTTTTATAATCCATTCCAGAAGATTTGGACAAAAATACTGTAGTGTAAGAGAGCATTAGTTTCTGGGTTCTTCAAATAATAATTCTTAGTAAGGAAACTAGTAAATAAACCTTTAAAGATGTCCAAGATGACATCTTCCCTAGTCCTAAGAATTGGACTTGGAGTGTAGATTTATGAAAGGTAAAATAAAGGACAAGTAGAAGCAGGAGCAGAAGTGTACGTTTTATTTTTCTAGTTTATTGCTAAAACATATGAATTGTCCCTTTTTTGGTTGTTTTATTGGTGTGATTATAAATGATCTATCTTTACATGTATACATTTTAGACCTAGTGGGCACACTGTGATTAAATGTTTGCTTTGAATATGTGTCCAGTGCATTAACTTTTCAAAGTGGAAAGTTGTTAAATTCAGTTTTATACAAGAGAGGCAAAAAAAAAGGAGGGGGGGGGGGGAGATTGTTAAATGTATGGAAACCCTTATTGGCTGAATTATATAACTGAATTCATTCAACACGCTTGGTGTATCTTGTTCTCCTTTCAGTATTGCCACTCTGTTCGTCGCCCCTTTTAGTGCTCTAGGCATATGGTATGCAGTACATCCAGGGAAGTGTCAACAATATGGCATATGTTATACATACTGATCTTGATACACCGTAGAAAATAATGGGCCTAACTTTAAAAGGCACGGTGCTAAGAATAGAGTGTGCTGCAACATGCAGACAGTGAATCCGCCATGAATGTCATGTTTGAAGACAAAAAGAGCTGTATTTTTCATTACCCTTGTGGCTTGGTTTGTATTTTGGCATCGCTGCAATTGAAAGCTATTACGGTCAGCTGGGTAGAGGCTGGTTCTTCACCTGCCTGGTGCTCGCCCCGTGGGCTCTGCAGAGACTCGGGGTCGGCTCGGACAGGGAGGGTGGCAGGATGGGTGTGCAGGAGGGGGCAGGCAGGGAGCTATGGGACCTGCCCACCCGAGGCTCCGATGCTCAGGGCTGCCCGTAGGAGCCAGGGTGGGACAGGCAGGGATTTGTCCTACCATCACCCAGCCATGGGAAGAAGGATAGGGATGGAGGATGTCCTGATGCGTTTCCAGGAGTCATTAGAGGGTCGCATTAGCTCACCACTTAGCTCTGTCTCTGCGCTGTAAATGAGCCTGCACAAGCAGATTGCTGCGCTTACATTAAAACCACACTGGTGGAAATGAGTCTTTCCAAAGACTCTTCCAAAGATCTGCCCATTAGGATCTGACTGTGAGATCAGGGCTGTCATCTGGACTCACAGCAGTAAAATGGAGACGAAATGTTCTGTTTCTCATTTCTGGATCCTGGACTTACTCAGCTCCCCATTTTGCTGTGAATCTTTCGTCCACAGAAACACTCATTTCTAAATTAGAAAAAATTTAAACAGAGGGTCCTTTGAAATGGTCAGCCTGAAAATTATTCCAGGGAGTCTCACCTTTAAAATAAATGATTCACACCACACTATAGGTGTATGCGTATGTGTATGACTGCATTGTGTTTATTGTGCTGCACTGGCCTGGCTCGGAAGCTGTAACGTCTGAAGTGCAGAGAAGCAGCGAGCGGAGAAAGAAATCTCTTCTTTCCAACAAGGACCAAATATTTGTCTGTTATCTCTATGGCTGTTTTAACGATTCCTGATATTCTCAGAACCGTGCAGATCACCGCATGGATAAAATAGAACAACAAAATATTTATTTTTAATCTTTGTTGAATGCTGAACGTTTTGTGCATGTTTATGAGGGTTAAACATTAATAGCAGATGTTGTTAATGAATAGAAGGCTTGAGCCAGCTTCTGAGACCTTTTAGTTAGTACATGAATTTTCTGGTTGATGACAATACTTGTAACATGCCTAATTATGAAGTAGTATTCTAATCAAGCCTTGAATAACTGAAGAATTTCCCCTCCTCTTTTGCGGTTATTTCAGTGGCGCACACACAGATCGCTTCAGTGCCTGTGCTTATTCTTAGTGATTTTTCTTTTCTTAGAACATTCATTGAGGTTTTTCCCCCAAGAAGCACATCTATTTACGCCAAATGTCACTGCAGAAATGTGCGCGCACATGCACAGACGGCTCGGCGTGCATGGCGTGTGTGTCCCTCCATCCCAACCCCACCAGCTGAACTGGTGCCAGCCCCTGAAGTTGTTGTCCCAGTTTGTCACACTTTCAGGTGAAGTACGTGGAAGTGATTATAGGTAATAAATATCTTTTTTTTTAACTTATTGCAGAGGCAGTTTTCCCCCTGTTAATGAAGGTAATTTGACTTGGTTGAAGGATTGCAGTTCTTAAGAATTAATGCAGCAATCCAATTCAAAGATTTAAAGAGATCTAAGATTTTTCACAGGTCGTGTGCTAGTGAATGTGCTCCTATCACATAGCAGCTAATGGACTTGAACAACAGTCTGTCATTTACTGTTACCTCAGTGTATAGCAGCTTTGCCCTTGATAGCAAGTATACTTTCCCAGCAGTGCAGGTTATTTTGTAGTGTGGTATATTTGTAACACTTCTAAGAGACGGGATCCTATTTCTAACAGCCCTAATTACTGTATAAAGCGAGGTTACCTTTCTGGCTTTCTTAATTACGTGTTTGGATCCTAATCTGCACGTCCCTAAAAGTATTTTATGCTCTAAGAGCTGACTCTTCATTTTTTTCATATGTATTTCAATGTATACACATATATAAAATAATTTTTGTGTTGCATTTTCTATGTGTCAGTGCACAAAGGTTAATTACATATAATTATGGAAGTGTTTGGCACTAGTCTCCATAAGGTCCCACTATTTTTAGGGATGCATTATGTTTTGTAATGACTTATTTGTAAATGCTATTATGTTCCTGGATATTAAAAATCCTATTTTAAGGTAATTAGAAGGATTCTCTTCTATTTAAATGTGTGTTCTCTAGACAGTGTCACTCTATACTCTGCACACAAGAACCTTTGTTCCTTAATTAGAAAAAAGACTAGAGCTCATTAATTGTGGGTACAAAGTGATGTCTGCCCCAATGGAGAAGCAATAATACACTTTAAATAATGATTGATCCTACATTTTAAGTCTTACACTATTGTGTACTGATAGTGATAAATAAGCAACATATAATGCAGATTGCGAAGCCTTGTGTTAAGGTTTTTATTGAAAGATCTCTTTTTGCAAGGATAAACCTACATCGGGCATAATAAATAACGGATGGATGGTACATACAGAGCATCTGCCATTTAGAAAAGTCAGCATTTGTCAACAGTCGCACCATAGTGATAGCTGAGATACTGTAGTTAACTCCACCCTGTACTTTAGAAAATGAAATAATTGTGTTAGTTGTGCAGTCAAAAGCAGTTTGAATCTTGGCCTTACAGAGCTATTATTGTGATGAAAAGGATATTTTAATTACTGCTTGCAAACAGGATGAGTTATAAATGTTTGAGTATTTGCAGGGTGTTGTTTTGGAGGATGGAGAGAAGTGTACTTTGGCCTCGGAATTTTACCTTCTCCCTGCCAGAGGACACCACTTGGGAAGTTGAACCCAACACCCTTTACCAAAGGCTTGTGTTTATCAGATGGCCATAGAGCGGAGGTGGTCCGAGATGTGCACCACACATTGCTTGAAGGCAGGGCAAGCTCCCAGCAAAAGCCATTCCTAAAAATCAGGAGTATCTTGTTGCTGGGCTTGGTGGTCCCACTTTCAGGGTGGGATGCTGAGACTGTGTCTTTCTGGGTTTGGAATTTCAGTTTTTATGTCATCTGAAACTTTCCAAAAGTCAGGGACGGGGAGGGCACCTCAGTGGGATGTATGTTGTTCAAGGGTGATGCCTCTTGAGTTCCCCAGCCTGTGTCTCCATCTCCTCCCCAGACCTAGCAGTGCCTGCTTCTCTCCTTGTCCCGGCTTCAGAAAGAGAAAACCAGTCTGATTTTTCTAACCGTAATGAAAATCTGCGTTAACGAGGCAAGGTGTTTTCTATGTGAAGAATAGGAAAGTTGCAAGATGGAGTCATTAGGCTTGTATTTCCTCATAGTTTCACAAATCAAAATGGTGAATGTTAGAATGGGGTGTGTATTTCACTCAAAAGTATATTGGCACTGAAAGAACCCCAGGAAATGAAGGGGGTTCTTGGTATCCTTCTCTGCTGTATTCCTCTTGGTGGGAAAGAAGAATAGTTTTTAAAAGATAAAAAACCTGTTCTTCAATTGACTATGCAAAAATCTTATTGCAGTATTTATTCCAAACCTGCACACATAATGTTCAGTCAAGGAGAAAACAGCAAAAAACAGTTGTTGATGGACTTAGCAGAGAACTGGATTAAATAAGCATTAGTCTACTGAAGCTGATTACAGGAATATGAAAATGCAGTATCTTAATGGTACATATTTTCATGTGGCAGCTCAGTTGCCTTTCATTTTGCAGCTAATATGTCTATTCTTATGAGTCATTTACTTCTTTAATTACCTTTTGCAGGCAAGGCACCATGGTATATTAATGCGAATGATTTTTACTGCCAGTTTATCATACAATGCCCCAGAAGTTGAAAGGCGTAATTGACTTGGAAGAGCAGCTCATGAAGGAAACAATATTTAGTTGACAGTTTTCCTTGTACTCTCTGTTGACGTTTATGAGTTTACACTATGCTAAAGGAGTAATAAACACAATTTTCTTTCAATAACAGGAAAGAGTAGATTTTAAAATACATTTGTGGAAAACAGATTCGTTCATTTCTTGAATAATATAAAATAATGTGTTTCCAGTGATGAGATGTATATAAGATTGTCAATTGAATTAAACCTCGGAAGGTGCATTTATAACCTGCCTTAGAGCGTTAAAAGATATTAGGGTGCATATGAATTGAATCAATTTAATGAATATTTAAATTATACACAGATTTGGATAAATCATATTCAGATCTGTGTGCTAGATTATTTGGCGGCCTTCTCTTGCTGTCAAGTGCAGAAGTTTGAAGTGGGAATTTGAGGTACGGAAGCTCTGTTTCTGGAGATGGAAAAACACTCATCGGAAAGCTCTTGATACATCCCGATTAGGGCATTATTGCCAAAACTTTCTATAACTTCCTTGAGGCCACAGGCTTGAGGAAGGTGTAAAATCAGCTTTGCCATCCGTCAAAGTCCATTTTCTTCTGGAATGCTACTTTTATTGAAATGACCTTGTCAAATTGCACATTCTTTTTTTTTCAAGCATCCCCAGGACTGCTCCCAGGTATGATTAATCATCTCATCCTGCTTTAATTAATTTAAAGGCGCTCCTGCCCAGGGTGGGAGCGGGACGCGGGCTGGTGAGACGAGCCCTTCCCCGCTCGGTTTGCAGAGAGTTAAACTTTTCACAGTTTTCCCCAATTGTTTGCAGTTCAGCCCTCTGCAACATAATGAAAGTTTTCTAGCCATCTGTTGTTAAGCTGGCGGTGAGCAAGGCCAGTATATCCAAACAAAGTGCTGGCCTGCTGTAAACTGAACCTGTCAGTTTAGCATAGCTGGGCTGACCTCCCCGCGGCGCAGGGCAGCCGGCGGTACCAGGCACTGGCTGCCTGCTCTGCTTCCAGGGGAACTACTTGGGGGGACCGTGTTTACTTTTTCCACTTAGTGTTCCTCCCACAGGCTTGAACTAGTTTATACTAAATCTTTAAATTGACACTGTTGGTTTTTTTTTTTTCTATTCTCAACTTTTCTTTTTTTTTTTTTTCACCCTTTTTTGGTACAAAAAAACCCCAAAATTCATTAAAACCTCGCTGTTTCTGCAATCTGGGCTTTTTCGAGGTGATGAGGGGGACACACGGGACAAGAACTCTGCGTACATGTATGCCAGTGAGATTGTCTCTCAACAGAAAGCGGCATGTTCCCGAGTATCCCAGCTTGCTTTCTGTCTCCTATTGTTCCCTTTGTTCTGTATTATTTAAGATCAGTTACTCATTTGCTTCTGAGGATTGGGAATAAGAGGCAAGGTAGAGCAGAGCAACCAGCATCTATTGTCTTCTTGAGAACCATAGTTGCATCCAGAAGGGGCTGGAGCAGCCTTCCTCTTTCTTCTTCCAGCGGTGGATGGTATTTTCAGCATAAAGTATGAGAGAATTTGAAACTTTCTAAGCAAGATCACAAAGAGCAGGCTGGAAATGCCCTTTCCTTGCCAGGCTGTGGGTTTGGAGGTTTTTTGCCATTTGCATGGGCGTTAAATACATGCTTGTTTGGCCCCTCTCCTCTGCCTCTGTGAATTTGTGCTTTTTCCAGTCTTGTTCCTCAGATTGCCTTCCCTTTTTCCTTCCTACATCAATGCTAGTTTATGTATTCCTTTTTGTCTGGTTGGTAATACATGAAATTTTCCTAATATTCACCCAGTGCAAGTCATTTTAACTGGTTTTAAGATTGGCCACAAAACTTGAAGCACCTGTGCCAGGAAAGTCAGTGTTAGGTATTGCCTGCTTTCAGTGTTTGTTTTTTGGACTAGCCTTACAGTAAGTGTCTTTATGCTACTGCTGCTGCCAAAATCACTGTTTCTGCTTTGTTTTCTATGCTTGTTCTATACCTGCCTGCCGGTCTTTGGCTGGTTTCAAATGTTTTACTTACCTCATGATTCTTGGAAAGCAGGCCTGGTTCTCAGTGACCCCAAACGCTGCAGTTCTCGATCGGGAGGAGTTTTGCCTCAGGAAGAGCTGCTGAATTTGTGCCGTGCGTGAAACCAAGCTGAGCCTTTGAAAAAGCACATTGCAGTTACTCTGTATCTTCACAGCGTACAGCAAATATGTTCAAAGCTCTGGAAAGCAGAAAAAGTCGTTAAAAGTTGTATCTGGTCTTCTCACCGGATCCCACCAAAGGCTTGTGCCGATGCCAGCCGCAGGGTGGGAGTGCCCAGGTGAGGGAATGCAGGGATGCACTGGGAAAGGTGTTTCAGGTTACATCCCCTCCCATGTGTTTTTGGGGGCAAAAGGAGTAGGTAGGACAGAGGTGGAAACCACTCAATTTTAAATTAAAATGTCTGCACTTTACTGGGAAACCCCATCCCAGGTCTGATCTGTTTGTAAGGTGACTGACACATAAAGTGCTTTTTGTTTTAAGGTAGAGGGAAATACATTCAGGATAGAGTTTCTGGTATAAATGTCAGGTGCAATGCAGTGCATGCTCACTCAAAAAGTCAAGCAGATAACCTTGGCATTTAGGGACATTGCCCTGTATAAAATGAAATTGTATTTTGTTTTTAAAAAGGAGGACTACATTAAGAGGTCACCTATTAGCTGTGTTTTTGCTAGCTGTCTGAAACTCAGCTCTACTGTCTATTAAACTCAAACCACTATGTAAACATTCCTGTGTTGTTCCTGGTCTCTACAATGGCCAAGGGGATCGGGTTTCACCTGCCTGCACATCTTCAAGCAATTAAAGCAATTAGCTTGAAGCCATTTCACATTCAAGGTCTACTGTGACATTCAAGTCCAGAAGAAGTCTAGGGGAAAAGAACAGACTATAGAAGGGCCACTGTGCAGCCCCTGCAAGCAAATAACCTGCGAGGGGGTTTTGGGGCTTACAGTGACTTTCATATGAAGTCCTGAGGTTTTGCAGCAGGCATGCAAAGTTGCTGCTGCCAAAGGGAAAAGATAAAGAAAACGCACCTAGTGATCCTTTAAATTATCCCCAAGTTTTGCCTGTTTTGCACTGGGACAGTATAGGAAGGAGAGGGAAATGGCAATGTGGTTTGGAACGATATTTATGTGAAATAATACAGTGTTGTTCTTATTTACTGACATTTCTCTTGGCATGGAGATCATATTTTTCTTCTCATTTAGGTGGGGATTTATATTTGGTGTTTACATTGTAAAACTGCACTTATTCTGGCTAATGTATCCGTTACAGTGACATTCAGCATTGAGTTTCGCTATTCCAGCAGTAAGTCTTGAAAGCTGCTATTTTTTAAAAGGCTGGAGCAGATTAGTGGTGACCTTAAAAGATTAAACTAGTACAGTTTAAAGATAAATAATCAGCCTTTAGCACATTAGATAGCTACATAAGCATGACAGAAGGTGACTTTCTTACAACAGTTTCAGAATCCAGGAAACATTTCTACGTTTGTAACTTGACTACAGCAGGGAATGGTGTTTTGCAGAAAGCAAGACATAAAGTGATTGCACTACATCAAATTGGTTAATACAGTTTTAAATCCACAGTTTTCCTGTTGGTTTTATTATGGAGAAGAGGCTGATTTTAAAAGCCATGCCGGCTGCAAAAGAAGATCTTGCTTTGCTGTCCCGGAGGGTGTTCTTAATCAGAAATAACCACAGGCTAAATTATAATGTGGAATCCTGCTGCCCTTTAACCTAACACTGCTGCTTGTTCAGTGTTTGTTAACAAACAGCTCTAAGTACAAAATTGTTTGAGAATTACTTTTTCATTATATTTGCTGACTTCAATTAGAATAAGAAGCTTATTTGGGGAAGAAAAATTAAAAATGTATGGGTTTCTAGAGAAAGTTTCAGCAATTCTTTCGCAGCAAATGCTGTCTCCGGTACATAGCTGTGGACTCTGTGGTACAACTAATTCAATTTAAATAAAATTATCTTCTGAACTAATATTTCTGCACCAGATGAAAGAGGCAGAGCTCAAGAGCATCCCAAGACTCAACTCTTTGAAAAGGCATACAAGCTAAAATGGTGGCAGGGACTGCAGCTGGGGCCCCTCTTGGCCCTTGGGGTAGATGTGATTCCCATGTTTCCTAAAGAAAAGGCACCAGTTCCCTCTCTCTGTGGTGTGTTGGAAAGCTGGGCTAGACATGGATTACTGTTTTTACTTCACTTTGAATAACATGTAATTGAAATGTACACTCGGCAGATTAATTGGTGAGTTGAAGGTGAGAACTGCTGAGTTAGTGGAGAAGGCTCAAGCCCTCCTCTTTTTTTCCCCCCTTAAGTTTACACATTGGAGTGGAAACGCTGTGGTACTCAGAAAGGAGGTGATGCCTCTGTAAAGCAGATACTTCCATTTTTTTTCCTAGCTTAGTCTTCTGTTTCTGTGATCTGCCTTTTGAACTGGTTTTGTGGCTGATCAGTTCCACCTAATATGTCTCTTGATTTCTGCTATTGTAATACTCAGACGACATGCTGTTCTCTTCATTTTTATAAGCTTTAGATGCTCCTGCCTGTCATACTCTGGCGGTTTATCTTCAGCGTCTGGATTTGCTTTCAGACTTGCATGTCTATCAAGCTGCTGTTGCTTTGAATGTGAGATCAAAAGAAGATGAATTCCAGTAAAAAATTTCCTTGTATGAAGAAAAGATTGGGGGCCTATGTAAACATCCCACTGACAGCTCCCAATGAGTTATTTTAGCAGAGCATTAGCACCCAGAATGACAGACAGTCCAAGACTACATGCTAAATAACAAATCAGTCCCTTCAGCGGCAACAGCACGTTGCCACAACAGCAATACATTTTCTAAAGGAATCCTGTTCCTCTTTTTTATTGAATATGGCTCATCTCTTCACGAGCTGCCTTTGAGTGCCAGCCCCAGTTTACTTTTTCTTGACAATATCTGTGTCGTGTCACCAATATGACAGAAGACAGGGCTCCGATAATTGGGTGGGGAGACGGTTAGTTAGTCATCTTTTGCTAAATAGGTAGTTTGTTTTAGGGAGGAGAAGGAGACGCCAAAGAAGGGAAAGCATCTGCCTGAATGCTAAACACATGCTTTCGGAGATGCTGGATGCAAGTCCTGCACCCAAGACAAGTTGTGGGTTTTTTGGGTGGATGTTTATATTTCAATTCACGCAGTTACAGAAAACAGCTCTGAAGCCTGGGCAGCTTTGCAAGCCTGTTTTAAGAGCCAGTCACAGCTCTGAGGAGGGTAGGAAAGTCAAACTTGGCTGAACTTACATGCGAACATGGATTTGCCTAGGTGCAGCGCTTTTTGCTGCTGTTTGGTCTAGTTGGGGACATAATTAGTTCTGCATGTTTCTACTTACAGGCAGGGAACTTAATAACGCAGCATAGCTGGGTTTTTGCGCCTGGTGTAGTGCTAAACCCAACTTGGAGATTACCTGTGAGCTCCAGCCGATCCCACCACTTTGCAAGGGAAGCATTAGGGAAGGAATGCTTTGCGGTTTCTTTGTCATATAGCAAAAAGCAGAGGTTGCTACTGTGGAGGCAGAGACGCGGTGGCTGCCGGCGAAGGGCAGAGCTCCAGCGCCGTCTCCCTCCAGCCTGCACTCCGGCTGCACAGCACTTCCTGTTTATTCAAACATCTTTTTACCATTCTTCAGCCCCCGCTTCACAGAAACAGCCAGAAACACATCTCCAGCGTGAAGACGGAAATCTAAAGGCAGACAGTAAGAGCTTACTCTGTTAAACTCTTCATTTTCTCTGCGAGCGCTCAGAGAAAAGGAGCGTGCAGGCAGGGCTGAACTTTAAATGCGCTGCCTTGCGCGGGCAGCTTGGCAGCACAGGAGAGGGGAGTTGCTGAGGTTTAAAAGCAAAAGAAGCTGGTTTATGTTGTTTACTGTGGTGTTGACAATGAGGGTGGTTTTTTTGGCATGGCTGTGGAGAGCCATGGTGAGGACCGAGTCCTCTTTCAGGGCACTCATCGCCTTGTGACATCCTTCTGGAGCTGGAGCAGCGGTGTGTCACCGGCCCTGCTGCTCACCGGGTGCTGTGGCTTCTCCTTGAATTTGCACAAGTGGCAAAAGAAGAGAAAAACCAACCTCCCTAAAAAAAGGAAGCGTGGCTGCTGTTCTGGGCAGCAAAAGAGAGAGGTTCAAGCCTGCCGAGCCGCTTTTGTTTTTTGCAAATTGTTTGCGTCGTGGCTCTGGCACCACTTGTGAACCAGCCTCGCTAATATTTGTACCAATTTCATGCTAATAAAAATCAGGCTGCTGAGACAAGCATGGCTATTATCTCATTCATATTACTATTGTTTAGACCTGTGGTACTAGAAAAGGAAAGGGAAAGCGTGCTCACTCCGGGTAATGGTTGTTAACTTCTCACGTGAGGGATTTTCTCTGCAGTTTTTCAGTATTAATGATTGCTGTATGAATGGTCTTCAGGGGTTTTTGGAAGATAGCGTACATCCTCTGGGTAATCCGTGTTGTAACATGTATGCTGGATTTTTCCCTCTCTGTTCAAGTGACTTAAAAAACTACTTGATATTTCTTGGTTGTTTCTATCCCCCTCAAAAGTCTTCTGAAATAGCAGGTAAGTTGTTTTTTTTTTTTTTTGGTAAGCACATAGTGTGAAACATAAGAGAAAATGGAAAATATGCTGTGCCTGCCCTGTGGAGAAAACCCATCCTTCTCGAGGCTTTTCTTGCCTCTCTGAGATCCAAATACACTTTAAAATTTTAAACTGCAAACCCCCATCTTCCTAGAAAAGAGACCAAGCGAGAGAGAAATCAGGCTGTGTGTTCAGCCAAACCACAAGTACAACAAACATATTTTTAAAATATATTGCTAGTCTGGCTTTTTAATGTTCAGAAGTTGTTCTACTTTGCAGGAATAAAAAATGGTGTTTGCAACTGCCTTAAGGACAATTTGTTTAACAGTAGGAGTAATTGCATGGGGAAAATGGAAAGAGTGACTGAAGTTATTTACTCAGATGTTAGTGTAGGTGTGGGGCAGAAAACTCACTGTGGGAACAGTGGGCTGCTTTTCTTGGTATCTTAGTCTATTTGATGACCATCAAATTTCCCAGCTCACTGGTTTTGTTTTTTCTGGATGGCATGTTTGATTATTTATCAGAAGGGAAAGGGAGTAGCTGAAGCAAATAAACATGTGACCGAGCTGTGTTTTGTTTTCCACTCAGAAGGCCATGCCCTTTAACAGATATACAGAAAATAATAAACGTATTGTTTTATGATAAAAGGAAATTATGTGTGTCATTTTCTTTAGCAAGGCCATTAACCCCTTGTATTTGGTGGTCTCCGCCTTCTGGCAGCATATTGGGTTTGCAGCTGGGAATTAAAGGCACTTAAAACCCCCTCTTGTGTGGAATGTTTCCATGGATTGCTGCTTCACTCCTCTGGATTTGCTGGATTTACTACATAGTCATTTCTGCCTCAGCTCATCCTGGGTCCTCTCCCCAGTCCGACTTGGGGTACAATTGACTACACGAGAGGCACTTTGAATTTGTAGAAGGGTGTTGACTTCTGGGGAAAACCTTGGAGAGTACTACTGGGAGCTTTGTTGCAGCTGTATTTGGTCCGTTGTAGATGATGTCGATTATGTCTTTTTCAAATGCCAGGTGTCTAGCATGTAGCGTGCATTTCCTTTGCGATACCAGCTTAAGACAATGCTCATTATCTTCCCTGAAAAAAAAGCTAAATAACCCAACTATAAACTAAATCACTGTCAGGAAGTAAAATACAGGTTTGCCTCATCTCTGGGAAGCATGTTGCTTTTACGGGATTAAAAGAAACAAGTTAAGACTGTCATGCACATGAAAGGAAACTGAGATGTGGTTTGTTTCACATTGTGCAGGTAGGTATAAATTTAATAGACTGACTTGCTTTCAAAATCCCTCTTTGTCTCTCTGAATCGCATGTCAGTTCCAGCACGTTGATGAGCTCTGCGGTCCGTAATAGTGCCTGACTGCCGCTGCCCTGCAGTGCTGTATTGGCAGGAAGGCCCCTCCTTCTCCTCGGGGACAGAGATTCCCTCTGTGGATTGGCTTCACATCAAAATAAGGAAAATTTGCCTGACATCCTGAAGTTACATTCCAGTGTGCACGTTGCTGGTGGGTCCAGGGAGGAGGAAGTGTAGGCTTTGCCCACCGGCTGATGGGGAACAGCGCTTAGTACGGAGGGCAGAGCCCCAGCAGAGCCCCGATGGGTGGCAGGGACCATAGTGGCAAGTTTATTTTAGAGGGAGGGAAAAATGGCAGTCGAAATACCAGGGAGAGTACAGGCCAGCAAAATAAGGACGTGAAACTTAAATGTGATGTGAAGAAGAAAGAGGAAGTGAGTGGCTTGGGCCAGGTGACATGGGCAGCCAGCCCTGTGCCCAGCGGCTCCCCAGGGGTCAAGGGACTTTGGGATGGGTTGGGGAATGGAGTTTGGGCTTGGCAGTGTGGGATGGAGGTACCTAAGAAGACAGAAGGGTGGGAGCATCCCGTCAGACAGAGGGTCTCTCCATCCCTGGCTGTATGCCTTGAGCAGAAGCGTGTGAAGGACAGTTAGAGGACCTGTCCATGGGGAGAAGTTTCCTCCTAGCCTCCAGTGATTAAAGGTTTCCTTGTGCCCTGAAGCATAAACAATTGTGCCCTGATTTATACTTTCATCCTACCAAAAGTAGCTGTAAATGCTCTCATTACTATCTGTGCAAATATCTAATCCTTTCTTTGCATCCTCCCTATATTCTTGGCACTGGTGATGTCTTGTGACAGTAAGTTCCAGAGACTAATTATAAGTTGTGTATTAAGAAAGAAAAAAATAATCTGCTTTATTTTTTTTTAGTTGTTGTTCCTTCCTGACTTCATTCAATGTCCCCTTTCTTTTGCATTATGAGAAATGGCAAATAGCACCAGATGTACCTTCTCAGGCCGAGTCGCAATTTGTGTACTTTATCATCTCCCCTCTTACTCATCCCTTGCTAAACTAAACACTCCCACCCTTATCAATCTTTCCTCTTATCTGCCAAGGCCTCTAATCATTTTTGTCACCTCCATCTGACCCTTGCCTATTTTTGCCATACCAGGATCTGTTAAAGTTAAGGTTTTCAGAAGCTGTTCTAAATTAAGCTGTGCCATAGGCTCGAAATACAGAGATATGACTTGCAGCACTAGTTTCCCAGGTTTTGGGCTGTCCCAACATTTTGCTTCCTTCATTCACACAGCAGTGGCGAGTGTCCGATAGGACATGGTGAGATATCCACACTCAGGGACTTTGTTTCATGGGCCCCTGTGTGCAAGTTTGTCATACAGTGTTTTGGAAAACAAGCTTAAAATATGTTCCCTGTTTTGTTGACCACACAGGGAAGCACGCGAGCAGCTGTATGCAATATACTATTTATGTTGTAGCAACAAAAAGGCACTCTTCCTTCTCCCCCCCACCTCCCCCTACCTTACCCCTCTTTGCTATTAAAAAAATATGAGAACTTCCCGTGCTTTTGACATCCAAGAAAAATGTAGCTCAGCAGTGAATAGTCCTCCAAATATTCAAAGGTCTGGTTCACTTTTGGATAAACACAGTAGTTCAGAATCTGATCTCAAGCCTACAGAAACGAGCTGGAAATCCCATAAGATTTTTTTTCATCACTCAGACACAGTTCAGTTCTGGTTCAGTTTGTGCAGGGAGCCAAGATTTGTATCCTTTCTCATTTTACCAGGATGTGTTGGCCCATCCCTCTTTTCTTGCTGGTACAGACCGCTACATGCTGTGAATCTTGACATGCCAAAATAGAGTGAGCCATTTTTAATGTTTGGGAACTTCTTGCCAGATGCTTTTTAAATGGCTTTGATGAGTCTTGACTGTGACTCTTTAGAAGAGGAGACAGAAGGTGTTTTTTACAGTGTAACTGCCTGAGGATTTCGTTTGGGCCTCAAGAAAGGGTTTTTTGTAGCCGTTGTCACTGTTGTGGCTGGTTTGGAGCTCACAGGGGTGTGTGGTTTGCTGAGTTTGAGCTCTTACCCTGCTGCCTCTTGCTACCCACCCTTTCCATCCCCCTCTGGTTATTTGAAGAAAATACCCTGACCACCTTTCCCCCCCAGGTTGGTGGAATTAATGAATAAGTTACAAAATTAAAATTTGGAGACAAATCGCTGTAGTCCCCTTGCGTGGGGCTGGGCCCTTGCTGCTGCAGAGCCACTATAGCATGTGGGGACCTGGGATGGGCTGTGATGTGGCAGGGCAGGAGGAGCATCGAGTCCGCTCCTCCTCCAGCTGGCAGAATTAACCTCAACACCCATGAGGACTATGAGTAGCAGCGCTAGGGCACAGGCAACTCCACCCTGTGGGTTTGGAAGAATGGAGTTTCTGTTTCCAGTGCCTTTTTCTGGAGGGGATCTCCTCAACTGATAGCCAGGATCTATTCCAGGGGAAAGAAACTAAGCTTGCTGAAAGAGAAATACAGACTCATCTTCTTTCCTTATGACTGAACTATTCTAGGAGATGCTTCAGCAAGAGGCACGTTGCCAGCTCCCTTGCTCCAAGCCTGCCCCCGCCGCATCAGGGACAGGATGTGAGCCGGGGTTTGTGCATGTGGACCTCCAAGTCCCTTTTCTTTTTCTAGCATGGGAATCACCTATTAGTCACTTGGCTAGATCAGCCTGCATCTCAGCAAAGTCTTCGGGGTGGACAGCTGATCATTCTGTTTGAGCAAAGGATCGATGCTGAAGCTCTCCTCTTTGACGAGCTCGCTGGTAGCCCCTTGGATGGAGCCAGCCTTGCGGAGGAGCTGCAGCTTAGCAAGGTGCTGGGAACAGGCAGTCCGCAGCATGTTCTTGGCTCACAGCATCCCTCTGCTGCACCTGTAGAGTGGAGTTGGTTACAGGTTAGATAGAGGAGGATTGTTTAACGAAACAAGGAAAGAGAGGATTAGCTGGGGATGGTAGTGGTTTGAATCCAAGGCTGATGAGGAAGCCGGTTGGCAGGCCTACTTCACCAGGTTACGTTAGATCCTAGCTGTGTCCCATGACAGAGCTCTATGCTCTGCCTGTAATTATCCTCAGGCTTCCCTGCTGTGGTGCTGGGAGCTGTTGGCCTTGGCTCATTTTAATGTGTGGTATAGAGGGTCAGGATGGTGGGAACAGGGATGGAACATGTAGCAGCTTGTTTCCCAATTCTGGAGGAAGATGAAAGAGCTGGGTACAAATGTCAGAGGGAATAAGTGCTGCAAGAACATCTGCTTCGTTTTTTGCATCTTTTATATTTTATTCCTCCTCTTCATTTTGGTTCTTTTCCTATTCTCTCTAGTTGGTTCTTCTCACCTCCCCCTGTTCTGTTCCTCCCAGAGGAACAGCACTACCCACTGCTGTTGCTTTGCACTATTTTTTTTTCCTTTTTGCATACTGCTCCGCTCCTCACCCATTTCCACACGTTGTACGGCTCCTCAGCCTGTCGGATGAGAGCTGCAGCAAGGCTCCCCTCCAATGTGTCTGCCTCCTACCACTGCTCCTCTACATCTGCTGCTCCAGGAGAAGAGGGTGTCACAGGCGAGGAGATAGAGAAGGGAGGAGTGGGAGAGACATGAAGCAGCTCTGAAGCTCGGGTGCATCTGAGCTTGTGAGCTGCATCTTGCCGCTCTGCTGGGAGCAGCTGTGGAGTGGAGCAGGGTGTGAGGACAGATGGGAGCTGAGAAAGAAGAGAAATTGCTGGCTGAGTCTAAATCCCCCCTCGTCCCACCCGGGAGAAACAAAGGTACTTGCCTTGCGAGACTAAATGGCAGCAAGACACACTTTGAGAGTTGGGCCGTGCCTCCCCTGGGAGAGGCCCCTTTAGCTGCTGTCCGAGTGGTCCCTCAGTGCCTAAAAATTGTGAAACTTGGGGAAATGTAGATGGTGGGAGAACTGCATGCCTTTTGCTGCAAGTCCTGTTTCGCCTAAAATGCAGTGGGCAAAGCTTAGCAGCAGCTTTCACTGTATAAGGATCTGGCTTTCTGTTATTGCTCAGAGGTCAATGCAGAAGGTCTCGCTTCTGGAGTCTGGGACTAGGGTAGCATTATATTTTTTACAAGGACAGATTTTGCTCTTAAAATATTTTCTGTCTCATCTTTCTGTGCTTGTTGTGTTATATTTTGCTTTTTAATGACCATAACTGAAATAATGGACAGATGATGATGTTGGCTGCGGAGTAACTTTCCAGATTTACTGCTTGGGCACTGGATGGCTGTGGGACCATCTCTGATTTCTGGGAACGCTTCCTTCCTCCTTTCTCAA
Source organism: Clamator glandarius (assembly GCA_033459285.1). Taxonomy (NCBI): domain Eukaryota; kingdom Metazoa; phylum Chordata; class Aves; order Cuculiformes; family Cuculidae; genus Clamator; species Clamator glandarius. Next base: position 886,008 of record JAUNZM010000301.1, on the reverse strand, counting down.
GTTGCTTTTCTGGTGGGCAGCTTTGTCCACCTGGAAGGGCCCAAAATCCTTAGGAATCTGTAAAAACACATGGGATTTTGGTTTGTGCCCTTCTTGCAGCTTCTTTGTGCATACTTCTCTATTTCGGGGGCTGTTACTGCACAACTGCCCTGGGAACTGTCAGTCACGCAGGGCGCTGGTTTCTTTTGCATCCTCATGTCTGTTGCTCATCTCTCCACGCTCCAACAAACATACCTTGCCATACATCACACAGTTTCTTGGATCAGTCTTTCCATGCCTGATAAACCTCAGGTGCAGAAACAAGATGCTTCTGGCTTTAGAGTCAGGCCCATTATAGCTGTAGGTCTTCATATTTCATTAATAGCTGATTGATATTAATATCTGATTGAGCAGATGGGCAGGGAGGAGCCTGAGCTCTTTTTCTTCAGTAGGAATAGGCTGATGGAAAAGCGGTTGGAGAGTTGCTGCCTTGTGCTGCTGGCTGCAGCGGTGGAATAAGTTAGCAAGAGGCTCCATAGGACTGGATCTTGTTACTGTTTTCCTTATGTACTAATACTGTAAGCAAGTATATGGCATTTAAGCAGCATTTCTATTTTTACATTTCTACACTCTTTTTCCAGTTTATTTCCCTTCCTCAGCCCCCTTCCCGAATTGGGAGTTTCTGGCCACATGAAGTCAGAGGCAGGGCTGTGCTTTTACCCTTCCAGCAGAACTTGCCTGAAGAGGATGGTGAAACCAAAAGATTGAGCCGCTTGTGTGAAAATGTCGAATTACAACAGTAACTCGAGTGATAGCAGTGCCGGATGCTCTGGGCAAACAACAGCTGGGCAAACAAGTCACATTCTGTCTATCTTGCAGTAAAATTGCCTTGGTCATCTCTGATGTGTGCTCCCCCCCGCCCAAGTGCTTAACCAGTTGGGAAAGATTAAGTGATTGCCACATCCCTAGGCACAGGGAGAGGGATTTTCAGTGGGGCTTCCCACTTACTCTGTGGCATCTTTCAATGAAACAGACTTGATTAATCCTGCAGTGGATGTGCGGTTATAATTTTTCTTGGGTTAGATGTCACCCAAATGTTGGCTCCCAAATATCATCTCAAGTTTGTGCAATGTCTCTAAAACACGGTGTTTCAGTTGCCTTTTATTGGTCTCTGTTTTATGCCAGAAAATCTGCTTATCCTTGGGTGATTTCCTAGCAGATAAGAAAATAGCTCAGGAGTTCATTTACTGTATCTTGCATTTAGACGTAGCACTGAGCAGGATCAAGATGACTCAGTTGGTAGTGAGCCTTTTACCGATGTTGTTCTTTCAAATCCCTGTTGATAGTGACCAAAAACCATGGCACTCGGAAGATGTGTTTGCTAGGTGATGCTTTTCATTCTCTTCCTTCAGTAAGTGGGAAGATTTCCTATTTGCATTTCGGTGCAGAGGGAAGGACGGGACGATTGCTGATGCTATTTGATTAGCTGCTGGAGGCCAGGGCTGCTGTCTGGGTCTGATTGTCCCAAGCAGCTCTGACAGGGCTTGCAGGGTCTTTGAGCAGTGTGGATAGACATCATGTAATGTGGCTGCTGTTAATCAAGGCCCCACATACCTGAAGCATCTCTGGGGTTGGGGGAGGCTCTTGCCATCTCTGCCTGCTGGTCCCCTGAAGGAGAACTCAGTTGCTGGTTTACCACAGTCCCCAGCAATTGTTCACTTGCAGAAGTGCAAGCACGTGGTGGAGATTTAGGATGTAACCATGGCAGTAGGTTGGAACGTGTGAAAAGAGCTTGGGGATGTCAGAGCAGCGCTCGTGAGTAGAGGGCCACGTTAGCAGAGCTGTTGGCTAGCAGTAAACAGTCCTGGCACCCTTGTTTCAGGACTTGGCAGCAGCAGGAGTTGAACCGAGTCCAGCTTTACTCTCTACTGCCTGTTCAGTAAGTTGAGGACAAGGCAGATGATTAAGGAAATGTGGGGAAACTGCTACAGAAGCTTTTGGAAAGATAAGAGACTTTGGTCTCCATGTCTGACAGTCTGGCACTTCTCACTAGCATTGAATTCATATGCAAATCAAAGGCAACATCTACTCCCACAGGAAGCTTTATTAATGTACAGGCCTGCTTGCGAATCTCCGTGCTGATGAAGGTTGTGGGACTGACTTCACGCTCAAAAATTATTTTCTTGTCTCTCCTCGCTTGACTGCTGTGCAGGATCGGGAGTCCCAGCAGGGCTCCTGAGCCAGCGTCCAGCAATGGGTTCCACGCGGGAGCGATGGCTGCGTGGAAACAGAGAAGGGGATAGAGGTGCAACATTTGTCAGCTTGAATTAAATGGAATGTGCTGGTGTAATAAGGGCAAGTGTCCATTGGGCTTAAACCAACATCAGCAAATTAATTTCATGAAGGCAGTCCAAATAAGCTTGGAATACTTTGCATATAAGAGGAAAGAGGGGTAGTGCTTCCTGGACTGAGCTATCTGTCTTTCTTCTGTGCATCCCATCATTGGTAAGGAGTGTGGATGAGACTTGGAAATGGCAGGAGTTGTGCTTGATCTACAGCGGGAGGGAGGAAAGGCTGAGCAGGGAAGTGCAGAAAGGCAAAGGGACTTGGGATCCCTGGGTTCACCTTACCACTGAAGGCACAATATCTCCTTGATGCAGATGTTCAGTGAGAATGCTTTTATTGCTGTCAGTTTAACTTCTAAGCAGAAGAGAGAAATCTGGAGAGAAGAGGCATGAGAAATGCCACTTCAAGCTGCAGCCTCTGAGCTGTCAGCTTGCCGCCATCCCACCCACACCTGCCCTTCTATTTTTCTCCCTTTACTTTTCCTGTCCGTCCTGGCTTCTTGTATCTGTGATGCTCTGTCCAGTCAACTAATTTTTAATCTTTCCCTTCCCTCCCTGCTCCACTGTCTGTGTCGGTCCCTCCTTCTTGCCATCGCTGGTCCTACCAGGTCTCATCTGGAGACCTGTCCCACCAGGACAAGTGCCAGCTGGACTTGGAGCAGGGAGGTGTAGATGTCACCGTGAATGGAGAGCCTGCACTAGGAAGGATATGTGAGGATGTAGGTGCTGTGCAGCTTTGCTCCCTCTGAGCCTTGCCACTGTGAGCCTGACCAGAGGGCAAAGATCTCCATCGACACGGGGTCTGCTGTGGTGAGGGCTCATAGTGGCAGCAGCCACTGTAACAGGCTGTGCAGAGCTTTGTGGCCAGCTCGAGTAGATAGCGGGCATTTCTTGCACGGCTACTTGTTCTGGGAATCTTCAAAAATTTCTGGCAGCCAATTTTAGTTGTGCAGCCTCTCAGCTGCCAGAATGGATAGAATATGATCATATCACATGAAATGCATGCAGGGTCTGCTATAGCAACTGTATTTCAAAGAGACAACACATATGGTGACTGGTTCTTTTTGGAATAATATCTATAAGTTGATGATGTTTTATTCAAAAAGGCTGTAGCTTGAAAGGTTAGGGATGTTCTGATTGTTTGGTGTATGATTAAAGAAAGGCTTCTGTGCGTTTTTTTGGCCTATTGAATCTAATTACTGGGAACTAAAATGATCATTTGATTGCACATTTACCTGGAATTATTCTTCTGCAGAGCCAGTCTTAATAATATATAATAATATGTTGCGCTTGTACTGTATAGTGCTTCTTGTCTGAGCAACTCAGAGTGCTTTACAAGTATTCATTAATTAAATAAGCCATACACCACCCCTATTAAGTAGGTATTTGTTGCCCATCCCCTTAAGTCTTGTAGATTTTATTTCTGCTGCCTCTGCCCACCCTTGAAGATGCTTTAACAGCTAAATAAGCTAATTCGATAAAAAAAACCACATAGTTTTTTCACCATGCTTAACACTTTCTGCATAAAGGTTCCCTTTGTTGCATTATATTAATTTGTAGGCTGTAGGATCTTCTGGTTCTTGACGCTGAACTAACAGTGGGGGTGGTTGTGTGTGGGAGCATAGATGCCTGTCCTGGTGTGCGTCTGTGCCCGGCGGCTCCTTGCACCCCTCGTGGGGACAGGGACTGTTTTAGAGATGCTGTGGATGCACTGAACGCCAACCAGCTTGAAACACAAAATCTGATTTTACCTTCATTGCACCAAGCTCTGTTGGAAATCGCATTCACCCTTAAAAAGCTTTTCTGATCCGGTGGAGACTTGTTATTAAATTGAAAGGAGGGCTCATTGCCAGAGCGCGGTAAGGTCTTTTCTCGCTGCTTGTCCTGGGCTGCTGGCCGCAGCAGTGGTTCTTCAGCCCGCTGGCTGATGAATGTTCCTTCAAAAGGAAAAAGATGGGTCTAGGTAGGCAGTAAAATAACAAGTTTTTAGTGGAGGATGGCAGATCCGAGTTTGCAGTCCTTGGTGTCAAACCTTTTCTGGTGGTTCTGCGCTGAGATGAAACACCTTGCAACTTGGAGAAGCAAGTGAAACGTGAAGCGTATCTGACTCCTTAATTAAATAAGTATTAATTAAATTTTTCGGAGAGCATACACAGTAAGAGTGGGAAGGCTTTTTCCCTCCTTCCATGTAGGCATCTTGCAAAGGAACTATTTTTCTTGTTTTACATTAATGAAGTCTTCAGCCTTCCCACTTTTCCACCTACACATGTACTGAACGTCTCCAAGGAGACCAAGAAAGCCCAAGTCCAGTGCTGGTAAATCCTCCGGGAGCAGCAGCCTTGGCTGTGTCACAGCCCAGCTTTCAGGGATCAGCCTCTTCCTTGTAGTCCCCTGGCTGGGGGGCTGGAAGGGTGCTGCGGCAGGTACTTTGCTCCTTGTCCTGCTTTCCACTGTTCTTCATCTCCTTGTGCTTCCTTTTCCACACCAGCTGGAGAAATCGGGTCTCATGGTGTGGGTGGCTTACTGCCCAGGGACGCTTTTCCCTTGATTTGCTCAAAATTTTGCAATAATCTGCCACCATGTGATGCTCTGCTCATGCTTTTGGGATCATATCCCTTACCCTCCATCCTGTGAAGCCATGCTGTCCCTTTGCTGCTTTGCTGCTCTCCCATCCGAGTCCCTGTCACTAGTCTTAGTGGTTTTGGGTTGAGTGAAGTGCTGTCCCCACTCCTCATTATATTCATTCCAGCTCCTTACAGTTTACTCAGCCTTTAGCACAGCACCTCTGGGACTCGACATGGCTCTACTTGCCACTGGTTCTCCTCTTCTTCCCACCACAGCCTTCCAGAAGTTTCCTTGACTTTCTCCAGTGCTAAGGATTGCTGACAGTGGTATAGCCTTCATCTGTAAATCAGACCTGACCCACTGGCAAACAGGAGCATGAAAGCCATTAGTACATGAGCCTGCCTGGTAGCAAGGAAGGATGTGAACCACTCCAGGCGAGGAATGAAAATAACGTGTGTGGTGGTCACCACCAGGATTTCAGAAGTTACTCAAGGTTCCCACATGGGAATTGAAGTTGAGGTGCTGATGTTTTTCTCCATAGTCAAAATTCAAAATACAGTGGTGAGGTATTGCTCCATTGCGTGTGAGTGCTGGGTTGTTTTTTTGTGGAAGCCACTGCTTTCCTCTGTGGAGGTGCGTCAGGAGTGGAGCAGTACCCCGTGTCTAAGGGGTGCCTCGACCCTATGACTTATGTGTAGCTCCCCATGCCGTGTCTGCTGCAAACTCAATTTTCAAACCTCTTTCCTCGCAGGCTCTCCAGGTGGCACGGCAGCTTCTACTGCAACAGCAGCAGCAGCAGCAAGTTAGTGGATTAAAGTCTCCGAAGAGGAATGACAAGCAGCCAGCCCTTCAGGTAAGGGGAGCCTGTGTGCCTCCGTGAGGGGCTGGGGCTTGTAAAAGCTGAATAAATGCGTCTTACTTGTGAACATTGAGATGAGACCTTCAGGAGCTTCCTCCCAATGAAGTCCATAGAGCGGCTGTGGCTGATACAGGTGGTGTGAGGACCGGTTCTAGGGGCTCTTGAAAATCCCACCTACGGTGTATTTACAAGTCGTGAGCATGTACTTTTATTAGCATCTAGTAGGGTTTGATCATGACAAAATGGAATAGCTTTTGTTACCGTGTCAGTGTGCATAGGAGATTTGCATTAACATTTTTGTTTGATTGCTGTTCCGTTTGTAGTCTGTGTTCACTCAAACCGTTGATTTGCTGTGTCAGGGATATTGGGAAATATTAGGATATCATATCATCGGTGTGTTTTTCCCTCTTTTATTGTCTGCTGATTTATGGACATTTTCAGAAATAAAATGTAAATATTATCAGGCTTTGTGCTGTTATGAATTCAGAAAGCTAAAACCAATACAGTATTCTCAAACAGAAAAGGTATGCACACATCTGTGGCTTTGGAGTACATTCTGCTAGTCTTGCGGGATAAATCATGGGAGTTAAAGACAAGAAAGACCTATTAGGTCATGTATCACATTTTCCTTTTTTTTTTTTTTTTTTCCCCCCCCTGTTCTAGTGTTAGAAATCCCAAGCGGTGGTGGGACCGCTATTATTTTCCTTTGGATGGTTTTCCATAACAAAGCACACGCTCAGGAACTTTCCACTTTAATTCCATCCTCTTGCTCCAAGTAATATTGCTTGTATAAATACTGAGTCAGTTCCTTGCCTTGCCTCGTGTTCACACTCCTCAAACATCCGAGATACTAACATGTACTTGCCAGTTTTGGCAAATTATATGTATCTAGTTCTTTATGTATTTTGAAAACCAGCACTTCTAGACCCTTGACCACTTTGCTGGTTTGCAGCTGGTTATTGCTTTTATTATTGCTCTCTTTGCAGTTGCAGCGTGTCACTGTATTTTTGATAATAAGTTACTGAGTACAGCAGTTCAGCTGCAGTCACACAAAGCCCTGTAGCTGGGACATTTATCTTATCTTGGTCTTCTATATCTGATGCTTCAGCCTCTGTAGCCCCAAATTCTTTCTTTTTTTTTTTTTTCCTCTTGTTGTCATAGCACGTTGTCAAACTCATGTCTGTTTTGCTCTTTCTAATTTTTTTTTAGTTTGATATACTATCACCATGAGTTCCCTGACAGCATTGCTGCTTCTTTTGCCTTTTATATGTACTTCAGATTATTTTCCTCCAAAAATACGGATCCTAGGCTCTTTAAATATGTAGTAGAATATGGACAGTAAAGCCCATCACTAAACACTAAAGGCCTTGACAGTAAAGTGAGAGGGCTCGATCCTGAGGTTCTTACCTAAATAAAGCTGACTTCAAGGGGTTTTTTTTCTGAGTGAGGAATAGCTATTAACCGTAGCCCTTGGCCCTGCGTGGACAACTTCCAGCCTTCGTGTAGTGATTTCATCTTCAAAGCATTTTGGAAATACTAATCTCCAAAACATCCCCAGAAGGAAAGTCTGATAAGTAAGTAGCGTTATCCCAGTTCTGGACTGGGAAACTGAGGGAAGCAGGTTAAGTGACTTGCTTAGGATCACAGAGGGAATTGGTTTTAGAGGTAGGATTAAGATTCATGGGTTCCTGGCTCCCACCCCTGTGCTCAGGCTGCTGGACAACACCTCACACTTTATAGCTGAGCTATTATTTTGGAAAGTATGAAACATTTTGTCATTGGGCAAATATACGTTTTATTGGCAGTGTAGAGCGCCATAATCCAAAGTGTTACATTAATGCCTTCAAAAATATTTTATTTGGTAAATCCATAGCTGATCCATATGCCTTTTAATAGACTCTTCCACTGGGGACATTTTTAATGAGAGATTGTGCTGGCTAGGTCCAGTGTCAGGTACTAAAAGAAGTGCTTTGTTGTGCAGATGTCTTAAGAATAGCTCCAGAGGATGAAATATGACTGTGTTGACCTTTCAGCTGTGAGCTTATTTGTCAGGATTCAAATAAGTTGAAAGGATCAAACCAAACAGTTTCCGTAGTCAGACTGGGAATTGTGTTGCAGAGGTCAACAGTGAAGGCCACATCGCGGATTCCATAACATAGCCAATTGTTGGTATGTATTAAAGTACCAGAGCAGCTCCTGCAGTTAGAGACACAATTAAAATTCTAATTTATTAATGTATACAGGGAGCTGGCCCAGCCTGTCACTCACTGATTCAAATGACTGCCCAGTCTTTTTTATCCCCCCCTCCTCTGTCCTGGTGCTTTTGCGATCTTAAACGTACTGGAAATCCTCTTGAATGTAACAGACCCTGAGTGCATCCCTGCAATGAAAATCGGTTGCTAAAAGGAAATGGTGGTGTTGGTTGGTCTTGAATCTTTTGAATAAAACTGCACCCACGCAAGCACCCGCAGCCCATGAAGTCGGATGGTGCCGGACTGACGAGGCAATACCCGTTGCTGACAGAACGTAGAATAAATGTCAAGGGTGGTGGAAGTGCACCTGTTTTTTGAGAGTTTACTGAAGTAACGAATCGAGTCATCTTTGCACTTAGTTTATAAATATAGATGTCTCATTGGATAGCCACAGCAGTTAGCGATTACCTGTTTTTTTCCAGCAGACTTCGTGCATAAGAAGAATACCGTAAGCGTCACTTATCTCTGCTGTGCTTGGTTAGGACACTGGTGAAAAGCACCCTAACAGGCGTGCTGGGGAGCTGTGTTTGCATGAAATGGAGGGGAAAAGGATGCCATTCACCTGGCGTGCTGGTTCTCCTAATGAGATGCCCCATGGTCCTGCCTGCCCCAGGAGGGGACACTAGTGCAGTCCCAGGCAGAGCTGGAAGAGCTCAGCCCACCTTCAGTGCTGGCTGGCAGGCTTTGTTGTATAAACCCCACTGCCACAAACAGACATAGAAAATTAATCTCGTTTATGCTATGTGCCTAATCTGTTACTGCCTCATGGATAACTACCTATATTCCTTCTTTATGCACTGATAGAATAGCCATGGTGCTTAAACATAGCCTGGCATCCCGTGGCTGCACTGGGGCGCAGTGCCTGTAGCAGCATTTACATGACAATGGGCTCCAGTGATGTCTTTGGGCTCTCTTGACCTTGATAACTCCACCTGGAGACCCGCTTTTAGCAAATTTTCAGGTATTCAGTGTATAAGAATTTGGACACGGGAGTGGAGATGCACTCTGCTGATAGCAGAAAAAAAAAATAATTCTCCACATACACGATGACTCACATTTTGAGCCTATCTCACACTGCCGTGCTTTATATTTGGCAGTGACCTCTGGTTTCACAGTGTGATGACACAAACAAAAGAAAATTGAAAGTTAAGGACTGGATTTAGTAACCAGCAGTTGGGAAAAGAATATAAAAAATATCAGCCCCACGAAAATTACTGGAAGTGAAAAAAAGGCTACAGCATATTTGATAATATATTTGCCATAGACACTGGATTTCCTTGAGTCTGTGAAACAAATAATTTAACAAGCCAGGGGTGCTTAGGATTTTGAAAATGTGCACATTTTTTCTAGCCAAGGTAAATATATCTTTGTATTAATAGATGTATTGATTAAAATTTGCAGCTTTAATTGCTGATGCTCTTAACGATTATTCATTTTGGTTCTTCAGGCATTTTAGTTTCTGGCAAGAGCACACAGATTGGAAACAAATCAAGAGACCCATTTTCTCCCAAGAAAGTAGAAGTGCATGTGTGTTTTGGCAATACTAAAAATACAATTTTTTTTGAAGACGTAAATGTTATGTGTTGCATTGAGCTGAAAGTTGGATACCAGACTGAAAACAGATACAGGACATTCAAGTCAGTATCTCGCAATGGAAACCCATCATTTGACTTTTTTATGTGATGAAATGAGATTTGTTGTGGGATAGTTAAGCTCTGTGTGTTTGGAGAGAAGAAATAATGAAATTACTAAGATGGAAACTTTTGTTTTCTGTTGATAAAACAGAAAATAAATCTTCCCTTTAAGTCACAGCCAAGAAAAGAATTTGGGTTTGGGTTAGATTTTTGGGGTGAGACAGGGAGCCTGAGAGGACAGAGCATCCTTGCCTTTGCACACTGCTGCTTTTTAAAGTAGCCTTTTGGCAGGGCTTTTGTAGAATTTAATTTGCATGGTATATTATCTGAAATTTTTTTTCCTGTATCTTGAGAAACAGAAGAGGGCAGGAAAAAAATGACTGTAGCTTGATTTGGGGGCAAATATTAGTGTTTTTTATGACATTAGAAATCATTAGCTCAACAGCGTAACGAACGCTGAAAGGTGAAGGGAAGCGTGTTCTCTGTTTTGCTTGGAGCATACAAGCACCAGGTTGCATAGCCTTAGGTTTTACATGCAGTGTACCTTTTTTACATAGTGCTAAATTTAACAACTGGTAAAGAAATTGTGTCTCAGCAGATAATTTGGGTGGGGAAATAAATTTGGAGGTGTATTTATTCTATTTGTATGATCTTTGTTTCGATCTTAAACGCAGGAGTTGATCTGAATTTGGCCTCAGTCAAACCAACGGGGATTTTGCCACCAACTTTAGTTGAGTCGCGATTTCACTTCTGCAGCGTATCTGAGTTTTGGTGGTTTCTACCAAAGGACCCATAGCTTTTTTATTTTTCATCTCTAGGCCCCGCTGTAGGTGTTAGTCAGTTCTTGGAGTACGCCTGTGAAGTGCAAATATCATCCACCCCACAAACAGAACCAAATCTGAGTCAGGTCCTCAAAATTACATGATCAGCTTGAAAACTCTAATACTAAGGGGTTTTTTTTAGTGAAACCTGTGGGCCTTTTTTGCTGCCCTTTTAGGTTTTTTTTTTTAAAAGCCTTTATTATTCAGTTTTTCCAACTTTACAAACAGAGCAGAAAGGTGATGAACACAGTTGTTTTTCTTGAAAGAAGTCTATGATTGTCCTGAAATTATATGAGTCCAAAAAAAAGTGGCTTCTAGGAAAATACCAGTATACTGGGAGAGCTGGCAATGCAAAGTACTGTCAGCAGATATTCTCATTTTATAGTTGTGTAAACCCTGGCAGAGAGATACTAAGCGACTTGCCCAAGGTTAGAGAGCTGCAGATCTCCAGTGGCGCTGGGGTGCGTGGTTCCTGCTGGGGTATTTGGGTGTTTGGCATCTGCATGTTATAAATAAGTCAGTCCTGGAGGGCAAAACTGAAAACAGAAGGCAGGATCCCTCGTTTCCAGCCCTGTGTCTTGTTAGAGAACCCCGAGTATGAGTTTCTAGCAGGTTTTCTGCTTTGACATTAAACATTTAGAGAGTAGTTTTTTAAAAAAATGTAATTTCTGACCATGTTGGGAGCAGGGCCATGGGGCTGGCAGTGCTGGAATCGGGCCGTGTTTTACCCACCTTGGGGAAAGGGAAAACAAATGAAACCTTCCTGACTGGTCAGAAATGTGTAAATTGCTGACAAAATGACACATGTAATTAAGAGTGCTCCTGCCATTTTACCTTGTGGTTTACACCTACAGTGTTGAAAAAAGAGAGCGACTCCCACCTCGCTAATTACCATTATCACTGAAATGGTAGGGTTTGAGTCATTAGTTCCATGTGCATTTAATTAGAGGAAGGCTGAAATTGGATTTAACTTATTACTTTTTCATGGATCACTTTCTTGTCATCACTTCAAATTGGATTGCAGCCCCAGGTAACTAATTATGAGCGCCACAGGATCAAGAGTGAAAAAAAGGTAATTAGGAATAACACTGCTGGACCCTTGCTGGTAGTCCACTTGTGCTTGGGAAGAAACGAGAGCGGTATTTTGTAGTATTACAGATTAGGGAGTTAAAGGTACGCACTGCTGCTCAGAATCATGGGAGCCTGCCCCCTCCTATTGTGGTTTATATGATGTACAGCTGGGCTGAAGATGTTATAGCGACATGGTTCCACAATCAGCTCCTTAATACCGAGATTAAACTTGTAAAAGCAACTGATCGGTTGTAGGTATGAGGCATCTCAACAAGCTGGTAGTCAGGGGTCCTTACATACGTGATTGCACCAGCGCTGTCAAGGCACTCTTGAGCCACAGTACGGAGCAGTTTAAGTACTGTGAGCTAGAATTGATAACAAATTAATGAATGTATTAATGATCCAAAAAGATTGTTCCTCTCCGACAGGGAGATATATCAGTCAGAAGAACAACCGTGAGGTAGACGATGTGTGTGTCAGAAATTTAGCTTGCATTTCTGTCCTGATAAAATCAGGACGCGGCTTCTCTTTTGTTTGCTGGAGAGGTTTCTTTTTGTTTTGCTTTTTGTGGGGAAGGTTTGGTTGGTTGGTTCATCCGTTTTTTTTCTCCTTTTTTTGATCTTGTAGATATGATTGCCAAGGTCTGCTTTCTTCAGAAAATACTTTAAAACAAATTGTTTTATTTCCATGTGCAGAACAGAGTTCAGAACTGCAAGTAATCAATTTTATTGACACAGTCTGGAAAAAGATGTTGATGAGAGTTCAAGGATGTGAAAAGATTGAAATTTCAAAGTACCCAACGCTAAGCATAGGAAAATTTCAGGAGCGATTTCATTAAGCAAAGAAATCTTTTGTGTAGGGATCTGTGAGACGAAGGTGCACACTAGGACTTGACAGTATTACAAGGAGGTTGCGGCAACTGATTTTTGCCTTTAGAAGAGGAAAAGTTTCTTTATTTCTCATAGCAGTGAATCACAGTTCAAAGGCTAGCACAATTTCCTTAAGTTGTTTAAAATGGCTTTTAATACTCTGTTAATGTAGGCAAATATTTGTGACTCAGTGTTGGGTAAGTGATGCTTGCTCACTATTTCCTGATGCAAGCAAAGTATAGGAAATTATGTGAACACCATGCAGAGATGCTAAATAGACTTAAGAGTAACAAAATTCAGTTACGGAAATTAAGTTTTTCTCATTTACTTGACATTACAAAATAAATCTAGAGATTAAAAGGTATTACCTTTAATAGAGAAAAAGAAAATCTCCTATAATACATCTCAAATTGATTTACAATTTTTGTACATAATATTCATCTGTGGTTGAAAAGGGGGCAACCTAAGGTCGAGTGATGTAGTGTTTCCATTTTTCCATATGAGGCTTACTGTGTGTGATAAAAGCAAACTCCTTTATTTTGTCAGTCTGCAGGAATTTCTGATGAAGTGCAGGGGTCACTTTTCTGTCAATTTGAGTCGGCAGCATTTTTGAACTACTGTTTTTTCCCCCCCTCCTCCTTCAAACCATGGCCTCGATCTGACACACGCGTGCACACACACACTTAAAGCGCTGCAATCTGCAACTTATTAGTGCGCAGCGCTGGAGACTCTCCAGTGGTTAGAAAATTTTCTGAAGCCTGGAATAACAGCAGTGGGTGCAAGTGCCATCGAAGAGAAGTGACAATGAGGGGCAGTCCGGCCCCCCTGGCAAAATGCCCAGGCTGGAAAACCAGCTGAGATAGTCAAACGCAGGAAGATTGACGCGGTGCATCTGGGAAATGCTCAGAAAGTTGGGTTCTTGAAAAAATTACCTTCTGTGATCGTAAGACATCATCTGTTTTCCTACAGAGATTGTTTATAACAGGGTTTTCAAGCACTTGTCAAATAACCAGGAGTGAAGGAAACAGGCTAAAAATCTCTTACCGTTCAGATGAGTCCTGGTGTAGTTGGAAAAAAACAAACTCTCTTCGCAGAAATCCACAGCTTCCCAAGTGAAAGGGTGCCTGGGAGAAGGAGAAAAGGAAACTATTAGTCAAAAGTGACATGGCGAGTACTTGTTGAGCGCGGGCTGTAGGCTGGGGAAGGTGGTGCTCTGGGGCAACGTGCACAGCGATGCCGTTACGGGAGTCGCGAGGTGAAGTCATACCTAGTAACTGGTTTTTTGTGTTGCTTAGCTTTTGTTACTTAGCTGTGATATCATGGGCAAAATATTATAAACATATCATGGCTATAGCTTGCTTGTGTAACAAAAGATCAGGAACTTTTATTAAGTTTGTTTTCCTTGTCATATTGTAAAAATTTATTATGTGTACTGTGTATATTAGAAACAGATTTGGGTAATTCTGTCTAAATGAAGTCATCCCAGCTATTTCCAGACTGTCTGTTTTCGGTTGTGAATAATTTTCATACATCAGATGGTTGTCATATTTAGTAGCTCTCTACATTTTAAATAGGACATATCCCATTTTGAACTTCTACGGACATCAGCTGCCTCTAATTTTTAAGGCTGTTTTGTTGCAGAAATATTTTAAATCACTGCTGGTGGCAGGGCAGGGCAGAGCTGGACCGATGCTGGGAGTCTGTTGCCTTTCTGTAGCAAAATAACAGGTTTGAACAGTGGCAGTAGTGCTTGTGGCTTTCAGCAGCACACGCTGGGGAAGAGCCTGCCAGGTACCTATTTCAGCTTGTCCCTTTGTGTTCACACTTTGCAACAAATATGTTAAAAAAACAGTAAAGGAAAAGTACTATGTATCAAAAAACTCCTTCTATAAAAGAAATCTCTCAAAGAAAGCAGGCTTTTTTTTTCTTTCAACAGAAGTGCGAAAGAAGTTAGCGTTTAAATGTTTAATGTTTAAATTTAAATCACGTACACATCTACATCACAGCTAAGTTACTGTGACTTTTTTTTTTTTTTTTAATTCTCAAGGCAAAGTTTCTTTGGTCAGCGTGGGGAAGCTCTGGTGCTCCTGCTCCAACTAAACACAGTATGTGCTGGGGGAGTCTGCGGTGATGATCACAGAGGAGAATTTTGCCCTAAAATCATCAAGTTTGCCAGAAATACTTGAGTTGCAGCAATTTGTTTAAAAGAAAGAAGGAAAAAAAAGCAGGAGAGAGAGAGAAGGCATTTTGATGTAGCTTGCTTGAGTGGAGGAGAGCAGCTGTTTGCCTCATGTGTTTAAATCTCTAGAGCTAATATTGAAGTTTCAGGGCAACAAGTGCAACATAACAGAATAAGTAGAAGCTAAACCCAGGGAAACAATTGGAATTGGATGTGGCTTCGAAGCTTGACACTTTTACAGCTGTGTCGTCGGGTTGGCAAAGTAGTTTGTGGTGTGTGCAAAGGAAAGGCTGTTACATTGCCGAAATGTTTTTATTTTCCTGATAAGTGTACTCTGCCTTTTATAAATTACTGATCTATTAAAGGTGTAATGTTAATGGTGCATAATCTGAAGCCATTGAAAGCCTAGAAATTTAAAGTAGACTGAAGGAGGAAGAAAGAAATGTACTTTGTGTCAAGATGAAGTTTGATGAAGCATGGAGAAGATGGAATAGATTATTAAATAAACTTTGAAGGGAGATGGAAAAGGCACTGAAATCTCTCATTTTGAAGGGAATTAGTTTACTTGATTATATGCAACTGTATCACACTCAGGAAAGTATAAGACAAATGAAAGCAAAACAAAATTTAATTGAGCTATTATTTTGCAGACTTTGGCTCCGTTTCAGACATCCTAATCAAATTGTGCTTTGCTCACATAACTGATGTTAAATGCAGTCTACCAACAGATGTTTAAACAGAGACTAATTGGAAAATCTACATCCTGAGTTTAGCTTGTCTAGCTGAAAAAGTTTTGAAATTTTATTTAGAAAGGAGGTCGGAGGATGACGGGTGGAACTCAGGTAGCAAATGGCTGTCAGAGAGCAGCACAAGTTGGCTGGAGCAGCAGAGTTCACCGATGCCGTACCTTGCTGTCGTTTGCACCTCAGAAAATGGTCTTCTATCGTGTTACATTGTGGGAGTTGTGTCACAGCTCCATAGCTCACACCATGTGCCAGCGTGCATTGAGTACATGGTGTGATGGAGTGCACTGTTTGAGAGTTTCTGAAGCGGGGCGTATCCCAATGCTTGTCAAACCCCAGTGCTTTCTTCCCAGTTGTTTTGCTGTGCCATGCGCTTTTTTAACTGGGACAGCTTCAAATAATGTCTTGCTATATTTTAAGTTATTAACGTGTATGTCATCTCAGTTTCAAGCCTTTTCTGACATATCTATGCAGCCCCGGGGACCTCTGATGGGTTGCAGCACTGGGTTAGGTAGCTCAGGCCAGGTTTCTCCTAGGTTTAAGTGCCGGCCATCAGATGAGTATGCTGGAGTCATGGGATCCCAGACAGGTGTGCACAACGGCAGTGATCATGCCCACTGCTATTTCTTCACAGGATATTTGGGTTTGTGCACTTCGCTCCTCATCAGAACTTAGGGCCAAAGAATTATTCATGATTTGTGCCCTGGGCCTTGAATTGGGTTGGTTTCTATTATGCAGGTGTGTATACATTTCGTAGAATCATAGAATCACCAGGTTGGAAGAGACCCACCAGTTCATCGAGTCCAACCATTCCCACCAATCTCTAAACCATGCCCCTCAGCACCTCATCCACTCACACCTTAAACACCTCCAGGGAAGGTGAGTCAACCACCTCCCTGGGCAGAACGTTCCAATGCCCAATGACCCTTTCAGTGAAGAATTTTTTCCTGATGTCCAGCCTGAACCTCCCCTGGCGGAACTTGAGGCCATTCTCTCTCGTCCTGTCCCCTGTCACTTGGGAGAAGAGGCCAGCTCCCTCCTCTCCACAACCTCCTTTCAGGCAGTTGTAGAGAGCAATGAGGTCTCCCCTCAGCCTCCTCTTCTCCAGGATAAACAACCCCAGCTCTCTCAGTCGCTCCTCATCAGGCCTGTTCTCCAGCCCCTTCACCAGCTTCGTTGCTCTTCTCTGGACTCGCTCCAGAGCCTCAACATCCTTCTTGTGGTGAGGGGCCCAGAACTGAACACACGATTCAAGGAGCGGTCTCACCAGTGCCGAGTGCAGAGGGAGAATAACCTCCCTGGACCTGCTGGTCACGCCGTTCCTGATCCAAGCCAAGATGCCATTGGCCTTCTTGGCCACCTGGGCCACTGCTGGCTCATGTTCAGTCGGCTGTCAACCAACACCCCCAGGTCCTTCTCCTCCTGGCAGCTTTCCAGCCAGGTCTCTCCTAGTCTGTACCTCTGCTTAGGGTTGTTGTGCCCCAAGTGCAGGACCCGGCATTTGGCCTTGTTAAACCTCATGCCATTGGTCTCAGCCCAGCAGTCCAGCCTGTTTAGCTGGAAATTTGCTGTGGAAAATTTCTGTCCCAAGGAATTTGTTGTCCTAGCAAACAGTATTTTGTGTTTGCAGACAATTTCTCGAAGAAACTGGGGTTTTTTATCTAACAGATGTGAAGCAAAAGGCAAAAATCAGAAATACCTGGGAAAATTCTTCCATCTTTCATTGGGAAAAAAACCTAAAAATCAGTAGAAGTGTTTTGGCTGAATATGAAAGCATGGATAAACATCTGAAGCAAACCTGCTGCCACCACCAGCCTAGCCACAGTGCAAATTCAGTGATTTTGATCTTGTTGGCTTTGCTTGCACAAATAGGTACATAAAGACCAGTTTGATGATCCGTCACTGACCATATTATTAATTGATGAACATCCCAACGTGAGATGTGTTCAAGCCAAAGTGGTAACCATGTTGTCTAGAGCTGAGTTGGGACCTGTGTTTCCATTTCATGCGGCCTTTATGGGATGGTTATGCTGGAGTAAAAGTGAAATGCAACTCAATGAACAATCTGTAAACTGCATAAGAGGCCCATGTGGCGCTCGCAAAGGTCTGTGTGCTGTTGCCTTGGGCCAGTGGCTCCTCATATTAGTGCTGGTGTTGTACAGGGTTAATTGCCAGTATGTAATGGGGACCGGCCAATCAGAGTGTAAAAAACACAATAATGCACATATATATATATATTTCCAAATTTACCAATTGGAACCCTACAAAAGACAGATTATATTTTATGACTTGTAAACAGCAAGGCAGATATTTCAGGAGAACTGCAGACAGCTGTAATTTTGTGAATGTGCACAAATTACTTGGAAAACAAGTATTCCTCTGCCTACACAGCTGTATTCACAACCGTGGACCAGAATGCCTTTTGCATGATGTTCACGCCTGGTTCTATGGCATATAATAATGTTCAAATGAAGAAAATGTGATTTAAAAGTGAAGTCAGAATTAATGCTCGCTGTGAAAACCTGCATTACTGGCTGAGGTGTTGGCATGGGAGTGGATCAGGAAAAATGGAAACTAACCAAGGCATTTGTTCCTACTCGTATTTAGAGCTGAATGCTCAGACTCTTGTAGTAGATATGAATGTGCCTGTATCTTCCTGATACGCCAAATACTGTCTTTACTGTCCTACAGGGTAAACATTATACTGGATTTGATGGTTAAAGCCATCTGCAGGGCTGTACCTGGTCACTCATAGGGAGAAGTGCTGTGGGATGAGGCAAGGGCTGCTGTGGCTCCATGGGGGCTGTGGGTCAGCCTCTTGCCCAGCCCTTTTCTTCCTGGTTATCTGCACCCAGATGGATTTGCAGAATGCAGCTGAGCTGTTGTTCACATCATTTGATTGTGTGCTGGCAGTTCCTTCTGTTTGTCCTTTTACTGTGTGATAAGGAGTTTATACAGGAAAGTGGGAATAACAAGAGAGAAGACAAAGAAAATCCCCAAAAGTAAAAACAACGCCAAGCAAGAAGGAGTAAAGCAGAAGTTGGCAAGAGCCAAAGGCCTTGCATTAATTTTACTTTCAACTTCTGTGTTTATTCAAAGGCTGTGGATACAGGTTAACTTCCTTTGCTCAGTATTTATTGCTGTGTTACTTGTCTTAAACTGGAACAATGAGCACTTTGTTGATTGGGTTAAGAGACTGTCCCATTTTATTCAGTCTCCTGCATCTCTCTGTGTATCTGCAGGTTTTAAGAAGTTTATTTTAATTTCAGATTTCTAACCCTCCATCGTGGATTGCTGCTGTGCCACCGGCAGCAACACTTGAGGGACTATTGTTCGTCTTTTCAAAGTGGTGGGAGCGCACAGCGGAGCCATTAGCTTCTCTGAAACCTGACCTTCCTTGATGATATTACACCTTACAGATTCAGAGCAGGGTAAACATTTTAAAGGAGAGGGGAAATATCAGGTTATTTTTCATCAGAAAAAGGTTGTAGAAATATTCTGCACAAGGATTAAAATGCGAGGAAAAGAGCCATGATGGCAATAGTTGCCTTTCTGTTTGACAGCCATCAAAGATGCTACCCAAGCAATTAATAGGAGAGTGGGTGCCTCCTCACCGTTACCCACACTAACCCTTGAGCAGGCAGCTGAGCAGGAAATCAGTAAAGTCACAGTGTAGTGAACAGTGACTGTACCGAATCTGACCTAATTTAGCAATGGTGATGATTTTGGTGCTATGAGGAATGGGCCCAAAGACTTGTCTTGGCCATGCTTCTGGGCTGGAGTGTTTGGAGAGTGTGCCAAAAGCATTGGCAATTCCTCCCTGGAATAGGATAGATGTTTTTAAATCATGTTGTCCCCAGCTGGCCCTACAAGTTAAGGTATGGTTCGGATGCCCATGGTTGTAATTTTTTAGACTGGTTGCTTGGAAAGTGTGCTCATTTTGAGTCCTTCACTTAGCTGTGTCTACCCATTTCTTTTGACAGAGCCCAGCAGTGGAGACATCAGAGCAGCAGGGCCAGCTGCAAGGTTGTGGTGGTGTTCTGTTGCTAATTCTGCAGGAATGAGTGGAGGGGACCCCCTTGTCTTATAAAAAAGGAAAGAAAACCAAAACTTAAAAAAAAAACATTTTCAGTTTTTAACTTTGATTTTCCTGAAAAAAGATAAACTTAAAAAAAAAAAAAGCAGCAAACAGTCATATTCCTTGCACAGGATGCTATAATAATTACTGGGGCAGTTTGTCCGTTCCTGGTTGCCTTTCCTCAAGCCTGTAGGAAGCCTGTTATTTTTCTTCTGTGCTTTGCCACCAAAGTACTTCTGTTTGAAAACACGAGGAAATTCAATTTCCTAACACACCTCTCAAGTCAGGGCAGTTATGGCAATAGAAGAGTTGCAAATGGCTTGTGTGAACAGTTGAGGATGGGGCTCTTCATACGGGGCCATGCTGAGGTGCGGAAGAGGGGAGATAATTGTAAATGTTCTCGCAGGGATCTGATTGACAGCTTATTGTCTGCCGGCGGCTCAGTAGAGAATAGGAAATGAGTTAAATGTAGGGGATCTGGCAGGCTGCAGGCGCTCCTGATGGCAGCTGCTGTGCTGAGCAAAGCACCCAGAGCCCCCAAACCAGACCTAGGCAGGGGTGCCAGTGGCACCCCTCTTTCAGAGGTAGCCCCAAAGGGATGACCCTAAGTTGGTTCAAAATGTGTGAGATGGGGCTGTGGCTTGTTTGCTGCTGCTTGGTCATCTGGGGTGCCTGAAGTGGTCTCAACCCCCTGGCCAGCATGTTGGGGTGAGCCTGGTCTGTATGTTAGTGTGACCCATCCGTGTGGAAGGGCAGCAGGGGCATCCCACAGTGCTGGTAGGTGCCTGTGGTCCATGGACAGAACAAGAGAAGGAAATATCTTCTCCCCAACTCAATAGATCTGTTAATGTGAGGTCTCTTCAGTAGTTTTACAATATCATGAAGTCTGGGGCCAGTTACGTGTGTTTAAAGTTTTCATTGTCCCACCCTTTTCCTCTGGAGTGATGCGTGCCCTTGGGTCCAAGTGCCCGTGGGAAGTCCCCAATGATGTTACAGAACTGCATGTGCTAAAGATATAAATATTAAAAACAAATACTCTTCCCCAAAATCTCACTGTCTGAAGTTTTTTTATCTCCTTGCCTATGTGCCTTTGGGAAAAAAAAAAATCCCAGCCTTGCATTGTTAGTGTAGGCTTCTGAGCCAGATTGTACTACAGAGCACACTGATGTATCTTCCCCTGAGGTATGGAAAGATCTATGTGTGCTAAGCAGGTGTTTTCGTTTGTTTAATTGGAGCTGAGTTTAGCACAATATTGCAGATAAATGAATTACACATGTTCAGTAATTCATAGAAAGTGATCGTTGTTTTGCTTAGGCACTTGTCTTCGCATCCAGTGTTGCAGAGATAGTGTGCTGGCAGACATGGACAAGGCCTTTTAAAACCAAAAAAAGGTGTGTGCATGAGGAGAGCCTGATGTCTGGTTGCTAAAACAGCAGTAACTTTCGTCTTTGTTTAAAATCGTAACATTTTAAATTTAACGAGTATCCTGTTTTGACAAACTACAAAACCACAAGTCTGAAAAAGAAATGCAGGAGGCCTGTGTCAATAGTCGGTGGCATCTCTGGGCAGGAAGCTTTGGGGTGACACACGCTAGGGGTGACAGCATCGGGGATGGAGAGGCCCAGGAACCACTGGGAGGGCTCCGGGGCTTCTCCGACAAGCCTTACCCAGAGCAGTCGGTTGCATGCACGTTGTTTGGCAAGACAAGCTTGCTTCTACCAGTGTTAGTTATTTATTAGTGGTCACTTTATCTGATTTTTACCGGGCTTCTGAAAGCTGCCCCTGCCCTTGCAAAGATGCTGTGGAGCACAGGTGCCTCCAGCCCCACCCCCACGGCAGCAGAATGGGTCCCTTGGATCCCAGCAAAGCCTTCCTGGCCGGAGCAGCATGGGCAATGCGCTTAGCCCCACTCTCCCCACCAAGAAGCACCCACAGGGCAGCTTGAAGGTGCTGCCTTTCAAAGGACGAGCAAAACCAGTCGCTTCTTACAGCTTCCCTCCTGGTTTTGAGCAGTCCCAGCCCTTGGCCAGCTTCCAAATGGATAATTAAATTCAACTTACCCAAATTTCCTCTGCAGATTCAATTGTAAACTATTTTCTCGCTCTCTCCTGCCAGTGTTGTATATAACTGTGCTGTGCAGTATAAGACGACTGTCACGTGCAGCTCCAGAAGCTAAGTGGTTTTAGGCTCAGAAAGTAAAAGGTCGTATCAGAACTTGTGCTAAACTTTAGAGAAAGCATTGTTTGTGCCTTTTCAGTTCATGAAGTGCTTTGGAGCAAGCTTTTGGATTAAAGGTGTGGTTGGTGCATAAGCTGCAGTCATTACAGATGGTGCCAGTACTTGAGGCCAGTTGTGCAAAGTGACTTCTTTAGGGACATCCTCTTTCACAAATGTCCTCGCCTTCAAGCCTTCTGATAATTGAAATTAAGGTTGTTTAGCTGCGTTCCTTATTCATCTATGAATCTGTTATTGCATCACCTATAGGGCCACTGTTTATATTCCTTCCCTTCCACTGGTGGTGGCCTCCTGCCAGATCAGTCCCCTTCGTGGGCTACAATAAGGGTCTGGATTGGCTGACAGGAAAACAGGCAACCTTTACCCACACAGGTACCTATATAAAGCTGTGCCGAGCAAAGCCTGTGTCCTAGGCTGTAATCCAGGCAGCGTGTCTTGGTGCAGCAGTGTGTCCTTCTAAAGGAAGCCAAAGGCACGTGGGGAAGTGGTGTGTGATCTGGGAAGTGCTCCTGCATCCTCCAGGTTAAATGGAGCCACCACAGTAAATCACAGTTGAAAGTGAGTTGGAAGCTTTTAAAACTGTTACTTGTTTGAGGGTTTTCCTGCTGCACACATCAGCATGGGATTTTTCTGCAGGAGGCCCCTGGGAATTAAGGTGTGTCCAAACCCAGCGACAATCTCTGAAGGTTTGTGGCAGCGTAATCTCTAAACTTTTAATTATGCATATAGCTGAAATTTCTTTAAACTCTGTTCACAAATGTATATTAGAAAGTGTTCATCCCACATGCACACACGCGCGCACACTTCCTTCCTTCCTTCCTCCCTCCCTCCCTTGTTTTACACCCACTTCCAGCAAGGCTTTAGCTCATGGCATCCTTCCTTGTGCCATGAGCTGTGGCTGGAGCTCCCCACAGGGCTGTCCCCGCTTGGGGCTCAGCTGGACCACCGAGCCCCTCCACTCCGCTGTCCTCCCAGCATGTGTGCGGTGTCAGAGAACTGTGCAGAAGCTCTTGGCTGCATCTGGGTTTCCCACTTGATGTGCAGCCCATTTGGGAGGCAGATTCTGCAGCTTCAAGCAGTTTAATGAGATGCAAATTGTTTGTGATGCTGCCTTATTAAATGTATTGTAATTTTAAAATCATTTGCTTGTTAATTGTATTTAAATAGCTGCCACTTAGACAAGCAGAAAGTTTCCAGAAAGATAAATAGATTTTTCTTATTATTATGATTGAAAGCGGCCCCAATGGCCTTTCTGGGCTGCTTTGATACAACACTTTCCAAATGGAAGAGTGCCCTGGCCTTGCTCACCTCTTTTTCTTCACTCTTTTCCCCAAACAAGAAATACTCTCCCTACTACCTTTCTTCAATGGAACCGCAGTCCCTTGAGAAGGTAATACAGCATAGTGGTTTGGGAGGCTTAGACTGGACATAGCTTGCTTTGCCCTCTCTTCAGCCAAGTCGGATCAGCCTAGGTCAGATGTGGGCTGGATGTGATGTGGATGCTGCCACCTCTATGCAGATGGGATTTGAAAGGATCCAAGACATTAGGGGGATGCTTACATCTCTGGTATCCTTTGAAATTCCCAGTCCGTTTTTATGTTGATGTATGTCTGCTGAGGCAGGATTGCCTGTTCTCAGCACCTTCAAGGCTCCATCTTTTGAAACCAATGGCAAAGTTTCTCTTGGCTCCAGCTGAGCAACGTGAGGTCCCTGTTAACCTCAGCTCAGCTTGGGTTAGAGCTTGGCTACATCATTGCCAGCTTTGGTGTGGAGTAGGCTACACAATATAATTTGTATTTTATTGGTGTTTGAAATATCATTATGGAAAATGAAAAATAATATTTCCGTATCAGTTTGGTTGTTCTTGTGTTGGCTGGAGGACCTCACCCTGCCAGCATTCCCAACTCTATTTTCCAGCCTCTCCATTTACCACACCAGACCCTCATGTCGATTCTGCCTCGTGTCCCCAGTGACGTTTCATATTCCCTTTGTTTTCTGCTTGCATCTTTGTTGTGCGGCAGGATCAGTAATAATAGTTAATAATTAGCAGTTCAATAGCACTCTTCACCTTCAAAGCAATTTTAGGCATTAAATCACTGCAGCTCTGCTGGCAATATTACAATATTGACTTGTTACTTCACCAGTGTCACAGAGGCAGCAAAAGCTACACTTTTATGAAGGCCAAAATGGGGTCATTTTTTTTAGAGTACAAAATTGGCAAAAAATAAAATTTTCTCCTAGGCTGACACTTTGTTTGCCAAATTTCAGCATAGAGCCAATTTTAAAAGCTGAGTAATAAACACCTGAAAAGTTCTGGTTTATAATGGCAGTGCTGAAAAGCCATTAAATGAATGGCCCTGCTATAACACAAGAAAACCCTCTTAAACTGTCAAAAAAACTGTAAAAGCTGGATTGAAGCTTAGTGAATGCCAGCTTCGCCTTTGAGCTTGGAGCTGAGGGATGTAAAGTGAAGCTGCAGAGACTGGTAGGGTAGGTTGTTAGGGGTGTCCCTTCTCTTTCATGGGGAAATGATCCTTTCCCAGGTATGTTGCAGAGCATGGTGAGCACTCTCTCTCAGATGAGCATCTCTCCAGGTCTGTCCAGCCACTGGGGAGAGGGAAGCCAAGCAGGAGCAATGGGGATGGAGCTCTAGGGGATCAGAAAGAAGAATTTGCAGCAAAGTGATCAGCAAGAGCCTCCTGAAGCAAAAAAGGAATCAAGGGATGCAAGGCGGCCAAGTGGGTTTGGGAGGAAGCAGCATGGGGACAGTGGGAAGGAGCAGCATGGCAGGACACAGGCTGCAATCCTGTGCAGCAGAAAATACGGCCCTGGGGGACATATGGACATACGTGGTCCACAATGGGAGACGTGAGGGAGAAGTGACGAGCAAGGTAGCAGAAAGCCCTGGAAAAGCCCTGCTTGGCTTGCTTTCTCCTGGACCCAAGAAGTGTATTTCTGCACAGCTTTTCAAGGGAATGCGGGCCGTTCCGCCTCCTTCTGCCTGCAGCCTTGCTGGCACGTGCGGATGCAAATACCGCGTCTCAGACGAGCATCGTACGTGTGGGTGGCCGAGAGCAAGGTATCAAAATTCACCTCCCTAAAGCAGCGCACAGCCTGTGGCCAGCTTCGACCCTCTCCCCTTCTCAGTGCAGGGTCTGCAGGCAGAGGGTGCCGCTGGGAAGCTGAGCTGTAAGAGCTGCATAGTAAAATAGCAAATTGACCAGTAAAAGAAATCAGTAAATGAAGGAACAGCTATTAATGTGCCAAGCCAAGATGTGTAATTATACCCTAGGACTTTTCCAAACTAATACATGTTAAAGGTGTAAACCTATTAAAGGAGAGATTTTTCTGTATGGGGAACTTATGTAGATAGAAGGATTTGCGCTGTATTTTATTCTTGTATTATAAGGTATAAGGAACTTTTGAGCAAATCCAGTCATTCCTATTATTATAATATCATACGTTTTTCATACCATTTTATGCAGTTCTTCAAAAATTTTGGCACTAATTCTCTTTATATTGTTAGGAATTTTCTTTTAAAAACAGAATTCTTTTTCTCAAATAGTTAATTAGATTTTGAACTTCAAATACAGTACTTACTTTTTTTTCCCCCCAAGAATAGGAGTGTTAGATCCATTGTGCTGGCCAAATTACAGTTTGGATAGTTACATTCTCTCTGCTTAATCACCCTGCAATTTCATTGGAGTGAAGGATTTGGTGCTTCAGGTGTCCTGAATTCCTCCAGAGCTCTGTATGGTGAAGTTGCTGCAACATTCACCCCAGAAGTGGTTGAATTCAACAGCAGAGAATTATCTCTCTCTGGAGCAGCGTAACAGTTTTACTCACAGAGATGACTTTTTGTAGTATTCCTTTGCTGTTGCAATTGAGAGATGAGTTTGTGCTTTTCCAACCCAAGCAGTCCTGCCCCAAGCCTTTAGGCACATCTGAGGGATTTCTCTTGCTATGGGAAGGTA
Organism: Clamator glandarius; assembly: GCA_033459285.1. Classification (NCBI taxonomy): domain Eukaryota; kingdom Metazoa; phylum Chordata; class Aves; order Cuculiformes; family Cuculidae; genus Clamator; species Clamator glandarius. The sequence continues at coordinate 860,404 of JAUNZM010000301.1, read as the reverse complement.
AATTTGTTTTAAGGGGCCCCAGACAAATTCCTTTATTTGCTTGTTCACCCTTTGCCAAGATGGATGCAGCGAGGGGGTGGGTCCTGGCTGCCCCACCACATCCCCTCCTAACTTGGAGAGCCATGACCTCTCAGCGTCATCTTTTTGCTTATGGTTTAGCACAGACGAAAGGGTTCGGATAAGCGGCAGCTGGATTTGGATAGGAAACATCTGTGGGTCATAACCTTTGATTACAGACAGGAGCCCTCATTGCCTGTGGAGGGTAGGCAGAAGGGGAGGATCCTGTCCTCTTGAATCCAGGTCAGACCCCGTTTATTTGGGAAGAAGTAATGGATCACAGCATTATGCTGTAAAGGGCTAGAGTGGAAGTACAAAGGAAAACCCCAAAGCACTCAGCATGTCCTGCTTAGTTCTGCACAAAGGACTCTGAGCTGGTCAGATGACCCCAAGGGATCTGAGAGCAAAGTCCTATAGTCGAGGTGTTTGCTTAGCCTGTACGGCTGGCTGTTTCTCTTCCATGTGAAACCAGACGTGCACCATCAAAATGACTGACATGGCCAAAGGCCAGGGAATGGCTGTGCAGGAGCTGAGCGGTCTCCTGCCCTTCAGCATCCTCTCCCATCCTGCCAGGCTGAGCAAGGGGATGCTCACAACCTGGGAAGAGCAAGGAAGACGAGAAGCACCCAATGCACGTCTCAGGGTAGTGGCCTCGAAGATACAGGAAAACCTGGGATGGTAACCTTTAGTAGCTCCTCCTGGGAGATGGGCATTGCCGAGGAGCAGTGCTGTTCAGAGGTACAGGACAGTCCGGTATGGCAACCGGGGTCATCTCGGAGGCGCTCCTCTGTGTCCTCCTGCCTGTAGTAAGTTGTCTCATCTTCAGCACTGTTTGCTGGCTTTGCAAATCACACTGTTCTGCTGCTTTTTGACATTTTTTGGAGGTGGATTTGATTCCTGGAGCCAGGGTGCCACCCCTTTGCTCTAACAGGAGCAGAGAGATCCCAGTCCTGCTTTCAAACTCTTGCTGCATGTAGCGTCGGCAGCGCTGCAGCTTTTCTGAGTGCTCCTATCTAACTGAGATCTGCTGCCTAAACCCCTCTTTAGGAAATAATTTGAGTTGCATTGTTGTGTGTACAAAGTTAACTGTTTTCCTCTTTAAAGAAAAGATGGGTAAAGTTCTTCCCATGGCTGCCCTCTCTGCAATAATTAAAAGTAGCTTTTGAATATTGGAGGGAAACTTGGAACTGCGAGCCAGCTAAATATACTATTTCATGAAACCTTGGGGACCATTGAAATGAGAACAGTGGCCCATTGCTGCTAAGAAGGTGTTTTAATGAAAATACACTGAGACGCATTGTTAACAAAGTGAGTAAAAAACATTGAGATGCCCAGTGGTGATACAGGTTATTCTCACAGATGAACCAGAATATACAGCTTGGCACTCCTAGGCTGCATGCAGTAAGTGGTGAAACAGACTGATGGGTGTTTCTACATAAAAGGGATCATGTTTAATCCAATTTACTTGAATTTAAATCTGCGGCGATACATGTGTGTAGGTTTGTGTGTATATAAATAGTGTGGAAGTAGACATGATTTTTAGAAGGGGGTTCCTTGTGGTGAGGTGAAGCGTTAGCTCTTCTGATGATCGAAGCAGATTACCAGGAGAGGGCAGTAGGTCTAATGCTGTATTTCACACCAGCTGTACCCATACCAGCCCCAGATCAACGGGGTTCCACCTCAAAATGTGAAGCTGGGGGAGCTGTGGCCACTCCAGCCCAGAGCGCCCACCAGCCTGCACTAAGCCGTGAGCAGCAGATGCTCCGTTGGCGGTGGCCAGGAGTTCACTGGTTAATACTTGATGGGCAAAAATGTCTTTGATTGACGATTGTGTTGTTGATGTTTCATTCTGTGTTTTATTTTTTTTTCCCTTACCATGGCAACTTTAACATCATGACAAAACACCTACTCTTCCTCTCGGAGCCATCGCTGTTGTCATGCCCAGTGGGTTATTTTGGTAGACAGGGGTTGTTCTTTTCAAGTGGAGATGTTGCCATCTCCTACCAGATACCACCTCCAGTCTTTCCTGTCCTCAGAAGGTTTTCTCTGTGTGAACACTGTGTTTCAACCCATGGCAAAAAAATGGAGTTTTAATGGAAACTGCAGCGTTTCCTCTACTGTACGTGACATAAATGCTATCTCACCTAATTAAGGAAAGTAACAGAGAACAGTTAGTGGTGATTACCTTTCGATATATTGTGTACTTTGGGGCAGAAAAATAAATTATGAATAATGTCCAAGCATACTTGGAACAATTTGCACACTGTGCTGTGAGTGATGCAGACCTGCTGGTAGAAGAGTGCGCTAATAAATTTTACTTTGTGGCGGAAACAAGAGATTACAGTTTATTAGGAAAGGAGATGGCAATTTATTAAGATCAATGAAATATGAATGCAGAGCCAAAATGTTGCAAATTTTATTTATTTATTTATCTGGAAGCATTGGGGGGGGTGCAATTATATAAAATTTGTTGTTTACCTGTGATATTTGATTCATTATTAATATTTTTATGTTTAGAGGGAACCATAATTTTACTGAAATGTCTTCCGTAACTCCTGCACAATCATATTCATAACTCACCTGAATGTTGACACATCCTGCTGTGTATATATAAATTAACTAGTAACACTGGCATTATAAAATGATGCATTAAATGAAGATGTGAATGGTAATTTAAAGCATGCCATGAAGTGAAATTTAAACCATTGTACAGCACTGAGGGGATTTAAAGAGCCTTCTTCAGACAGAATTCACAGGGGCAATAAGGAAGATGACAGCTTCACATCAAAAAAAAGAAGAGCAACAGGGACACAAGCATAACTGAAATGTTAATTGCTTTGCTGTTCTGTTTTGTTAGACACCATCAGCTAAAAATCACTTTTCTGCCTGCAGATATTTTACTGTGAGGGCATTAACTGTGATTATTAAAAATGGACAGAAAAACTTGTTTACTTTGTGCTTTTTCTCAGGACTTTGTAGGTAATAAGTTTCACTGTTTCCTGTTTAGTCAGTTGTTTTCCCCATTTGTTTTTCTAGGTCTTTCAGACAGCAACAAGGGAAAATGAAGCATTCTCAAAACAGGAAAATGTGATTTAACCCCACAAAAATGGGCCTAGGGATCCAGGAGTGGAAATAGTATATGAGATTGCTTTTTCCCTCAGAACTGCAGACAGCAGTTTGCATGTGAACCATCCCATGACTCTTGCCCCTGTGCCGAGCTGTGCAGTGTGGCGCTTGCCTTTGCCTTGTTTGGTGTTGGCTCCAGCAGGCAGACAGGTTCCTCTGTGCCACAGCAGCACCAAAGTTCACCTGAATTACTCCCAAATTCATACTCAGGGAGAGGGGTGCAGGATTTAGCCCATCATCTGCTGCCAGAGAGCAAAAGGGGATCTGTTTGGCCATGCCTGCTATGGAGAACACCCCCAGGAATACAGGAGCAGGTGCATTGCTCTCTTAGGTAGAAATTGTCTGGTATTGGGACTAGACATAATATTTGAGGCAGGTTAACTCTGGTTAGAGGAGGTTGCACTAAGTGTATGTCCTGTCTTATCTTTCTTTTTCCCCCACCCTGCAAGCAAGTGAGGGCTTTTGTGTTAGCAAGCCCGTGGCTTCTGCGTGGATGGGTCTAGAATAAAATGTACACATAAAGTAATAACATAACAAAAGCATTTCTTCCACTATATTCATTTTCATCATAATTCATAATCTGTTCCTTTGACTTGGACCTTAGAGCTCAGTATCCATGCTACACTCCAGTGATTATTTTCTTTTAAATAGTGTTGATACTGCCACTTAATATGGATCCAATCTTGTGGGCACATGCTGCCAAATAGTCACTAAGTCTGCCATGCTCATTCCCAGTTATTCTTAATTTGTTACTTCATGTGTTCTGTTTTGAACATCCCTGTCTGATAGTCTCTGTCTGAAATTACTCTCTGTAATTGAATGGAGCTGAAGTAGAAGTTTATGGTTCTTCTTGGTCTTTTAAAATATTTTGCTGGCTTAGAAATGCGTTATATTTCATGGTGACCTTACATAACAAGTGCTGCCATCTCCGTTACTAAGGGAATAGACTGGAGTTTTTAGCCCACAGCAGATGTTGGCTGAGCTTGCAGGTATGAAGGTTTTATATGAAAGGGTTTAAAATGCTTTAGAAATACGGCTTGCAGGTTCTGTGGCCAGTGCTCAGTGCTTAGACAGCACCTTTCATTTTTGAAGTTTTTTGCAAATATTTGTCTACAGCAGATCCTGAAATGAGTAGCCCCATTTTCCAGATGATGAGACAGAGGTACTGAGGCCATTGACTTTCTTTGAAGTGGTGGGTGTGCAAGCAACTCCTTAGCCAGGCCAGAAATTTTGCAAACCAAGCTCTTGGAGAGAGGCATCCTCAATGTGAGAGATGTTTAAAAAAAAAAAACACACAAACAAAAATATCTAGGTGACTTGCCAAAGGCTGGGGAGAATTGTCAGTGCCAACAGCCCTATGTTTTTGCTTTGCATGTAGCTCACAGCCTTGTGCTTGCGTTGTCACATTATACTTTGACTTTGCTCCTGGAAAGAGGAGAATGTCTTGAACAAAGGGGTAGGCTTTGTAGAGTCCCCTTTTTTTATAAAGATAGTAAGTTAGAGCTTGGTCCAAAGTGATGTGATCAGTCAGCAATCGAGGCAGGAGGAAGGCAGTGGCCTTTCTATTGAGCTGTGTGCACCTGGATATGGCCCTATTGGCAAGTAAGATTTGCGGATGTGGCTTAATAGGATTGAGGGTCATGTGCGTGAGACATCTGTGACAAGACAGAGCAGATTTCCCAACTGAGTTCTGTGGAGCATCCTGTCACTGGTCTGCAGGGACTGCCTGGGCGTGCAACCCCATCCGTGTTTCAGGAGCAAAGTTAGCACAAGTGTGTTAAATGCACAGAGCTCTTCCTAGCCTGTCCCTGCTCCTTTGCCATGGGTACAGCTGAGGATGCTGCCACCGCAACGCTCTCTGCAAATCATAGAATCATAGAATAACCAGGTTGGAAGAGACCCACCAGATCATCGAGTCCAGCCATTCCTATCAGAATGCAGCAGGGAGGAGGAGACAGTCCACAAAAGAAACTGTTGAAAAGTTTAAGTCTGTGTATTCTGTAATATATTCCCCAAAGCAATCTGAGTTCCCCAAGATTACCTTGAAGTCCAGGACAGGAAGGATTCTCTTAAGCACAGGCAATAACTATTACTAGCTCGTCGCATGTGTTACCGGTTCGTGTTGTTACTGAGCATCCAGTTGGAGTGTGTGCCCGTTTATTTGCTTGCCTCTGCATGCATCTAATCTAAGTACCGGCTGTTCCCATGCCCTGTATGCACTGACCTGCTGGGTGCGTGCGTGCCCCTTTAAGAGGCAAGCGCTTTCTGATTCATGTAGGCTGCTTCTGGTAGATTTAGGGTCTTGCAAAAGATGCCCTTAGTCCTTATTAAATATTCATAAGAGGGTGGGGTCACATTTTTGTGACCTGAAAAAAATCCCATTAATAAATTTGTTATCTGACACGAAAACACTTTAGGGTGGAAAGCAATCCGTATCACATCCCATTTAACGTCAGATCACAAGTTGTCAGTAAATTGGGTCCTTTGTCTTTGCTTCTGGCCGGGTTCTTCAGCAGCATAACTGATGGGGCCATTGTCTGACAGCCCTCGACTCCTGCAGGAGAGTGCGGTTCTGTCTGGGAGCAGTGTCAGGGTGGCTGCTCAGCTACCTGCACTCGAAGTAACTGTCTGCATCAGAAACCATGTCAAAAGGTAAAAAAAAAATAAAGTTGAAATAGCAGGAGAGCTTTTACCAGCCGTCAGTGCCCGAGGTAGCTTCTGGGGCAAGAGAAGAGAGGTTACAGGGACGGCGACGGTCCCAGGATAGGACAGCACGCTGCCTCTGCGTCTGTTCAAGGCTGTTTGTTGTGAGCAAAGTGACTCTGCTAACCCTGCTGCCACCACGGTGCCGCGGACCCCAGCGTGGCGTGTCCCTTCCACGCCGCTCCGGGGCTTGGCTGCCCCGAACCGGGCTGGGGGGGACGGCGGGGGGGACGGCGGGACTCGCCTGAGCATCCCCCCGCTCCTTGGTGCCTGAGCATCCCCCCGCTCCTTGGTGCCTGAGCATCCCACCGCTCCTTGGTGCCAGAGCATCCCCCCGCTCCTTGGTGCCTGAGCATCCCCCCGCTCCTTGGTGCCTGAGCATCCCCCCGCTCCTTGGTGCCTGCTCCTGAACATCCCACCGCTCCTTGGTGCCTGAGCATCCCACCGCTCCTTGGTGCCTGAGCATCCCCCCGCTCCTTGGTGCCTGCTCCTGAACATCCCACCACTCCTTGGTGCCTGAGCATCCCCCCGCTCCTTGGTGCCTGAGTATCCCCCCGCTCCTTGGTGCCTGAGCATCCCCCCGCTCCTTGGTGCCTGAGCATCCCACCGCTCCTTGGTGCCTGAGCATCCCCCCGCTCCTTGGTGCCTGCTCCTGAACATCCCACCACTCCTTGGTGCCTGAGCATCCCCCCGCTCCTTGGTGCCTGAGCATCCCCCCGCTCCTTGGTGCCTGAGCATCCCACCGCTCCTTGGTGCCAGAGCATCCCCCCGCTCCTTGGTGCCTGAGCATCCCCCCGCTCCTTGGTGCCTGAGCATCCCCCCGCTCCTTGGTGCCTGCTCCTGAACATCCCACCGCTCCTTGGTGCCTGAGCATCCCACCGCTCCTTGGTGCCTGAGCATCCCCCCGCTCCTTGGTGCCTGCTCCTGAACATCCCACCACTCCTTGGTGCCTGAGCATCCCCCCGCTCCTTGGTGCCTGAGTATCCCCCCGCTCCTTGGTGCCTGCTCCTGAACATCCCACCACTCCTTGGTGCCTGAGCATCCCCCCGCTCCTTGGTGCCTGAGCATCCCCCCGCTCCTTGGTGCCTGAGCATCCCACCGCTCCTTGGTGCCTGAGCATCCCCCCGCTCCTTGGTGCCTGCTCCTGAACATCCCACCGCTCCTTGGTGCCTGAGCATCCCACCGCTCCTTGGTGCCTGAGCATCGCCCCGCTCCTTGGTGCCTGCTCCTGAACATCCCACCACTCCTTGGTGCCTGAGCATCCCACCGCTCCTTGGTGCCTGAGCATCCCACCGCTCCTGGTTGCTGGTCCTGAGCGTCCCACCGCTCCCGGTGGCCGGTCCCAGGCACACAGCCGGTTAGGATCTGGTGGCAGGGAGAAGGGGGTCCCTCGCGCAGCGCTCGGATTTGATGCAAACTCCTGTCACAGGCTTTTTTCGCTCGTTTATTTATTTTATTATTATTATTATTCCTCCCTGCTACCACGAGCTGCCGGGGAAGAGGCGAGGGGAGAACGGCCGCGCTTCTAACGAGAGGGAACGGGCTCAAGTCGCGCCGGGGGGCAGTTAGGTCGGATATTGCCCGGTCTAGCGGGACGTGTCGCTGCCCATCGCAGGGGGCTTGGAACTGGATGAACTTTAAGGTCCCTCCCAACCCAAACTATTCTATGATTCTGTGATTGTGCGCTTAGGAGGAATTTATCTGCCCAAAGGGTTTTCAAGCGCCGGAACAACTGAGGCGACGGAGTCCCGGTTCCTGGAGGGGTTTAAAAGCCGGGTGGATGAAGGGCTTGGGGACCCGCTTTGTGGGGCGAGCAGGTAGGACGATCTCCTGATCGTCTAGGCTGACTGACGCTGTGAAAGTTGCCGCGGGGCTCCCACCCCCTCCGCCCCGCTCTCGGCCTCGGGGGCGGCTGTCGGTCGCTCCGCGGGTCGGTCGGTCGGTCGGTCCCGGCGCGGCCCGGGGGTCGCGGGAGGCGGGGGGAGGGCCGTCCCCGGCGGGCTCCCCGTTCCGGGGCGGGGAGTGCGCGGCGCAGGGCGGGGCCGCGGGGTGGCGGCAGCCGGCGAGCAGCGCGCCCCGCACTGCGCCCGCCGCTCCGCTCGCTCCATGGCCCGGGCCGCCGCTCGCCGCCCGCCGCCGCCGCGCAGGTGGGTGCGGGGGACGGGGACGGGGAGGAGGAGGAGGGGACAGCGCCCCGCAGCTCGCCCAGCGCCCCGGGCAGCGCGGAGACCTGCCGCGGGGCTGCGGCAAAGACTCGCCGAGGGTCTAAAAGTCTCCGCGTCGCGTCTCGCCTTGTGCCGGGGGAGTTGGGGAAGGAGCCGGGCGGGCGCTCGGCCGGTTCCATCGGGAGCCTGAGCGGCTCGGGGGGTGGATTCGGCTCGGATTCGGCTCTCTGAGGGGGTTTTTTGTTTTGTTTTTTTTTTTTTTTTTTTTTTTTGAGCCGGCGGGACTGTAACGGGCTGCGGTGGGATGGTCGGGAGGAGGGAGCCCTTAGGAAGTGGGTGGTAAGTTTAGAGCAAAGTGCACACACACTCTTCCTCTTTGGGATTAACTCCTTCAAACCCGACTCGTTCCACGAGCGTTTCGACTTGTCCTGGCGCTGGTGACGGGGGGAGAAAAGCCCCTGGAGAAGGCGACGGGGCCGTCCCGGGGCAGCCGCCGCCGCTCGCCCCGCTACCGCTTCGTGTTTTTAAGTAAAAACAAGTTCGGTGGCAGGAAACGTGAATCATTCGGGGTGACTAAGATTTGTTTATGAAAACGAAATGGTTGGATTTGTTCTAGCGATGAGTGTGAAATCGCTAAAGTTTATTCCTAATAAAAAGTGAGTTGCGCGGGCTGGTTCGCCTTGTTATAAATAAACCGGGATGTTAAAAGTCTTTCATTTGGGTCTGAGCTGATCTTCGTGCCTGATGCTTGCGAGCCCAAGCCTGGAGTGACCTGTGCGTTATCTGCGAGAGGAGAGAAGCCTCCTTCTCTCTCTCCGAAGCACTAAGCGCTCCGCCTGCTAAATTAGTATTTACTGGATCAGGCCTTTCGTAATTATGTTTACTGTGCGAAGCTTTCAGACGTCCTACACGTCTTTACATCAAGTTAAAAATTGTGTTTGCTTCTCTCTCTTTTAAAAGTCACAGCTGAAATAGGTGTTTACACGTGAACGTGTCAGGGAACGGTGCTTCTGTCTGGTTAAGAAATGGCTTTTGTTGACTGTGTGTTTATTGCAGTAGCAGCCTAGGAAATCTCTAAAAGCAGACACCCTCGTCTCCTCGCAGCCAGCGGAAAATGTGCTGTCAGAGGGCTTCCAGTGATCTCCCGCGACTGCTTCCAAAAAATTTCATTGATAAGGCTGCAGAGATGAACCCCAAATCCTGCCTACGCAGAGTAGCTGCCTTGGCCTGGCCGGCGATAGAGCTGAACTGCAAACTGATTGGTCTGACACTTTATAATCAAAATTGATTTATTGTTCATTAGTAGTGCATTAGCCCTTTCAGGCGAGACAGTTATTTGTGTAGTGGCCTGTCAAACAAAAGGCCGCTAGCACCTGTCATTGCCAAACCCTGAGATAAGCGAGCAGATATTAAGATAATGCAAACAGAAATACACCGGAATGAGGTAAAGTTCTAGCAATTTCCCTGTGAGAAATATTGTTTTATCTAACGTGCTCATGTTTAGCATACAGAGGAACTGGGCTGTGGAAGGAAGGGGTTGCCCTGCACCAGGACCGTTGTGAGGAGAAGGCGTTGGGAAGGATGAGCTGGGTGTGCGTGGCACCAGATCCAGAGCACCTCCGCAGTCAGGAGGCAGCTGGGGCACATAATGAATTGGGGGAAAGGCAGGAGCTGATAGGGAAAAGGTGAATATTGTTTCGTAGCCTTAATTTAATTTTGTTTGATTTTGGTTTTAGCGTGAGAGAAGATTGAGGCACTTTTCATGTTTTGTCCTCGACTCCTTCCTCCTCTTCCCAATGGACAGATGTCATGAAATGATGCTCTTACTGGCAGGGGTTAATTATATGAAAACTTGATGACATCACAGCAGAGCTGTGAGAATGTCAAAATACATCTGCTGCCACATTCAGACATATTGCTTTCCCTCCTCTCCCCCTGTATCAGCTCTCCTCCCCTTCTCCAAAGGGAATGATCTCATGACATAAAACAGAAAACAACACAAGTGTCAAAAGAAAACAAAATTAGTGAACTTTTGTCTGCCACCATAGAAACGAGGATTAACTTATGTTATTCCAGAGCATGGAATGGAGACTATCTGCATGAGGATATATAGTGTATTGTCTTCTGTGAATTTTCATTTGACAGGGATTTTGGAGGCTGTGATCTTAATTAAATCTCAACTGACTCAAATAATGCATCTAAAGGCATGCAGTGTTGCGTAACCTTGCTGAGTTGGTAAACCATAAATCATCAGAAAGCTTATGATAGGAAAGGCTGCTTTGAAATTTTTTTTGTTTGCTACAGTTGTTTTTTTGTTTTTTTGGGTTTTTTTTGGTCTTGTTCAACATACACTTTACCATGCTGTACCACAGTGCCCTCCCTTTTTTAAGCAGCATAATTTTTGCTTAAGAAAAAAAAATACAAGATAAGCTCTGAGTCAGGCTCTGACCAGTCACTCAGCTGAACTAAAGAGGAGTCATAAATATAATGGGACTGACAGGGAAGAAATGAAATCCCAGCACTTGCTTGCTGGGAATCTTGCTGCTCATAGGAAGGTGCGGGTGCTTCATGTTCTCCTGCTGCTGCATGAGGCCTCTACACCTTTTCAGAGTGTAACTGTTAGCCCCACGCTGGAATTTATGCTGTGGCATAAGTAGCTATCGGGCACCGCTGCGGAGCTGTAACGTGTTGCCCTTGGGTTACGCTGGGCCACAGATGGATTATTGCACTAATGGACGGTTGGCTTTGACATCTGCGCGAGTTGAGTTGGTTTTTGTTGTATGCAAGGAAGAAAAGGGTTGCAACAGTTGTGTGGAGGACGGTGAAGTGGATTTTTAGGCACTGAAAGTGATGTAGGGCAGTCAGAGCTATTTGTTAGACAGCATTTTAAGCTGGGAATGCTCAAGCACTAGTGTTGCTTGAGAATCGTGTTGTTTCTAAAATACCCAAGCAAAAAAAATTACTATTTCAGTGTAAAATACTTTCTTTTCTGCATTTGTGATCGCATGCCCTGGGCAGCTGAAGGAAAAGTAAGGGTAGAAGAATTTTTGCATTCAGGGGTTCAAGGAGTTGCAGGGGTTGGTGTTTTCTTCTGTGTGTTTCTTAGTCGTTTCAGAGCAGCTGAGGGCAAACCTGTGCTGGAACAGCACAGCACTTGCATTTGCTGTATGGAAATGTTTCCCGGTGGCAAGATAAGTTACTGATGATGTTTTTCTCCCCTGTTTGCTAGGGAAAAGCAGTAGCAGGGGTAGTTTTATCAACACCTGCATAACTAGATTGTGGGAAAGTCCTGACACCATAAGCTAAATTTGTTATTGTTTGGTGAAAGGCTTGGCTGGTTTTAAGGAGTTTGTTTATTTTATTGAAAGCAGAACTGCATTACTGGAAACTACTTTGCTCTAGTTTGGTTAAAATGTCCTGTACTGTTTTGTTTTTATAAGGTGCTTACTTGCTCAGCCTTGCGTTCCAGTTATAAGGAAAGGGGGAAAAAAACCACATCATGCGCTCATCTGCAGATCTTAAGTGACCGTGTAGGGACTGGAGAGAGGAGCTGCACTGACAAATAGCTTTTCCCCAGCCTTATTGTTTTTGCCTTTTTTTTTTGCCTTTTTAACCTTTCCAGCAGTTTCCTCTGCTGGCAGGAGGATCTGTAGTTTGTATTGAAGTTGAATGAATGTTAGAAACCCCAGACCGAATATTGAACAAATAAGTGGAATTGCTAATTGTGCTGTACACTAGTTTCGGATAGATTTGCTTTCATTGATTAGGTAAGATGCTCTGTTATTTGGGAGGGACAGCACCCCTTCCTCCCCAAACTGACAGCCAGTTTTAATTTTTAAGCTTTATCTTGCCCTTAAATCTGAGACATCATTGTTCAAATAACTGAGAACAAGGTAAACCAACAACATCAAAAAGGTCGGCTTCTGTGATTTCTCAAGGGCTTGTTATTTTGTACTTTCCAATTCTATTTGATGTCTTGACAAAACAAGATGACACAAGGGAGAATACATTAAATTTTGATTTTCATCTAACCTGTTACAGTCGTGGCAGCTTAATTTCTTTTACTTTTTACCGAAGACGGCTTTTTGCACAATTACTCTAATTGCCACGCCACTTTATGAGAAGGTTTCTGTACGGGTTTCCCATTTGCCTTGATTTTGCGAGGCATTTTTTTGAACGTGCTTTGACCTTTAACACGACGAGCTTGCTGGTTGGAGTGTGTCTTCATTAGGAGTAAATCAGTGAATGGCAAGATTGTCAAAGAAGCAACTGATGTTTTCTCATTAGAATCTAATTTGCACCGTTGTGCTTAGCTGTGATGTTCAACTGTAGGTGTCTGCCATAGGTGTGAAAAACGGCACATTTTGAGCAAATAAAGTTTACAACTGTTATAAAGGCTACACTCGCAACCAGAGTGGCAAAGCCGTACGCAGTGTTTAAGCAGAACTCGATTTTGTTTGGGAAATAAACGGCATGATTTAACCAGGTGAATATTTTTCAAGCTCACTAATTTTTTCAGGTGACCAGGACAATACGTGTCTTTTCGAACGCCCCAGGGTTGAAGAGCAGGCAGCTATGGGTTCGACGACTCTGGCAGGAGAAAATAAATACTTGGGGAGTGGAGAGAGGGCTCATCCTTCCCTGGAAATCTCTGTTGGGAGTTGCAGTTGTTCTTAAAAATCTGCCGCAAGAAAAAAAAAAAGGTCCCTCTTTATAACACTACCTTTTTGCTCACATGAAATTCTAGTCATATTAAATGTTGCAGGTTCAGTCTCAGTCTTCTATTATTTAATGAAGTGCTTCTTAATGTATTAATGAATTAATACACAAATGTAAGGAGTCTGATATGACGATCAGTCTCAGTATATTAAGGGTGTTCGGGAGAGAGTGTTTCACGGGGTTTTCAAGGGCTTTAGGGGTATTTGGGATATTTCTAAGCAGGATTTCTTTCTGTTTATTTGAGGCTTTTTTGGCAGAATATGTTGATCTAACATTTCCTTTCCTGAACTCTGGAAAAAAATACGGATTTTTTTTTTTAAAATGTGAATCATTATAAATATCAGTACTGTTCGAAATCGTGCACAGCAGCATATAATTTTTCCTTCCATGCTGGAGCAGGAAACAAAACCGAGAACTTTTTAAAATATGAAAAATGATGATGAGAATCTTGAGGCTGAAATCTCGCTCAGCTTATTAAATGAGTGTCTGGTTGTGTGTGTTCCAGTTTAGTCTCTATTTGACAAATGTTAGATGTAGAAAGGATTTAATTTATGTAAACTTTATATTTTTATGCAAATTAAATGGGTATTTATTATAGCAGAAACAATTATCCTGGCACTTAGTGAGGAACCTGGTATGCATGAGAAGTGGTAGATAAGATCAGCTGTTTCATTCTGTAAACAAATATGAAAATATTCCTGTTTTTCCTCAGCTAGAATTGAACAGAGCAGAAAGCAGGTATCCTGGCATGCCGAGGAATGTCAGCATAGCCCATCGTACTGCCTTCCGTGGGTCAGAGGGAGATCTTCCCTCTTGATAAAATATAACAAACAAAATTATAATAATAAAATGCTAATTTAATTTTAAAGAGGGTTTTCCCCCTCCTCTCTTTTAATTGGGAGTTGTATTGTTACGGAGAGAACAGTTATGCTAATGACAGACTACTTAGCTGATTTTACATTAATATAATAAACATTACCTGTCTTAATGTGTTGTGCTGTATTATGGCAAAATAACTTAAGTCTCAAAGTGAGATTCCATTTTGCATACTGAAACAGCATTGCAGTTTCTGCGTGAATAATTCTAACAGCAGCATTTTTTTTGTTGTTATTTTGGAGGATGAAATATTATGTGGGAAATACTTTAGTCTTGGAGTGGTAGCAGGTCTTGCCTTTAGCACTTATTATTTTGCTGTGCTGTGCTCTGGCTTGTGGCATCGTGCTGTTCGGTTTGCCAGGGTATCCCTGGTTTATCTTCTCGAGCAAAGCTGCTCTGCATTATTGCGACTAAGATTTTTTTACATTTCAAAGGTATGGTACATAATACCTCTCTAATAAGTCAGCTCGAGTTAATTGTTAGGTTTTGCCTAGCCATATCTATTTTTGTTTGTAGCCCAGTATTTTCAGCTGTTCCTCAGCTACTTGCTCTGTCTCTGTTCAGCTGTGTTTTGCTCCGTTTAACTTTTATCACAAAATCTTTAACTGAACAATTGCTGTTTGGAACTCCAAGGTGCCTGGTATGAGGTCTTGCTGAAATCAAGTTTGAACAGACATCGCAGGCGAAGAGGATTTTCTGGCAGAGTTATTCTTTATGAATTAAGGGAATCCTCCCATCTTCCATGCATGCCTGCTAACAGTTAACAGGAGCACAGCCGTATCCATCATCGGAAGCACGTTGTGTGAAAATGGCATTTTTTTTTTTTTTTTCACTTCACACAAGATTAAACTACTTGAAATTATTTAGCTAGTATTTAATTATATTAATATCACTGAAAATGGGGGAATGGAAATGATTAAATAGGACTAAATCATTTTCATCTCCGTGACCCTTGTCTGGAGGAGTGACAAATGCATCCCTGCTGTAACTCCGTTGCGAAGTTAAAGGTGAACTTGACCCAAGTTTGTGGAAGTTTTCTTTGGTTGGTCTCGCCAAAATACGGCATATTCGGAGAGCTTGAAACAAGGGGGTAGCGGAGAGGACTGCAGGGGACCGGGGTGCTGCGGGGGGATCTGGAGAAATAGCAGGCAAAACCCTAAAAGAAACAGTGAAAACAATTGTGAGTATTAAAGACATGTTTTGCCGTTGATGGTATTAGCATGCCAGCAGGTCTATACTAGCACAGCTCCGAAAGCCAAATTGCAGCTGTATTTTTACCTGTGCTGCCAGGTTGACATGCAGCTCGGTATCTACCACGCCTGTTGCCATCAGTCAACAATACCAGAAGTAGTTCATTAATCGTATCAATAACAACAATCGTGTTTCGTGTGGAAAATAGAAATAAACAACCCAAAGAAAGAAAAGATTGATTCTGCTCTGCATGCTAACTTAGCATTCTTTAAATATATCTGCCAGTAGTTTAATTTGAACTTCAACTCCCTGAAGGCAGTAAGACAGAATTATTTTAGTTCTTCATGAACTGCTTTCTGTGATTCATTGTTAACTCATAAAACATGCTCATTTTCATGTACTTAAACAGTTAAGCCGTTTTTAAAGTCGGTTTGTAATTTTTGTTGGCAACACGTTTAAGTTGACATCTGAGAGATAGAAATCTAAAATTAATTTATAGCCCTCAGTTTAGTTTTCGTTTACTATCGGACAAAATATCAGAAATAAATATCTTTTATCTAACGTAATGTAAAGTATATTGCACAGTATCTAAAATAAAGTTTAGTTTTGACTGAATACACTCAAAAAGGGACCCATAAATATTAGAGAGCTATAGTTAAGAACTTACATGACTGTTTTAAATACTATTGATTTAAACCACTGGCTAGATTTTATGAATCAAAGTGTAATTTCCAAGCTTTGGCTATATTTCTCATCGCTAAAGCACTCTCTCTTGTGTGCCTTTAGCAGCTTTCCAGACATTCAACACGGGATTAAATGATAGTAGTTACAATGATCAATAGGTTAAGACCGGTACAATCACTCTTACCGCTAATGACCTCAGTAGTAATGGGTAATAAAGTGTGGGCTATAATAGCCTACTGCTGGTGCTGCATGCCCTTTGATTCCTAGTATTACTAGGGACTAGCTACATGAAAAAGTTGGACGTTGGGAGTTAAGAGAATGGATATATAGGCCATCATTCTTAACTATTTAAAGTCCTCAAACAGTACACGTGCCCATGCTTGTCCAGGGCCTGCATGTCATTTTTAACACGCTAATTTCTGGTTTATTTGAAATTGTTTGCAAAAGGTTTCCATAAGCAGCTTTCGTAATAAGCTGAAGCACAATTTTTGGCTAAATGTAGCTGTTGGCCGTGTTTATATGCGGAAGGCAGGACCTTCTTCAGAGGCACAGATGTGGTGTGAAAATGTGGTTTCAGATGGTAAAATGAAGCTGAACAGGTCAATGCAAACTTGTACTCCTGGCTGTTCCATATATACACACACATATATGTACATAAATTAAATTTTTGTTTTCTTGCTGGTTAAATGCTCCTGCCAAAGAGCATGCAGCGAGGAGATTCTTCACCAGAAGGTACATGGTCTTTTTTAAAAGGTAGGGCCAAGTGCTTAGATTTATCCTAAGATAAATGTGCAAAAAAGCCATGGAAGTGAATGGGAGTTGTCTCTGTATAGCTGACGGCAGAATGCGGCCCTTCGTATTAATCACTGATGTGTAGGGTTTACAGCACCCCACCCTATTCCTGTCTGTATCCCTCCTTGTCGTCATAAATCTGACTGAAGAGTATTTGTGTTGTCTATCTTCCAAGAAGTGCACAGAAAACATACTTAAACATGCTTCCTCTTCTGTTTGCTCAGTACAACTTCAATGGAAGGTAGTACAAACCCGAGGGTAAAGTAAACTTCTCTGGGGATGAGAATAATGAAGGTGAGTCATGCTGCGGGGCTAAGATAGTGACGGCAGGATTTAATTAAATAATTTTGTACTTCTAGAAAAGTTTTTAAAAGGCTATGGATTAAGATATTCTGAATTAATGGGATTACCCATCTTGATGACTCAGTGTCCTCGGAGCTGGTCCTGTGTGGTGAGGCAGCGGCATTCACGTAGGTACGGGCAAATGACACTGGCCGTGGGAGAGCGGGCACTGGCTTCAGTGGGGCTGGCGTTTGACCCGTAATTACAGCTCCATTTGCCTGCCTTCACACCGACCTGGACCACATTAGATAGGTGGGAAGGCACTGTGCTACGGGGAATACACAGAGGACCTCGCCATGTTTGCGTTAATGGAATGAGAGAGGCGCGTGAGCCTTTGCTGGGCTTTACTCAGACAAATGTTTTCAAGACAGCATCTGGCCTTGGCACAAAACATGTACACAACAACACAGGGAGATGTGCAGTGTACATGCATCTGACCTTCAGGAACCATTCTTAGTTCATCAAAATTAGTGATGCTGAGAAATCAGGACATCAGTGCATAATGACTGTGAAATTAGGAATGAGAGCTTGCTATGCAAATGACAGGACAAATCATGTGAAAAAGTCAAGATAAACTGCATATTAAGACATTATGTTACATAAAATTAATTCTGCATTTCTCTCTTGCTTACTACCACACTGGAAGATTTTTTTTTTAAACTCCTTTATCTTCTGATCAGCTATTGTCTGCTGATTTTTTAAGAAGTGGTGCACAGAAAAAGTGCTAAACATATTATTACCTTTTATTGTAATACATGAGATGACAGGCGATCCTTTTTAGCAAAGTATATCCTTTACTGCTTTTAGTTTTGTGCTGTCATGTATTTGATTTGAAACTATAGAAAAGTAAGGTGCTTAAATATTACTGTTAAAACTCACATGGGTTTTGTCTTTTCCTCTATTGTTTTTTTTCCTCCTTTTCTTTTCCTTTTTTTGGGGTAGAGGGGTGGGTTTCTAGGGAAATAGTCTTCTTGCATTACTAGGACTGACAAAATGGTTCTCATGTAGTCTGCAAATTAAACACAAGTGCAGTGATTATTTTGAATAGCTAAATTACATTCTAGAAAGCTTGCAGAATTCATAGCATTGTCATTAGGTATCCGCTTGAATACAATTTGTGTAACCTTGGCCAAGACAGCCTGTCATTTTAATGTCAGTGTTTTATCTGAACAAGACATCATCCTTTCAGATACAGTGTACAGGTTCCTTGCAAAGATGCCCGTGCAGAAACGTGTTAACAGTTGCAAATATGAAATGCTATCAAGTTCATCACTGTAGCTGTTTGTCACTGAAATGTCATAGAAAGCGGCTTTTAATGGTATCTCACATAATACGAAAGAATTGAAGACATCTGTATGCTTGGTGAATATGGAATGGTAAAGACATCGTGGTAGGGCCTTTCTGTGGAAATTGCATAGAGTCTAGTGCTGTTATTCACATCACTGAGCCTTCCTTCAATTTCCTTAAAAACCTGTCATAATAGGATCTAGATCCCATCAGCATGGGATACTCAGCTGCTGGATTTCTGTACAGAAGGGAAGGACTTTCTGGGAGGGGAAGGACCGTACTGATGGTGTATTGTAAAAATAAATAAATCTTAGCAAGGTTTACCTTATTGGTTGCTTTAAAGAATTCCTATCACGATATTGTTTTGTAAAAGGGGAATTTAGCTGCCAGGAAAATGGGGACAGTACCTCTGTGCCTACTGGAGTGGGCTGTGAGTAGTCTCTTGTCTTCCACGCTCTCAATGCCTGGCATGGGGCTGGTGGGTGGCGCGTTGGAGCTGCAACTGTGTGCTCTGACCCCCTCTCTGCTCTCCTCTTGCACCTCAGGTTCCAGTGTCGGTGGCTATGATGACACCTCAAGTGATCACTCCCCAGCAAATGCAGCAGATCCTCCAGCAACAAGTCCTAACGCCCCAGCAACTCCAAGTCCTGCTCCAACAGCAGCAGGCACTCATGCTTCAACAGGTAATTGTTTCCTTAAGAGCCGCTGCTCAGGTGGCCCCTAGAGATACTGGAGGGCTTTGCCTCCTGAAATTATCCTGCAGAAGGAAGGTCTGTACCTTGGAGCAGCCGTGCTCTGAGATGAACTGACTGCTCTTTTGTTTTTAATTCTAGAAATAGCTACTGGAAACAAGTGGAGAGAGCAGTGCTAGGAGTGTTTCCAAGATCAGCTAAATAATACAGATGCATATTTAAGTGTCAGGACTTCGGCAGATGTCCCTATTGCTTTTGCCCGCATTCCCCAGAAGTGTGATGTGCCCTGACTAATTAGAATAAACAAGGTGGTAGGGCTGTGTTTCCCATTTTAGACCTCGTTATGTCCATCTGTCACCGTAAAGGCCTGTGGAAACAGTGACAATAAAAGTGAAGAGGTTTGCAAGCTGGTTTCAGCCAACGTGTGCTGTGCAGCATGTCAGTGTTTCTCACAGCCCGTGGTCTTTTTTCAGCTGAAAGTTGGCCACCAACAAGCTCCGAGGCTCTGTTACTGTAGGGTACGGCACAGCAGGAGCTCACAAATCCCAGGCAGGAATCAGGGTCCCCCCCTGCCCGACCTTGCGTGCTCCCTCCTGCTTGTCACGCTCCCTCTGCCCATGCCAGAGTGCTGCCTCTGCGGTGCACATCTGGGGAGTGGGGAGGAGGAGGTTTCCCGGGATGTCTATGCATGTATTGAACAACACTTAATACAGTCAAACCCTATCATTTAGAAAGCATGTGTGTTTCACAACAGAGATTCGCCAGGCTCTCTCAGCAAGGGCATTTTGGCTTTGTTGTTACAATCAAAGGTCATTCCTTGCCTTATTTTAATTAGTTTGTGTAGAAAATGGTATGTTTTTCATCAGTTCATTTTGGAGATTACTTTTCAAACGATAATGCCAAGAATAGTCAGTGTGCACTGAATTTATTGTCGAGTTTCAAACTAAAGGTCAGACCATTACAGATAAAAGGATGCTATTTTTCAAATCGCAGTTTGTGTGTTACACCAAAAGGGACACTGAATTGGCTCTCTACTTTGTTACTTACCATCTTTCTTTTTCTTTGTAGCAGCAGCTTCAAGAGTTTTATAAGAAACAACAGGAACAGTTGCAGCTTCAACTTTTACAGCAACAACATGCTGGAAAACAGCCTAAAGAGGTACAGACAATACCCATTTTACTTTCAAACCACAGATCCCTAGGGACTGTCTAGTGGCTATTAAACTGTCATTCATCTTATAAATGATTGCACAACTGAACTGACTCTATCGGGCCTCAGCTTTCAGATTTAGAGTTATTGTCCTGTTTTTGCCTGTATGTTCCTGTGCTTTCCATTTGCTTGCTGCCACATATTTTATAGCAGAGGACCAAGCCTTGATGTTTGGTATGAGAACCGGAGCAAGCATCTAGACTCGTATCTTGGGAGAGTGCTTTTGAAAGTTAGTTATGTTGTAAAGGGGAGGGAGCAAGGCAGCAGGCCCAGTCACAGTGCAAAATGCTTGGGAGACATGGAATTTGGGCTTGTGCTTTCCAGCCGGAGAGGTCCTGCTTGCACGTTCCTCGCGGCATGTGTTTAGCAGGAGGAATAGCACTGGAGCAGCATCAGAGGTGACACAAGAAGTAAAGTCTGAGAGGTAGAGGAAACACAGGAACGGTGCCGGTTCACATCACATTGTGCCTGGACGCTGTGAGCGATGCATGGTGGGAGGAGACTTCGCTCTGACGCCACCACGGTCTGTGGCAGGAGCTGGACAGGCCAGGGTGGTTTCAATGCATCCTTTAAATACACAGTCCTTACAAAATAACCTGTCACGTCTTAAAATTTGTTTGTTGATTTTGGTGTGCTTATATTTGATTTTGCTGTAATTACATTTATTTTTAAGGCACCAAATTCACCCTTCTAGTCACAATGAGTTTGAGGCTCGTGTTTAATGTGACATCGCTGCTGGCTTCGGTAGATCCTAGAAAGGTGCTTCTTGGCATGAGATGCTGCACGATGTCCTGTGATAGCAGCAGCGCTTGCGCGTTGCTTTGCAAGCGGTGCTGCTCAAAGCACATACTGATTACCCCCCCGCCCCCCGAAATTTTAGCAAATCGTGCCACCTGTGCCAAGTTTAAACCCAGAGTGAATTTTTCCAGCTGAGTTATAAACCTCTGAAAATAGGGGAGTTTATAATGGAAATGCTGACACAACCTTAACCATAGCGCGCTTACGGGCGCCACTATAATAAAAAGGGAACAGATTAAAAAGTGTCTAAAATGTAAATCTAAAGGACTAACAGTAATTAAAATGGAAATGGCACAGGGAGGGAAGGCATGTAATTGTGAGATATCACTGTGCAGAATGCTCTCAGCTTTGTTTTGCTGGCTGTTTTTCTAATTCAGTAGGGCTTACTCATCAGTGGCAGTTCAATGCGCGTTAATGACTCTGGGATGCAGGCATCACTCTGGACAAAGAAATGATTATTGTGCGGTCAAAAGAAGTTCAAAGACAAGAAGGGAATTTCAGTTTTTTCCTTAGAGATCCACATTCAAGAGCATATAAATTAAGCCAAATGTTAAAAACCACAGTCTGAAAGCTGACTTCAAAGTCACAACTCTCTAATTAATGAACTGCGAGCTTCAGTTTGGACAAGTCGTGGTTTGATGCGCCCATAAATCAACATGACAGGTCTGTTTCACAGTCTCAGACAGCGCTTGTCATTGAGTCACATCAGATGTAAACACAGCAGAAAAAAGAGGGAATATGAAGGAGGTGCAATTGATCAACAGAATTGGTAAAAACCCACTTTTGAAACGCATTATGCATGATCACAGGAAATGGCGATAGCCTCAAGAGGCTTTCTCCTTCTGCTGTTGCTTTTTTGAATCAGATTTCTAACAGCCTTCAAAAGGGAGAATAAGAATTATGGAGCTTCTCCCCTGTGGCTGGCAGGCAATAACCCCCTGTTGTTATTTTGTGCTTCTTTCTTTTCAAAGGCGTCAAAATTTAGTTTTTTAAAGATCTTTAACTCTATATTTGAAGACAAACAATAAAGGGCTGCCACTGTCATTCTTATCAGTTACCAGGGATTGTATTTTTTCTTTCTGTTGCCACTTCTTATTAACCTCTTATTTGGTCTATTAGACATAGTTTTGAATGCAATCCTGCATGCTGGGAGAACATGAAAGTTCAGATGAGCTCAGAGGGCAGATAAAGAAATTTGAAGGGGAAAGTTACACAGCAGAATGAACGATAAAAGTTAACTCTTCTAAATTGCTGTTGTCAGACAGGAGAGCATCTCAGACACAAAGATGAGGGCTTGGAGCTTAAAGAAAAAAATACTTTGTGTTAAAAAAGAGAAGGGAAGTTGGACAATGTGATGGCATTTCAATATCTAACACACTGATTTGCTGTGGTCACACTTCTGATATTACACTATCGAAAGCAACAATGAGAAAGGACTTCTCTCTGGTTCAAGAAGAGCGTTTGAATGTGATAGCTGTTAGGAGACCAGGGGCCTAAGTCTCTTCAGCATTTTCTAGGGGGCTGAGGGTATTGCTTATAGTTTTAGGGGAGGCCCATTTCAACGATGCATTTCACCCTGCAGGTTTGTTCAGCCCTTTTTTTCCTGCCTTAAGGAGGTTATTCTTGCTACATTAGCATGCAACGGTGGTCTTTTATTTTTTTTCCCCTTCCCTCTTCTACTAAAACCTGGCGGTCGGGTTACACAGCGAGCAGGGCCATGGTGGGGACCGGCGGCTGCCGCCGTGCTAACGAGCGCTGAGTTTGTACTTTGACAGATGGAACAGGCATATTCATGCACCGCGTCCCCCAAGTCATTTTGTTGGTGCCTTGTCTTTTTTGTACTACTGTGAAAGAAGCAAAAACGCAACAAATCTCCCAAGCCCCGCTGGTAAAAAGGGTGCATCACCCAAGCAGGGTAACGGACAGATCCCAGCAAGGTTTCTGGTGGGTTTTACTCCAGGGCTGCGTGGCATAGCGGAGGGTGAGCATTGCACGGTGCCCAAGAGCAAGAGGTGCTGGGGCAGATCTCGGCGCTCTGCCCAGGGATTGCCTCCCCCCAGAGTGTCAGGGCTCCCCAAGGCAAGGGGGCTTTGGAGAGGGAAGGATCCAGCTTGGGGCTGGAGCAGTGGAGGGAGTTTTCCGAACAGTGCCGTTTGTCCTCCGGCAGTTGTGACAGTTTATGTTAGGCAGTAGGGAGTAACCTCAGAAAGGAAAACAGACCTTTGACAGCAGCTTTAGGGAGGGGATCAAAAATGCAAGTTTTATCAGGATATTTCAGCATTTTAACACTGACTACTGACCTGACAACAGGACTGCACCGAGACCTTTTTTGTATGCATTCAATTGTGAGAAGTAAACAAACTGCCTTGTATCCTGTGTTTGGTAACTGGGTGGGGAGCGCAGTTTGGCAACGTGTCTTGCTTTTAAATTCTTTCTTGGACAATGGGCCTTGTATACTTTTATATCCTGGCTTTTCAAAGTAAAGAGTGTTCAAGAGCATTTCTTAGGATAGCTGAGAAGACAACCAAATGGGCATCGGTCTATTTATATAAATGGTTTGTTTTAAAAAAAATATGCTAACTTTACACTCAGATGACAAATAGGTAAAACACAGATAACTGTAACTATATTTTTCTGTATTGCCATTTATTTTATGTACATCATTTATATTGTTTTATTTATGTTTTGAAAATGAATATTTATGAAGACAAACATTAACTCTTAATTTAACTGTTGCTGGGGCTTGCATTCATCTGATACTCAAATATATGAGCAGCTGGATCTGTCTGAGCAAGCTGTTGCGAAGAAATAAAAACTCCCTCGGTTTCAGAATCTCTAAACACCTGTTTAACTATGTTCTTGAAGCCCTAGATTTTATTTGGAAGTAAGATAAATTGACTTTATAAATAAGATAAAAAGAGTGTGTGTCGGTACGGTCATGGGTGTGCAGTTGGTTGCAGTATTTAGGTTGACGGGGCATGGTGGTACAAGAGGGTGGGGGCCAACCCCCTGCCTGGTGTCTATCAGTCCTCCTCCTTGACACCAGGAGGGAATGGGGCCAGTGATCCCCCGCTTGGTGTCAAGGGAAGGCGACAAAAAGCTTGGGGTCTGGCTGAGGTTTGTTTGTGGAAGTGTGTAGTTTTGTAAGAGTTAATTTTCTTTCCATAATTGTTAGCCACAACGTGTATAAGACCTCCACCTTGATATGATTCCTAGCAGATTAGGGATATTAGATAATTTCCTTCTATTTATTGTACTACTGCACTGTATTATCTTTCTATCACTCAGATAATTACTAAGGAAATCTACATTAATTTTTTTGGCTAGCACAAGGAACTGCTAAACACTGGCATGATGTATTGATGTTTTACACAACAGAAGTTTTCCTCCTGTCATTGTACAATAAATAAAAAGATATTTATCAAACTGCAAAGCCTTTCATGGGTTTTAAAGAACAAAGCAAATAAAACACAAGATGAGCATGGAAGGAAAACCTAGAGGCTTCCTTAACTGAACAAAATTAAGGACTCTGAAGCCTGGAGTACTGTACATATTAAACACTCACATTCAAGTAAGATGTTGTTTGCTAAATTATGAATGTGTGTAATTAAAATCTAGTGGCTGTTTCTATGAAAGATTTACAGTGTTATTTCATCGTTTGTCATGGCTAATTAACAATATTAGATGAAGTTTTTCTTCTTCAAAGGTCTGATTTTTTCTCATTTATTTATGTCAGAAGTGATAAACAGAGTAGTTAAAAGCTTCTCCGGGTACAGTAGTGAGAAAAGCAACATGTTCTTTTACACCTCGAAGGTTCAAGGTTCACATCCCCATGGAGTAAAGCAACTCCATCTTCTTTCTAGTGAGAATAATTAAAAATTTCAAAGTGCAGAAGTAGCAGCCTTAAATACAGCACGGAACAATTCTGAACATAACAAAGTATGGTGAGGCTTGATGGATGAATAAGAGAGTGTAAATATAAAATACCATAAATTAAGGCAGTCATATTGCCTTAATAGTTGAGACAACCCTTGCATGAGCAAACAGAGCACTGTGCAGGGTTGTTTTTCATTACATCTAAGTGTGATGTGATCGTGTGGTGTGATTCTCACGTTATACATGTTCTTTGCCTCAAAGAAGTACTCAGGACTTTAACAGCTGCCAGCGACATTTGCTTTACCCACCACTGAAATGCAGCCACTCCTGAAGTAGAACACAACCACGTGGGCCAGGGTGACACAGTAGCCTGGACCAAGAACTGCTGCATACGTTTTTAATTGGGATGGCAGGAGGGATTTAGGTAGGATGAAAGTAGCCACTGGAGATGGGAATCGACTGCAGCCCTGTGGTTAGCACTAGCACCTAAGCATGCCTTGGGGCCTTTGATATGAGGTGCTGGGCTTGGTAGCTTGCCTTGACACCAGGTAACTGTGATCAGAAGCTGAAGTTTGTTGAGACAAGGAGCCCTGTATATCTTCTATTTTTGCTCTGTATTGACAAATGTATGTTGGTTTTTGTGTTGTTTTTTTTTTTTTTTTCCTTTTCCAGCCCCAGCAACAGCAAGTGGCTACGCAGCAGTTGGCCTTCCAGCAGCAGCTCTTACAGATGCAGCAGTTGCAACAGCAGCACCTCCTGTCTTTGCAGCGTCAGGGGCTGCTAACAATCCAGCCTGGCCAGCCCACTCTGCCTTTGCAACCTCTTGCTCAAGGTAGGTGAGGGGTTTGGGAGCTGCCGGCTGTCTGGCAAGGCAACAGCATGCACACACACGCGCACAAAATCATCATTCAGTGAGAGAGAGAGAGAGAGAGATCTCATAAGCTCGTAAAATAATAAGCACAGAAAAGTCCTGACAGGCAGGGTGGGCATTGTAAGGATACTTTTTGAGAAGGGCAGTGCTGAAATTGTGGACCGCTCTGGCTAGCGGGAAGCAGGCGATTTGGAGTTTGGATTCAATTTGCACAGCTCTAGCTCGTCTGGCGGCCTTGAAGCTGCTGCTTGTACTAATCTGAGCTTGAAATCCTTCACAGGGGGCGTCTTAATCGATTCTTGGTGCTTGGTTCATGGCTGAGAATATATCCTGCGAGAGCAGCTTTTCCTTTTTCATTGCGTTATTTGGGCCCTTTCTGGTTCCAGGCTGGAGAGAAGCTGGTCGCAGAGGAGCTCTCATCGGCATGCTGCCGAACTGCAGAAATGTAATTGTCCTTTGCTGGAGCCAAGAGGGAGAGGTGGCAGTTTCTCCTCTCCATGCCTGTTTACACAGCCTTCATGTCACTGCCTGTGTGCATCATAACTTCATTCCTTCATTCCTTCCTCCACACTGAGGGAAATTGGGATGAACTCCATTTAATTTTAATGGTGTTACTGACAATTAGATCCTCCTACATCTTTATTCAGTCCTGCACTCTGCAAGAAGTTACTCCTTCGCTGAAATCCCTATTATTTTTTTTAATGTTGATGCATTGAAGGCAATAACTACTTAAATCACAATACCTGGGTTTTTTTTAGTCTTTTTCTTCCTCTTTGGCTTGAATTAATTTATTTTTTTTTTTAGAACTGGACTTGTCTGCAAGCCTTAGGACATTTTAACAGACTTGCCTGAGCTCTGGCTGCTGTGATTAAAGCAGATTGTTCAAAGTTGGTGTGGCTCATGGAAGACCAAGTCTTTCAACCATGGTGATGGTATTTCTGAATAATCGTGCCTTATCCCTCCCTTGCCCCATAATAAATTTAAACATCCACCTCAGCATCTCGAGTCTGCTCGGGTTGAATGATTTGGGCTCTTCCAAAATAGCCTTAAGGCTGCTACTTGCTAAACCATATAATGGGTTTACATTCAGCTCTATTCAGTTAATCAGGGAGAAGGGGACAAAATTGCTTCTGTTCTTCACCCTCCTTTTGTGTGTGTAGGCGCAACAGGAAAATGAGGTGACTAGTGAATATTAACTCACATGGATAAAGCAAGACAAACCTGGAGAGTGGAGTCTGTTTTGCTGTGTGGCTGGGATGATAGATTTAGGCTTATTTTCGCCAGACCCACCAAGGTGTTTGATGTCTAACTCCTGTCTTGAGAGGTGGAGCTTTTGGGGACCTGACACCTCTGTCTGCAAGGCTCAGTTTAGCTTTCCAGCCTCCCACAGTGGGACGCCTGCCCTAGGCTAGCCCCGTGCACAAGCCAGATGCTCATGTGCAGGAAAGCAGTGCCGGGTTGGGAGCTGCAGGGTGGATCAGGCCTGGAGTGGGAGTTAGTCAGGCACCGTCAGTGTGTGCCGTGATGGGGAGAAGGCATGAAACGAGTCCAGGAAAAAGGTTATGTGGACAAAATGCCAGTGCTACTTGCAAAATGTTGTAATGTGCATTAATTACAGTTGAGATTTATTGTTGGAAGCGTCCCTGGCTGTTCCCACACACCCACTGGACTCAGGCTTCAACCTCTCTAATTTTTCCCACAGCTCCTATACTATTAAGTTTGCTCGCTAAGGTTCATTGTATAGTACATCAGTTAAGCTGTCCAAGGGAGGGCAATTGGGCAGTGACAAGACACGCTCATGTGTAATGTGAAAGAAATGAATGTGGTGATGCATGAAGTGTAATCTGTGCGGTAACACATCGGAGACACCGGTAGGTAATTCAGCAGTCGTGGCATTGATTGATATGGTTAGCAGGGTAGTGTAACTATTAGTCCTCGTGAAGAAGCGTATTTAAAAACTAAGGGGTGCCGACTTGCACGCTGGGGACAACATCAACATAAGCCAAAAGGTCTGGTTCTTGCAGAGAAATGAGCTGGGAGCTCTGAGGCAGCTGGAGCCAGGAGCTCAGCGGCGAGAGGAAAGAATAACTTCAGAATCAGGCAGGCTGCAATACAGCACGATATTTTATTTTTTTTTATCAGAGAGACGATGGCTTAAAACTGATGTCATTATGAGGTTTAAATCAACTTTCTGCTTGCTTGAACATGGTCACCTGGGTATGGAGGTACAAGGACACAAAGAGGTTGAGCAACTCTGTTTGTCTTTGAGCCGGTGATACCTGGGGTTGGGAAATTGAGTTCCATGAACAGTAATCTGTCAACTGTCCCCACAACATACATTTTTTAAACCTGTGCCTACATTTTCTTTCATAATGAAGGGGAATAGTTGTCCTGAAAAATGCAATGAAGAGCCAGGGCTATAGTTTAAAGTAATTGGTAATGGACACTTCTTATTTAAAAAAAAAAAAAAAAAAAAAGCATATATCATGCCCTTTTGTTTTCAGAACAGTCTGCAAGACTGAGACAAATACTGTAAATGTGCATATAAAAAAAAAAAAGTCATCCCTCTAGTAAAATATAGCTGTGAATTCCATTAAAAGCATTTTAGTTTTATTCCTAAGCATCTGTAATAGTAGTAAATGTTCCTAAGGAGAGAATGCTACTTCATAAGTAAAATTTTTGTAATGTTTTTAGAACTAATACATTGTTTAAAACTGTATTTTAGTTTCATTTTAGTTTTTAGTGCTTGCCTATTGTCTTACACAAAATAGCACATCCTTTAATGTTATATTTGTGTAATCTTTGTTGCTTTGTATTTAGACACATCTATAATCTAGATTTTACATCTGTACGTAATGGTAGTTTAAAAATAAACCACGTTTCAGCAGTGTTCTGGGCTGCAAGAGCTAGATCTTTAGTACCTGCAAAATGAAACTGCAAATCACACTTCAAATCACCAGTGAGTGAAAATAATAGTACTGAGACATCTGGGTGCCTGACTGAGCCTGTAGATTTGCAGTTTCAGGGCTAAATCCTGTTACTGGTAGGTATGAAGTTGCAGCACCGGCAGTAGCGATCTTGGGTAATTGCAGCACAGTTCTGGGAATCTGTCTTAAAATTTAGCTCTCGCTGTTAAATGGTAAATTACATAATTTATTGCGAGTCTTCACGGATCTATTTGACTTGCTTTTACCGTTTGTTCTATTATTTTATTTAACCATTTTGCCGGGTGAGCAATGAGCGTACCTTCCAACTACCCAGTTTGAGTGGTTAGTTAGGAATTCTCTCCACAATTGTTCTAAAAGAACTAACTTTAGAGAAGAAGGAGCAAGAGGTGTGTTTGGGGGGGGTATTTTATTTTGTCAATCAAGTCATGTTAAATAAGCGGTCATTTTTGAGTGATGGGTGGTGTGCAGGTGTTTATGACATCACAGTTAACTCTTTAATTTCATGTCACCCAGCCTGAAATCGTCTTCATTATAATCTCCAGCATTTTTCCACACACACAACTGCATGTTTTTTTAATTTTCTTTAAATATACAGTATAGTTGTTGTTGATAGGAGTTAGACTTGTATCAAAAGTTACACCAAACCCTTGACTTTTAGAGAATCTACAGCAAGATATAAATATTATATTATTATTTTAACGGCTGTAACACTTGCAAGCCTTTCTCTGGGATGAAGCATTAGTAGATCCAGAGGTTCACCTGGAGGAGAGGGGAAGGGAGAAAGAGAAAGGGGATAGGAAGAGGAGAGAGAGTGGGTGCTGGTGTGTCTCTAATTAAAAACCTGCAGAAATTCAGATAAGGGGGTGGTGGCAAATAAAGAGGCGGGGGGGGGGGGGGAAAGCCTGTTATTCTTCCCCTGTTTGCTTATTCTGGAAAATAAAAATAGGTGTCGCCCCTCATATGGTCTCATATCAATATGTTATCATCAACAGACAAGTCTATTCACTATTGTTTCAATTGAGTAAACAGTGGTGTAAGGGTCAGCCGTGCTCACAGGTAATTGTTGGTGCACAGACAGTCCTGTCAAGCGTGTTAGCTAAAAATACATCCCAGACTGTCACTTCACAAGGTGTTTGAAAATAATAGCCATGATACAGGAAAACAGGACAGAGGCTTGTATACTGACCTTTTTCTTTGTTTAATTTGCTCAGAGGTGTAATTTCAGGGGACAAGTAATAATTGAATATGTCTAATAACTAAATGCACATTTGGGACAAAATCCATCAAAATATAATTGGCATTTGGGTCTCATGAAAGGAAGATGACGTGGCTTTAGAAGAACGGATACGTCCTACGAATATCTGATCACTTAATGTATAAATTGAAGCCTCTTCTGTAATATATATTAATTGCAGATACTTAAGGATTTTACCATTTTTTTGTAGTGAACCGTTACTGGAGACCAACTGTTTTTGTTAATGCTACTCTCGGAAAGGCGGGGAAGGTTATTGGTCTGTCGTGCAATAATTTACTCCTCTTTGATATGCAAACGATCCACGGTGAATATAAAAAAATCCTATCAGACTCATTTCACAGTTCTTAACCACTTAGATTCTCTGGAGTCTATCGCCTCATTAGACCAGTGCTCTCCAACGCTGGCATAATTAAAATCTTTAACAGTTTAGCAAAGTAAAGATGTTTGGCTGATCACGTTGAGATGATTATCTATCCATTGTATTCTAAATGACAAAAATAAATTAAATTTAGACCTTGGCATTTTTTATTATGTGTTTCAAATGAATATAATGCATACTGCTTTTTTTTTTTTTATTCCAATACCTTAGGTTTGGTGAGATACGTGCCTATGCGAGCTGCTGCTATACACTCAGAAAATGGCAGGTTTCCTTAGGATAGCTCCAGCGCTACGATACGCTGAAACAATGAACAGTCATCCAAGTGATGATCTGGAAGCACAGTGATGAGAAACCTCTTGAAAAACACACAGACACTGGGTTTTATTATTTTTTTCCTCTGAATATTTAAGCGATGTGTCTCTACTGCTAATTTTTTCCCGTGGCCTTCTCTGAAAGAACACTGAAACAGTCTTCAGTGAGAGAAACTTGACTTGTTTGATCATGTCACGAACATAAGCTTTATCCAAAAGCATGATCTCAGCGTGAGCCTGTGTCAGGGTGACGCGTGTGGCTCCCCTTCCAGCCTTCAGTTTGACCCACTGAAGTTTGCAAAGTCTTCACTTGCCTTATTTATCGGATGCTGCATCCTAAGCCTGGCGTCCTTTTTTGCCCAATTAAAAATTTTTCTTTTTTATTATTGAAGCTTATTTTGTGTTTTCATTTTACTTATGAATGGCTCATTAACACTGATCTAAGAAATGACAGTAATAACAGTGTTACTTGTATAGAAACTTATACAATTTTTCAGTAGACACATCCATCAATTAAGTGAGCAGTTTGAGAAACCAAAATTAATGAGAAAGATAGGTGTGTTAATGAAATAATCATAGTATAATCAATTTGACTGTTAAAATTTGAAAAGCATTTCAGGAAGACAATATGAATTCATAATTTATGTCTAAAAGTGATTAATAAAAACTGTATTTAATAACAAAGCTATTTGTCATCATTTAAAACTTAAGCATAAAATTAGTCATATTGTGGTTCGTGTTGTCATAATAAAGCTGAGCATTTTTTTCCCCCTAAACCTGTCCTTTCTTTCAAAAACAGGTTAGAAAGTATTTGCTTTCCTTGGAAAATTTTTAAATAGTATATTTCTTAAAACAATGAGATTTCTCTGGCTGCCTGCAGAGTAGCCCATGGCCACCTTTGCTGTCTGCTGTGCAGTGAGCTTGGGGCAGTTTCTACCTGAGTAGGGACTCTAGAAATGGCCCCTCTGTAGTTTTAATTACAAAAAACAACAATATTTATTGTGGAGTTTGGGGCGGGTGTCCTGTTGTGTGGACCCCTGTGCCCCACACCTGGACTCTGCCTTATACAGGTATTGCAGGCATCACACCAGAAGATTTAGCAGAGGCGGGCAGCGTTCAGCATTAGCCTTCAGTTATTAAAAAAAAAAAAAAAAAACACGCGCAAAACCACATGTACACACACACAAAACTAACACTAGGCTTTGTTTACTGACTCTTTGATTTAATTACTGTTTGAAGACGGCCGAATTAGCTGTTAATTGATTTAATTATCCAATTTGTTTGTTTCAGGCATGATTCCAACAGAACTGCAGCAGCTCTGGAAGGAAGTGACAGGCTCACACACGGCAGAGGAGGCAGCCAGCAACAACCACAGCAGCCTGGACCTGTCCACCACCTGTGTCTCCTCCTCTGCGCCGTCTAAGACCTCCTTAATCATCAACCCACACGCCTCAACTAATGGACAGCTATCAGTCCACACTCCTAAACGGGAGAGGTAGGTGCCAGTGAGGTTTCCACCTGTGAGCATCACTGAACGATGTGCCAAAATGCTTGGGAGCAGTGGCCAGCCTCCTTGGCCATGAAGTTTTTTCCTCCACGTGCTCTGTCTGATTTTGGCGTGGTTGAATAGAGTCTCCACCAGGCAGAATATACTCCTTTTGTTTAGATCTTTATGGCTTGTTAATTGGATCAATGCGGGCACAGTTAGCTAATTAGAAGTGCATTGGATAAGTGTATTGGGGGAAGTTTGCGGAGCGTAAGCTGGTTTATTTGAGATTTGCTTCACGAGTGGTGTTACTTCTGATGTGTTTTGTGTTTGCAGGCTGGAGATGAGAGTAAAAATCTGTTGGTCAGTATAGGCTGTTGTACAACCTGTTTTTCTGCCAAATTTCACTGCACCATCTCGTTGGACGTATTTGCAT
Source organism: Clamator glandarius (assembly GCA_033459285.1). Lineage (NCBI taxonomy): Eukaryota > Metazoa > Chordata > Aves > Cuculiformes > Cuculidae > Clamator > Clamator glandarius. The sequence goes on along the minus strand of JAUNZM010000301.1, from coordinate 828,201 downwards.
TTTTTTTTTTGCTCTGTCTTTACCTGCTATCATGAGACAGAATAGGCCTGAGTTCACCAGGTTTCTCTAAAACAACATGGATTTTTCTAGGTGCTGTTAAAATTGGCTAAGTGGTGTTGTTTGGCTTTCAAAAGTGTGAGTTAATTTATACTTGCTAGGTGTGCATTGTTGAAAGAAGTGGCTTAAATCAGGGCTTGTCTGTTGATGTACCACACGGTGCGGGCGCTGCTGTATTCCGAAAGATGCTTTATTGCAGGTTTGTGTCTTTACACCCTCAGATTTCACTGACGTGTGGCTAACAACATAACTTTGGCCTTCAGTGGTGTAGACAGTCCCAGGAGCTTGAGCCATGGGTGCTGGTACCTGCTGCCTCGGCATCACTGTTGGCAGAGGAGGAGGAGGAGGGTCTCTGGGAGCACGCACACGGCGTGGGTGCACCGGGGAGGGCACTGCTTCTTTGCATTCAGGAGAGTCCATTTGCCCATCTAGGATCTTACAGCAGGCACTAGTGAGCGTGGATTTTATGGAAACTGATGGCTTTGTCTTTCTGTCTTCCTTTCATTCATTAGAAAGAGGATAATGGAATTTCTAAGCCATAGAGTTTATATTTCTGGTGGTCTGAAAGTAGATTGATAGGGAAGCTATATAAATACCTCTTACATCTTTCTAATATTAAGAAAATAGTGCTGTTGGGAATAGATAGATTTTAAGGGAGAGCACAAATACTGAAAGAACTGCTGTGTGTGTAAGGCATCGTTTTACATCCACTGCAAGGACATGTGAGGGAACATCAGCGTATACATTTATAATGCATGTAAGTGTCAAGGACGTGGTTTTCATGAAGACTTACATGGGATACTAAAAACAATCTGGTGTTTATTAAACAATTAAATTCCCTTTTTGCTGCACATAGAGCTGAACAAGAGAGGTTTATGACTTATCAATATTTTTTTAATCTATATTTTTCTTACCCATTGTATAACATAAAATCTATGCAGTGAAATGGACCTTCTTTCACTGAACAGAGGCAAGCGCTGTCTGCTAGTGGTAATCTAACCAAGGAAACAGTGTGCCACTGCTCTTAAGTTTGAAATGCAGTGGAAATACAGGAATCTGTTTTGGACTAAGAATTTTCTCTGTGTATACTGTCAAGCCAAAATGGAAGTCCATGGGCCTGAGTCCTGTGATTGTGACCTGGAGGCAATTTGCATCTACAAATAAGGCAATATGTGTGGTTTTATATGTAAAGTTCCAAATAAATTAAGTAGGGAGGCATAAACATGGCACGGTATTGTTTGATATTGTGTAAGTTAGAAAACTTTAAATCCTTAATGGTTATATTGATAAAACCTTGCCGTAATACTTTCCTTACATATCTATTGAGTTCTCTACAATATCAAAATTCAAAAATAGGTATATTTAGGAATACAATTGAAAGAGCTACAGGGTTTGCTTTATCTTGCCTCTTGTTTGGTACATGGAAGGTTTATGCCATCCATTTGCTGCAGTGATTGAATTACATCTTTATCCATAAGTAGAGCAGGAGACTACACGCAAAAGAATGCCTACTGATGCACTTAAGGGTTTTGTTGCAGTCTCATCAGGCACTGCGGTGCCTGCCTGGATTTCATATGACACAGAAACTCTTCTTGTTGAGACGTGTTACACAGGTTTCCTTTCTGAAAGGGTATTTTTGTGCAGGCAGGGAGTTTGGGGTGGTGAGCGAGCAATGAGAAAAAGAGGAGCTGTGCTCCACATCAGATGTACATTTGAAAGCACACAGAATGTGAAATTTTGGCATACTTAAAAAAGAGAGCACAGGCATGAGCAGGAGTTCGGTCATTTTTTGATTGCAGAGGTTAAGACTAGAAAAACTCAGAGGTCCACATGGACTCAGCTAGGCTTGGAGAGAAATCTGTGCACGTTCTTGCACCCAGAAGGTTCAGCACAACCACTGAGCTTGCAAATACAAGAGGACTTGTGAAGGTGGTCCTCAGCTCAGGCTGCTGGAAGGGCTCACAGGGGTGTGATATCCACTCTTCTACCTCACGAGATGCAATTCCGCAGCTTGGACTGGCTGAGGCAGGGGCTTGGTTTGTGGCTTCTTCCCCTCTCATTCCTCTACCTTCCGTGCAACTGGCTGTTAGCTTGGTCTGATACGACCAAGAGCTATTTATTTAGATTTAAACAACAATAAAAAGCACATAGTAAAAGCCGTAAGTGTCCTAACAGTTAAGCACAGTCACATCATAACGACTGCCCAGCAGCAATAAATAATCATATACAGGTAACATTAACTTTTAGGGTGTGCTATAAAGCTGTTTCCCCTCCTTCCTCTTGGGCTTTGGAGAAGGAGTGGGCTGCAGGAGGCAAGTTGGTTATGTAGGAGTTACTATCATGGCTGTCATCTCTGGCACATGTCACTGGGACAGTTCAGGCAGTGTTTTTTTCCAGGGTTTCTGATCCCACAGGTCAGGTTGTGAGGCTCTTCAAGGTCTGCGAGACAGCAGACGCTGGACAGACCACAGCAGCAGTAGGGACATCTGCCTACCAGTCACCAAGCAAGCAGCAGCTCTGCTGTACATCTTGGGTAAATACATCTTTTGGTTATAAGCAAGTGGTTTCAAATAGCAGGAGGAACAGCCCTTGGCTGCTTGACATGCCTCCGTGTTGCCATGCCGTGAGCCCAGCCCCACGGTTTTGCACAGCGAAACTTTAGCGCGGCACAGTCACAGGGATGCAGCTCTGGTGTCACAGTGACACTGGCCACTGCAGGGCTGCGTGAGGCTGCCACACTCAGAGCTGAGGGACAGGAGGAGTTCTCCTTTATGGCAAAGAAGGAAATTGCAGACAGGTGGCCAGAGATAGCCCGGGATGCTTGAACAGCAAAAGTACATTCAAAGCAGGAGGCATCCACAGATCCTGGGCAGGGACCAGAGAGCATCTTAGTGCTGTGTGTTTATGGCTTTCACAGGAATGAAACAATTCCAGATATAAGTAATGGGTTAATACTTCCATTCATTTGGGCTTTAAATTTGTATTACATCTATGCTTTTGTCCCACATTTTGCCCAGTTTCTGTAAGTAGCAGCAGCAGCAGCAGCTCTGGGGTTTGGTGCACAGCAATCTGTTAAGGAGATAAATAATCTGCTTTGGCATGACACTCCTACTCTCCTCTTTAATTTGTCTTACACAAGGAAAATTATAATTAAATCATTCAGGGTAAACCCTTGAGTGTAGAGAAGGAAAAAACACACTTTGGTAAAGATTGCCAATAGAGACCAACTTCCCTGTTGTGCCGTGCAGAGACATTTATCAATATTCAGCACTATTAAAGAGAGAACATTTCGTGTGATTTGTGAGGCGGATGCCAAAGCTCAAATCAAGACTTGTTAAGATCCTTTCCCCATGCAATCATGGGCATTCAGCATCATTAGAATTCAGCACTGACTGTGTGTTTCATGCTTTGATTTTACTCAGACAATTTAATAATGTTTATTGTGCTGATTATATATATAAATTCACTCAATGCAATAAACATACCTCAGTCATCAGTACCCTAAGGGAAATATTTAGTTACAGATACTTGTATTCACTCAGGATAAGCGAAAGTGAGACCATCAACCAGCATGCAAAACCTCTCATCATGTTATCAGCATTTGGGTTTCTTCAGTAGCAAGCATTTTCTCAGCATAAGTAAATAAATAAATAAAAGGAGCCAGTTAAGTACATCTGTTGTGCCAAGGACAGTACCCGCTTTTCATCTCATTCCATTGCATTTTATTTGGGGGAAACTTGATTATTTTCTTAAGCGAAATAGCAAGACAAAGTGGACGGATGGCCAGTGATTGTAGATGATTTCATAACCCGATGAGCAGTGGGCATCCCAAAACTCTGGGAATGTTCCCAATGTGTGTAGGTTTGAAAAAGCAGAACATTGCAGAATTCCTCAGTGCTTTCTGGTGAGCAGAGGTTGCTTCAGCTTAAGCTTGAACCAGGAGGTCTGGGGGTGCTCTGGAGTGGTGCAGGTGCTTGTGTGCTGCTCTCGTGCCCTGGCACCATTCCATACTGACTGCAGTAATGACAGGGTGGTGGGGGCTGTACCAAAACAAGGGAGTTAACAAAGGGCCAGACCTGTTAATTTAGAAAATGCATCTGTTTGCAAGGGCTGGGTGAAGAGTTTGAGATATAGCCTGCATGTCTAAGAGACCTTTCTCCATCTGCCAGCAATCCTATATTTGTCCTGTCTTGTCTTTATGCCCTTTCCAACCATGCTTGAGTCTTGTCCTTCCCACGTAAGCAAGCAGCCATCTCATAGGAAAAATAGATGGGATAAACAAGGGCATCTTCAAATTACTTTTTCTTGCCAGCATTGCAGGAGGAAGGAGTCTGGAGAAGGCTCTAAGGGGAAGTGAGAAGGAACGGCCTGGTTAGTAAAACGCACTGTGTTTTACTGTTGTTACCTTCTGAGCCACCTGATCCTCCATCAAAATCCCAAGGCTCTTAGATGAGGGCGTTAAGATTCAGCACAATTAAGAATTACAGATTTCGGTCCATTATTAATGCTCGGGATGGAGCAGTTCAGCCTGCAGTCCATATGCTTCCAGGGCCTGATCCTCTCTTGGCCTGCCTCTCCGTGAAGTCCCTGGCGTTCATTCTGCACTGGTGCCAGCATCAAATCTGCTCATCCTTGTCATCTCTTTGTAGTTGCTCTGTGCAGTTGGTTTTAGCTTGTTAATACTTGGCCATCACCAGAGTTGTGTTAGATTAAGTTACTTCACATCCAATCTCCCTTAAGAAACTGGTGATCCTGGGGACTTTCTTCCCAGAAACATGTTCAGCTGCCCCATCTCCATGAACCCCATTGTGACTCATGTTGTTACCCAAGGTCTGAGCAGCTTCTTCGTTGCGGAGCAGGTTGGAGCTGGAGGCTCAAGCTGAGCCTGGACACCCATCTGTGTATCTGAAAACTATCCTGCTCTCTACACAGCCTCTGTATCTGTTCTCATTCACCCTGGTATGGGTGTGATGGCTGTGGGGCCGGCTGATCTGTTCAGTGATGGTAACCCTGCGACAGCCAGAGCAGGGTGCTGGCGTGGTCATCTCTGTTTAGTATGCGCAGGTATAACCCAAAGCATCCCACCACCTGATCCCTTGGCGCTCACGCCCTGCCAAAGAAATTCCCCCAGTTAATATATGCTCTCCCCGTCTGAGTCACTTCTCTCTGTAATCAGCTTTAAAAAAATACCCACCGTGACTCAGACCTGGAGTTGCTAGTCTTCAGTTTTAAGCCTTATCAGGCACTTTTTATTGTTATTTCTTTTCCAATTGGGGTGTGTTGTGTCCTTTGCATTGTCTGCATCTACCGTCTGCTGTGGCACTCGTTATTTGAGAAACCCTTTGCTCAATCTGTTGTACAATACAGCTGGCTCGTCAGTCTCTCTGGGAGCTCTTTAATCAAATTATGCTTCTCGGAGAATTATTTCACTAAACCCCAGAAAATTGTTTCCAGCTTATTCTATTTGTTTTCCCTTACAAAAGATGCACAGTTAACTGGGGGTGGCCCTTTGCAGAATAAGGATGTTGTGTTTGACACCTCACTGTCCTGGGGATGCTACCTTGGCGTCAGGGAGCTCCTGCCCACAAGTGCTTCACTGCTTTCTGGTCCTGTGTAATAACCATCAGTTGTACAACTCCAAACACTAAGCTAATGTATCAGAAAGCACTTAAAATAGATTGGGTGAGCCTTGGCAGACGCCTAACAGAACTTTTCCAAATTTTAGCATATGTATTGTTTTATTCCTCCATCTGGCCAACAGATCATTGTTTGATATCTGAGTGCTTTGCATATCTCCTCCCTTTTCTTGCAACTGAGATACTTACACGTGCATTTAATACAGCTTAATGCTATTTTTACATACAGGAGAAATAGCTGATGGCTCTCTGTTAATTACATGCACTTTGCAGTTAAACTTTTACTAAAACATTCTTGTCTAAATACTTCAAGTCCAATGAAAATTTGTCCTCTTCTTTTATTAGAGGTGTTTATGTACTAGTCTTAAAAAGGGACCTGTTTTTGTTTTACTGCACTGTGGATTCCTGTTTCTTTTTATTTCCTCCTGTGTGCAAGTTGTCCTTCCTCAGCGTTCACTCAGGAGATCTGACTGTCCTAAAGAGCTGAGCAGGGAGCTAATGGAGAACTCTGGGGTTTTTTTATCATACATATGACAGCCTGAGCATGGAAAAGAAACACCCTTGAAAATGCCAGAAAAGTAGAGAAGCTTCGTGATTTTTGTGTGACTGTTTTCTCTGTTGTTCAATAAAAACTGAGCAGTTAGTATGACAACTCTTATATCAGGTTATATCGTACTGCTAAGGTATTGAGAGCATTTAAAGTAAAACTCCACCATTAAGCTATATAAACTTTATCCGTTTCGCTATGGTTTAATGGAAAAAAATTAGTTTCTCAATAAAATGACATCATTTTTCCCAGGTTGTAATGTTCACTTTACAACTGTTTTTCTTTAATTCAATTTATTTTACTTTTCTTTTTCTTGGCGTCCTTTTTTTCTTGCAGTTCGGAGAGGGGGAGATCTCTTCTCATAGAGCAGCAAGGTACTGCTCGAATGACTTTCCCCTTCTCCCCCCTCCCTCGACATCTTGCGCTAATCTGGAGCTCTATTTTTGTCAGTCAGAGAGGGTTGTATTTTTGAAGCAGTGAGATGGACAGTGGAATTTGGTAATCAGGATTTGTGGTTCTACCTGCTGCACACTGAAGGCTGGAGGAGGGAGCCCAAAGAAAATTTCTGTTGTGCTGCTTGCTGCTGGAACAATATTTGTGTAATGCCATGGGGTGTTTTCCTTGTAGCTGGTATTTCCAAGGTGAGAGGGCTGTAATTTCTTCTGTGTGACCAGGAGAGACGTGTATATTATGAGGTGTATTCTTCTCATTAAAGCGATGGTATAAGCCCAGGCAGGGAAACTGCTAATATGTGTTGCAGCTTGTCATTTTGGGCTGTGTGAATAAAGAAGATAACTATTCCTTTGGGAAGCGGTCTCGGGAACTGAGCAACAGATCCACTAGCCAGCAAATTCGCTTTAACTATAATTTTCCTTTTTGTTTATACTGAAAAATAACATCGTGATGGGCCCTTAAATACCATTTCATACGCAGAGCCCGATTTCCGCCGCGCAGGTGGTGCTAATATAGGACAGTCCCCCAGGCACTTGTCGCCAGGAGTTGTACAGCTTGTTCCGTGTCTGCATCCATATGGCAATCTGTCCCATTCATAGAAAGACATTGTAGCTGTGCCTGTGGGTGCTGTGGTCAATGTAGTGTAAAAAGTAGACTTTTAACTCTCGGCAACCTATGTTTGACTGTTTGTTTTATTGTAGAATCCAGTTTATAACATGAGGGAAGGAAAATCAGCTCTAAGTAAAATCCAGAACAGTCTTGCTGGCTGAGGTTGTTGTTTATTCTTGGAGTGCACGGTTCATCAGCAGGTGCACCAGCCCTGCACCCAGCGCCGCTCCAGCAAACAGTTTACAGGATGTCTTGCTCGGAAGAAACATTTTCCTCCTTGTTTATACTGTGAATTAACTGAGAAGTTGCAAAGCTGTAAACGATGTTAGCTGGCCGTGCATGTCACATATGCCTGTTTCTTACTACTACTTTATTTCTTTGCTAGTTTGTATGGCTTTCTTGGGGTGCGCTGTACTGGGGAAGGACGCTAAGCCCCGCAGTGCTATGCATTGCGATGCGGTCTGGCCAGGAGCTGTTGGCAGCCCCTGAAAGGGACAAATCACAGCAAAGAGACTCTCTGGAAAAGGGAGGCTGAAGCCTCGCACAGCGGTTGGAGTTATAAACAAGTGAATGTGATTTATGGTTGCTCTGGTATCTATCATTCCAGTGCCAAATGTTGTTCTGTTTTAGTGTGACTATTTGTTATGCCTTTTAGTAAACACAAACAAATAGATGCCTAGCACCTGCGGCAGCATATGATATTTACACTACCTGTATGATTCGGCACACTTCCCTGGGGAAGCAGGCTTGTGTCCTCTCAATTTTGGTGCTTTTTTTAAGTAGCATTCTTCAGAACAAAAGTATGTGGCAGAGAGAATTCAATGCTTTAACTGTACTTCTCCCTAGGAGTCGTTATTTATCTTAATTATTTTTTCCTAAATACTTTGCCGAAGGGCACTTCTCAGGCTGCCGCAGGGTGTGCGGTGGGCACAGGCTCTCCCCTCATGCTGCCAGGGTACGTAGGTTGTGCCAGTCACTTTCTGCCTGGGTTTTGTTCTGTCTGTGGTACAGGGGTGAAAAATAGCGTTCATCATATTTGTTGATGTATCACTGGTTTACATAGGGCTGAAAGGCTTGCCTCAACTCTAAACGTAGCAGAGTGTAATTTTGTTAAACAAGAATGGATCTTATTTCTCAATGTTTTCTTTTGCTATAAATTTAAATGTAACAGCAGAATGTAAATTACAGTAAAATAAGCTTGGCAAACAGGATCTTTTTACAAAGCATGTATATACGTTCGTAATTTTACGCCTCAGTCTTGTTGAAGTCCAAGGTCTAATCCTGTGGTTTTAAACTTGCATGTGTTCTTAAAAGCGTTGCTGAATAGGGGCCAAAGCCATGCCATTGCCACCTCCCTCTGCCATATGGATTGGGTGTGTAAGAGGGGTGGGACTGCTGTACTGAAAAGTTAAAAGAAATAAATAAAAGGCAAACAAAACCCCCTGAAAAACCCAAAACCACAAAAACCAATTGCAAGCCCCAAGGACGTGGTAGAATCACATTTTTTTCCTAATTAAACTAAGATACTGAATCAATCCATTTTCATCTGAATAAATTAAGAAGCTGTTCAGAGAGGAATAAAATGAGATTTAGCAGGGATAAGTAGAAAGTAGACCAGCTAGGAAATAAAAATTCCAAACTGATGGTTTGACGTGACATGTCAGCTGCTCAGCATCAGTTGTGTGGGAAATGGCTGAGGCATAATTGGGGTTGAGAAATTTAGGTGGGACACTGTGTGCTGTGTCTCAGTTTAAAAGGTAAATGCAGTCATGGGAGGCACAAACACGCGTGTTGCGTCCAAGTCCTTTTTTCCTGTTCTGCTTTAGGCAGAACCAGTTAAACCACATTGAGAGTGTGATGTACAATTGGCCACTTTCTTGCAGAAGGGATAAAGAGGAACAGGAGCAAATACAGACAAGAGCAGCTAGGATGATAAAGGAGTTGGAGGGAATAGGCTATGAAGACAGATTAAAGGGAATTAAAGATCTACACCCTGGAAAAAAATAGAGGCTCTAGGAGGATGTGATTATGGTGTGTAAGTACATGAAGTGATACTACAAAGAAGAAGAGGGAAAAAAATTGTTCTCATTAGTTAGCAGTGCTGGAATTTAAAATCCAGCATTTCAAATCATGTGTGCCTGGGTATATTTGATGTACTTTTCACTACAGTACCTCAGCACACAGTTGAAATAAAAAATATGAGTTTTGAACAGTAGAGAAACTCATTAATTCAGGTGCAGGGATGGAACTTCCACCTGAGATAAGTGATGGATTCAATACTGGGCTTTTTTTGCAATGGGCATTTCTTTTAAATGGTCCAGGGATATGTCCAATTGCTCCAAGGAAAGGATGTAGGGCACGGCCGTCCAGTCTCTGTAGCAGTTCTGCTGTGGGGCTGGAAGAGGGGGTGTCACTGGTAGAGGTACGTAGCGCTTTTAGAGTGCTGGAGGGTCAGAACACTCGTTAATAATCCAAACCATTGCTTCATGGATCAAACCCAGAAGATAATGTATATAATTATCCAGTATGCTTATACTCTTTACAGTAGGGATGGCAGTGGAGGTGAAGGGAACCGTAGCCAGATTTTGTTTTATTCTTGCTGCAGAAGCTCCAGCACTTTCTTGCAGCAGGTATTTAGAAAGAGGCGTAAGGACTGGGGGCAATGCTTGGGAGTGCCTTACTGGCCCTGGGTTACAACAGTGGTGCTGCGGCTCTGTATTTTTTTCTACATGGGCATACCAGTTAGTGCACACCGATTACAAGACAAGATTTCAGCCTGTAGGCTGCAGTTTTAACCTGATTTATCTTAAATTGGTGCAGTCATTTAAAATGTAATATACCGTTCCTGTTACTTCCAATAGGGTTTGATGCAAAACGTGAGCTGCTTCTAGTCCTAGGTCTAGATATGGACTGAAGTAATGAGGAAGGGGACAAGCACAGCTTTAAAAAGCATCCAGAAATATGCAAGCCAGCTCTAGGAAGAGCTGCCATTGGCCGCACATCAAATGCCACCTCTCCCAAAGGCCCATGACCCTGTGCTAAGCTTTATGCAGCAATGGAGAGGCACCTACTCTGCTTCAGCTGTTCAACTGTTCAGCTAAAATACCTGTTTTCTGGGCAGCTACTGAAGCTTGGATGGAAGCATGAATATCCAGAAGTAGTTCGTGTCAGTAGATGACTTAATACTTTACTTTTTTTTTTAATATTTTTTTTTAATTACTGGAATTTTTTTTAAGTTGCAGATTAGTGAGGAAAGGGGTGCTAAGCTTCTGCATTCAGAGGCATTTGCACCAGTGCAACTTCACTGCAAAACACATCTTTATTAAATTGATTTTGTCATGAAGGCAGGAACTTGCATTCAAATACAGTTGGTACAAGGATTTAATCACTGCTGCTTCCGTTGTGATTTTCAGTCAAATACAACCACTGTTTCTGACTCAGAATGGTGACATTTTCACCAGCTTCATTCTGTTGATGCCTTCTGATGAGCTATAGAGCTCACCAGGCAGTCATGAATATGGGAGACCCAGGCTGGTTCCCGGTTGCATGTGACCGCCTCCTGTACAGACCAAAATCATGGCATTTACCTTAACAGCTGTGATTTCAGACTGAGGGGGAATGTGATATGAGACTGAGCCCTGTGCTTGTCCCTGGACTGTACGCTGACACTGGTTTTATGGCAGCTGGCAAAGATGAGGTCGCTTCCTGTTGCCCTTGAGGAATACAATGCATTTTGTTTAAAAAAAAAGGCAGTTCTGCAGCTTCTGTGGGTGCTACACTCAAATCCCTTGCAAGAGGAAAGCAGGAGACATGGTATTGATTTTCCAGTGTGCAGGTGGCTCAGGCGTGTTCTCCGCACCGTTAGGATGTGAGCATATGCTTCATAACTATAATAGAAAATCAAGGATGCTTCTCTACATCACTGACTTCCCTTGTGCTTTGGACAAGATCGTTGGCCCGAGCAGATGCGGAAGAGTACAGAATATGAAGTTATGTCAGCATCACAAATATTTAAAATATGGTCCACTGTGTGGCAGAAGTGCTATTACTGAGGCTTCTGCTTAGCTGGTTTTTATAACCACCCGTGGTTCTTCTGCCAGTGTGTACAAGCGCAGTACCCAGTTTCACAGGGTTAGTAAGCAGGGATTGAATTAAACCATACCGCACCGATAGCTTTCCTGCTTGTGCTTTGGTCACTGCTTTTTGTGATACCCAGTGTGTTCCCGTCTGTCTTTCAGGTATACTGTCAATTTTAGTCTCCATGGGGGCCTATCTGTCTGTGGTTTCTCTGTCCCCCATGGTTTTGTGTCCCAGAATGTGATTCTTAAGTCATGTTGTAGCACAGCAGATGCATTGCAGAAGTTAAGTGGCTGAAGTGGTCCAGGTGAAGGGATCTGTGCACACACCAGCTTGGACAGCCTTCCCTGTCAGAGTAGATGGTGGATTTTCTTCCACACCCTCTGGAGATCCTTGGGGTTGTAAAGCATCATAGGTTGAAGGAGGCAGACGTAAAAACTCTCCTTTATCCAGCAAGCACTTCAGTGGAAGTTCCTGGCTCTTCCTCCCTCCACTCCTTACTGGAAACTGGGCTGGAGGCAGCAAAGAATAAGTGGACACTTACGCAGTTTTGAGCTTCCCACATGGATTTCGTTACTCTGTTGTATGTCAGGAATAAGCTGACTTACGCAAGATGTTTTATGTGCCAGAGGGTTATTTGCCGTACTTCGATGTAATAATGTTGCGCTACTGCATTATTTGGAAATAATTCTGTTGTCTTAAGGTATTTGCATACAGAATACTTACAAGGAGAAAAAAAGCCTACATGATCTTGATTTTTACGTCATTTATTCCTTAACTTTTTTTAAAATTATGTCTTGTTATAAAATCACTTCCACTAACTAGTGTTGCATCACCAGTACCCGATCATGAAGATGCATTCCTGGGAAGGAGAGGGTGACAGAAACAAACACCTACTCTAATGTGTCATTAGAAATCAAACAGACCTAAAACTTGCTTCTGGTTGCCAATGCTCAGATATTTCTAAGTCTGTCTCCAGCAATGAGACCAAGGATGCATCCAGATTACGGAAACTGTGCATGCATGCACAAATATCATCATATGTAGGTTTGTGTTGTGTCTGCAAAGCTATTTATTTATGTATTGGATTGAAATCTTAATTTTCCACCTCTATTTGCTCAAACAAAGTGAGTACTTAGACCAGTTGAACAGTTACCCATTCATTTCCACTGGCTGTATCCTTTGTGTGTTATATCCGCTTATAAACCTGCTCTTTGTTTTGTTTTGAGGTGCTTCTTAAGGCTCTATCAGGGAACAAGTGGCAGTCTATAATATCTTCAAAAGTGGGATGGATAAAATAGCAGTAATCTGATAGTGACACATAAAGGTCACTGAAAAGCACCGTTGAAACCTGCCGAGCAGGATGGAGTAGCTGCCTTTGGAAAGGCACGCTGCCTACAGAGGGTGCCTGCATTTGTCTTTCAGTACTGAGAGTTTTTTTTCTTTTTGAAGTGTCTATTTTTGGTAGGCTGAAGTAGTTGCTCTGCTTTGTCAAATGGCAGTGGAAGCTGTACGTAGGTGTTAAGTATGTTACGCTTAGCATCGTGTTAGCAAAATGACCTTTTAAGTTCTCGTTCATAGTCAACACCAATCTTTCTGGTTATTGACAGCACTAGATGTTGACATCCTGAGCATCCTTTGCAATTGGATACTCTCTTGGTTGGTCCGTCATTTTCTTTGGACACAATACCCAGGGTATCATGTCCTACATAGTTTGTCTTGTCTTGTGCAAGTTCCCTGGAAAGAAAGATTTGCACTTGGATTTAAAAAATAAATACAAATCGCGGTAGGGCTCTTCCCGTTGACTTGGCCATGGCCTTTAGGCTCTTACAGGGAAACTTTAAAAAACCCTGCTGGGGGTTTAAGCCGTGTGAGTCCTGTTGATATTATTACGAGATTTACAGTGCTTAAAACCCACAGGGGACTGACTCCTTACTTGGCATCACATGACGTTCCTGCAGTCATCTGGGTGTACGGGTAATGTGCGCTGTGCAAATTAATACAATGAAATATCTTTTTAGGTTCTGCCAAATACACTGGAATCGCAACTCCTGTGTAGTCTTCGTGGCTTTTAATGGACTGTCAACATGAAAGCCTACTTTATCACCCTGTGCTGTATTCAGGCATGGAAGCAGATGATGAAACCTGTTATTTTTCCAAGTTATGCTTTTCCGACGTGTATGGAGGGCATTTGACCATATGCCTGTCTGGCTTGGGTGGATGATGTTCCTTCAGCCATCCTCTCTCTTTCTCAACTAAGGAAACATGTGGTGTAGGATTTTTCTAATTTCCTTGCAAGGAATGCATCAATTCCTTTGTTCTTTTAAACACTTATGTGATAGAACGTCTCCCTACTTGCACATTTAAAAAAAAACCAAAACGATAAAGTTAAACCAGTGCAATACTGCCTTACAGAAAAGGTCTTTGTAAGTCTCTTCACCTACAGTGGGATTTTTTTAGGAAATTAACTTGCACATATATATATTTATACTTCAAGACCTATTTGTAAACAACCAAAAAACTCCAGACTTTAATGAAATAATGATTTAGGGTCATGTACAACTTGTAATACCCTTTCTAGTCAAATGTGTACCTTTTTTGATTAAAACAAAAACAACAAACAAACAACAAAAACCCAAACCCGTTGAATTATCTTCAGTTCCTCTTTGGGCCTAAAGTCAAAGTGTCAGAATCTGAGCAAGAATTTCTCTAGAAACCTCTTTGCACTTTGGAAATCATCTCAGGGCTGTTTTCTACAGTGATCTTACTGTCCATTGCATTAGAAATAATACAGGAACACGATTTTGTTACAATATGCAGGCAGATAATATTACAGAATGAGCATAAACAGCATTTGCACATGTGTATAAAAGTGAAATGGCAAAAAGTAGGCGTTTAATCCATAACATTACCTGTACTCCAGGATAAAATAAGTCATAAAAGCCACACCTAGATGCTGGTATGCGTTCATATCCTTTGTGTATGTTTGAAGTTCATAATAGAGCACAGGCAGTACTGTAGTAAAAATATTTGCTATGAAAAATAGATATATATGTGAGCATAAAATAGAGATTTCAGTATTATTTTGACATTTTATTTTTTAAGTCCTCTAAGGTTATGGAAATTGTTGCAGAAATAATTCCTTTACTTAGGAAGTTTCCATGCAGAAGTTGAATAAAGAAGATATTTTAGAATATGGTTCATCAGTTAGTGCAACAGATACATTTCCCTGAGCACCACATGGCCCGGATCAAAGCATCTCATGACTTGGATCAGTGCAGCCAAATCATTACGTATTGATTGGAATCCCGCTGAAGGGTTAACCCCTTCATGCTCATAGGATTTTTTTTCTTTAACCCTAGTTTCAGTAGTTACAAAGCTTCATGACTTTCCTGCCATATCTTAGCAAGGTTAATAGCCCCCACTAACCCCTCGTACTGGGGATCTTTTGATTACATGTTTCTGGTTTTTATGATGAATTTTGCATTTGAAAATACATCTTGAGTCTTCTTTACTGGAACATAAGGAGTCTCTAGTTGTGCAAAGATGCAGCTTGTAAGAGGAAAAAAATACCCAAGCCAGTAAATAAATAACTTGGTGGGAAAGCCAAGGCTGCAGACTTGATGCTTTTCCTCTTTCTGTGCTGATGAGGAGGGCCTCGGGTCCGCTTGTTTGTAATCATACACTGCTGTATGGAAGTGACTTTTCTTTGTGATGAAGTTGAGTTGTAAATGTGCAATGTTCATAAATTTATTAGCAAAATATCAAGCAGGATATTAAGCAAGTCTGTCAAATGATTTCTCCCCCGTCCGTGTTAATTTAAATTCTTTACAAAGCTTTTAATTAATGAATGAAATGTAGGAGGATAGCTAAGTAAGAATGACATGTTTCGGAGTGGAAACGGTATTTAATTCTGTTTTGAAAAACCACGGGCAGAGTCAGGTGGGTACCATGAAATGTTAGGGATGTTTCAGGATCTGTTATTTGCTGCTTTTAAGAGCCTTCATGAAGATTAATTGGCACGGTACTTTCAGTTAATGCCACTTATTCTCTTTTCTCTTTCTCTCCTCCAGTTTATCCCACGAGGAGCACTCACACAGCCATCCACTCTATGGACATGGTGTATGCAAATGGCCAGGCTGTGAAGCAGTTTGTGAAGACTTCCAGTCGTTTCTAAAGTAAGGATGGTTTTTTTGGCTCTCGTGTTGTACAGAAAGCATGCCCTGACATTTTGTGTGTCTGATGCAAAGCCCATTGAAGTCAACAGAGAGCTCCCTTTCACTTCAGTGGCTTTTGGATCAGGCTCAAGAACGTTTTCACAGGGGATGGTAAATTAGCCCCATGGGGAAAGTATAGTCTTGCTCAGTGTATTACTGTGAAATAGTGTGTTTGCAGTTCTGCAGCCTTTTTTTTTTATTATTTGTTTACGTAATTTTTAAGTTGCAATATCGATAGTGTAAACAATACAACCTTGATTTAACCTTGATTTTACTTTAATTTAGAAATTTAGTCTTGAATTAACTCCATAATTGAACAGAGACAGAGAATTGTAGGACATCACGTGAAATTTAATTTATGTCAAATAAGTAACTAATGAACAAAGTCTACACTACTAAAAATAAATTATAATTGTATTAATTGGTCCCCTGCAGTTTCCTGCAGACCTTTCCTTGCTGCCAAAGAACACAGTTTTGTGTGTTGCATAAACAGTGCATTATGGACTAGTATGCGGTAATGCATGCATCCCAATGCAGGGAAGGACCGGCAGAGCTCTAATAACTTACACATGGCTGCTCCACAGCTAAACCATCAGCCTCACCCGCTCCAAGCGGGAGCAAAAAGTGTTCCCATCACAAAAGATTTTTCTCTCTGGGTAGGCCACTAGGGACACATGTGCTTTGGGTGCATCCAGGTTCTTGAAGGTTTGGGCACTGATCTTTTCTCAAGTACCATGGCTATTCAGTTGCGGGATCACAAAAACCAAACAGCCCGAGCAGTACTTATGATTTCGATGATTTTATGTTTATGCGCAAAGGGACAAATTCTGCTCTCATTTACAGTGGTGACCTGGTGAAGTTAGGCTGCATGAATACATGGGATTCTTCAGGATGACTAAGTAGGATGAATCCCCAAATGTTAAGCTGTCTCTGTTCTTTCCAGGGCAGTTCCCTGGATTTTCATGTGAGGGAGGGAAGGGTGACAGCAAGCAGAGGATGTTTATTGGATAATGTTAGATGACACAGATAGGATTTTGCTCTTGGAACAGAATGGGCTGTTTCTGCTTCCACTGTCAAACCTTCCTGAATTCAGTAGGAGCAGCGCTGGACCTAGTATAAGCATGTGTTATAAGTGAGGAATGGTACAGTGATGGGCAGGCTCTCATTACAAGAGGATTACAAAATAAGAAGATGCTAGTCATAAGTTTCTGTAAAGAGTAGCCTTATTTCTTGTAATTTCATCCTGTTGTTCGCTTAAGTGAAGTAAATGCTAATCTCGCCATACTTGCCAGCTCGTTCATATTCATGTGCCATACTATAGCATTTAGACTTTTTAAACTCTTCTTATTATTTAGACTTTTTAAACTCTTCTTATATGCAAGGGAAAGGTGCTGTGGTAGCCTTATGGCAACTTTTGTTCCTGTGCTCGTCCCCTGTTTCAGATTGGATCTGTTGGTTTCAGGAGCAGTGGACTGCTTGATGTGACCATGGTGGAAAATACTGCCCCTGAGTCACACGGCATGGGTAAAGATTGATTTTTATGTGGTATATCGGAGATGTTTGAGTAAGTAGAACAAGTCCACCAGTTCACCTGGAGGAGATACTTGGGGCAGTCAATAGGTATGAATAATCTGAAAACCATTACCAGCCCAGGCTGGACCTGAGATATCTACTCCCAGCTCTAGCAATTCTCATTCTTTATCACTCACTTATTGTCAATCTTTTTTTTTCCACATTGAAACCTTTCAATGGAAATACTTCATGTGACTTTCTTAAACCCATTGGCTCATGTAAATTTTCTCATTATCCAAATTCTGCAGTGTCCTGACAAAATCTTATCGTTTGGAGTTACATTTAACCCAGAACGAGTGCAGAAATGAACATCCCCAAGCAGCATATTTACATTGTTAGGAAGTGAGCATTGCTTCATAAAATAAGACCATAGCTTTCGAAGTCTCCTGTGGAGCATCCATCCTTAAATAATATTGCCATTTATCAGAATGCGTTACTCGGTGGGAAGATAACAGGTAGATGCTTGGAGTTTCTTTCTGGTACTTTTGTCAAGCTCTTTCGATGGTCCCCTCAAGAGAAAAGCTCTTGCTAACCAAGTGAAATGCAGCCCACGTATCAGTTGAGCATTGCTCAGTTTCACTTACCTTGCTAAAAAGGCCCATTAGAGAAAGCAAAGAGGAGTTACATGTGGAACGAGAGCCCTGTATGCCAATAAAATGATTCTACAGTTAAGGGAGAAAAAAGAACTCACAGGTCTAAAACGTGGTTCATTTCTTTTCCTCCTGAGGAAGAAATATCATAACTGTTGGTAAATCAAAACCAGAGATTTGACACTCTTCTGTGATCGTTCTGTAGTGTTTGTTCCCAAGGTGAGATACACCACAGGGCCCTTGATTTCAAAGATAAATACTGTACAAATAACGATCCTAGTTGTCTTTCACTCACAGCCAACAGGAGGATGCTTATCAGAACTGGCAGATACACGGGCTATTATACACATTTATTTCCCTAGTTCTTTTTCAAATATGTTGCAGGTTTTAGCGTCTTTTTTTTTTTTTTTAAATCCATCAGCCATTGGTTACCATGTGAGGTGGTATCGGTCAGAGCTAACTGATAGCAGCAGGGGCTGCTGCTAAGCCTAATGAAACCGGAGTGCTCTGCGTACTCCAGAATCCTCCCCATGCCTGCAAACAAAACCAAGTCCAGTCTCACCGCACTGACCTCACAGCCCTCTGCCAATCCATGGGGAGGAAGGTGAGGGCTAGAGGGGCTACGCGTGTCTTGTGTGTTAGCCAGGGCCCGTCTAGCAGGCAACAGCCAAAGGAGCAATTAGCAGCACTGAGCGACTTTCCTTCAGAATTGACTACATCCTTGATTTCATTTGCATGTGTTTAAAGACTGTTGCAGATAGAAATATATACCCCTTGGACGGCGAGTCATTCAGGAAATCCCTGCTGGAGGGAGGGTGGTTTATTCCGCAAGGTATCCAGGCATCCAGGGCAGAAAACGAAGCCTGCATAGTGTTTTATTATTCCACCTCCCTTTTTATTTTTTTTCTTTTTTAATTTGATTGCGGTTTAGACGTGCTTAATCACAGCTGCACCATTTTTAAATCAAATATATTGTTTAAAAGAGGGACGCAGACCTTTGGAGAGACTTTGCAGCGCCGTATTGCATCGCTGCTGCCTGTGAGTTTAACTTTGATGAAATGAAGGGGAGTTTATGTGAAAGAAACGACTAAGTGCACTCTGTAATGTTTTCACAAGTGTTTTTATCATGGTAACATCTTGTTTACTTTAGTTGCCTGCCTAAAACTACTTGGAACATGTTAAGAAAACATTTCGAGAAGGCTGCTACAAAGAGGCTTTTGTTCAGCAGCAACTGTGAGGCTGCTCGGCTCACAAAGGTGTTAACTTTCAACCCCTTAAGCACTTCCACATGAAATTCCAGAAACTATGTTTGTGGTTTTGGAAAAACAAAGTGTATATTAAAGAAACCAGGTATACGCTAATACACGTTGAAGTCACCCGGAAATCATAAATTGTCTGGAAGGCATTAATTGCTATCATTTGCATGCCAGGGCTCTGCACTGAAACCATCCGCAGCCAGCACGGCAGCAGCTGTTTGGTCGCACAGGTAGCGATGGCAGGGATCCACATTCCCGGTGGATCTCCACATTCCCGGTGGATCTCCACGTTCGCAGTGGATTTCCATGTTCCCGGTTGGTCTCCACTTTCCTAGTGTATGTCCACATTCCCGGTGGATCTCCACATTCCCAGTGGATCGTTGTGTTCCCAGTGGATGTCCACGTTCCCGGTGGATCTCTGCGTTCCCGGTGGAGCTGTCCTGGGCACCCGTCCCGCTCCTGGGGGTCCCTGCTGGCCGTGCCACCGAGCGTTGTCCCCGAGCAGCCCTTGGAGCGGCCGTTCCCGTTATCACAACCCGGTCCCGCCGGGAGCTGCGGCCCCCACAGCGCCCCCTGCTGCCCCTGGGGCGATTGAGGGGGAGGTCGGGACCAGGACCGCACTCGCAGCATCCCTGCAGCCCCCTCTCAGCATCCCTGGACCGCGCTCACAGCATCCCTGCATCCCGCTCTCAGCATCCCTGGACCGCGCTCACACCATCCCTGCATCCTGCTCACAGCATCCCTGCATCCCCCTCTCAGCATCCCTGCATCCCCCTCTCAGCATCCCTGGACCGCGCTCACAGTATCCCTGCATCCCGCGCGCAGCATCCCTGGACCGCGCTCACACCATCCCTGCATCCCGCTCACAGCATCCCTGGACCGCACTCACAGCATCCCTCTCTCAGCATCCCTGGACCACACTCACAGCATCCCTGCATCCCCCTCTCAGCATCCCTGGACCGCACTCACAGCATCCCTGCATGCCCCTCTCAGCATCCCTGGACCGCGCTCACAGCATCCCTGCATCCCGCGCGCAGCATCCCTGGACCACGCGGGCTGAGCCATGTTCCTGGCTCTGCCTTCGCTCTTGGGGTGACCGCACGGCTGCTTCCAGCGAACCCCTCACACGCCGCCCTTCTGCACACAGCGAGGCACATTGTCTTGCATTATTGCATTTTACATCTTAAGGTGCTCTTAGTTTATGTTTCAAATTATAATTTCCGGTGTGTAATCAGAAAGCATTACTTAAGAGACAAGGATCATCTTTGTTTCATACTTTTATTGACACTGTCTGCCGTATTACTGCGGTGTCTAAATGGTAAAATTTATTATTAGCAGTAGTGTCACAAAAGTCTGAGACAGCGATTTTCCTTTCAATAAAAGTAGTTAAAAACCTTTTAGAAAATCCATAATTTTGATTGCTGGTACTTCATAAATGTATAACTGGTACTTTTTAGCTGTCTCTTTAGGGAAAAATGAGTTTTATCACCTGCAGTACCTGGGTTAATGAAATTGTGTGTTGGAATTTAGCCAGAATGAAAGATGAGATCATTCGGTGGCACTAATATTGGCAACAGGTCTCATAAAAAGGTTCGATTCTTCTTAGAGAAGTATCATTAGGTTTTTTTCTTTTCTTTTCTTTTTTTTTTTTGAGGATGGGGATGAGTTTCAAGTTATTTGTCATTTT
>JAUNZM010000301.1:720000-802500 GCA_033459285.1 Clamator glandarius | reverse complement strand
GAAATAGGTAACTTAAACAGGC
This sequence comes from Clamator glandarius, assembly GCA_033459285.1. Taxonomy (NCBI): domain Eukaryota; kingdom Metazoa; phylum Chordata; class Aves; order Cuculiformes; family Cuculidae; genus Clamator; species Clamator glandarius. The sequence continues at coordinate 802,478 of JAUNZM010000301.1, read as the reverse complement.
TGACTGATTGGAAATCCATCAGTATGTATCTAATGCTTTTTGTGCTTTCCTGGGGGGCGGGGTGGGTGAGCGGAGTGTGGTCCCCTTCACTTCAGTTGTTGATACACATGGGAAATGGTTGATGTTTATTTCAAAACGCTGCATGACCTACCTTGTTTGGTGGTCTCTCATATACTAACACTTTCCATTTTTTATTATTATTATTATTATTATTTGCTATTTGTAGGGAATGATTTTTTTTTTTTTAAAGTGCCAAAAGGGGGTAAATTGGAATATATTGAATGTGATGCAAAGGTATGACCTGTTTGTGTAACTACCTTTCCAAATGCTGTTAAGTCCTTTCTGTCTCCCTGCACCTCGGTGCTCTGGCTGGGCGGCTTTACAGTGTCTCTGTGTGTAGGCAAGGGGTTAGCAGAGAAGGGGAAATTAAAACAATGTTGTACATTATATAGTTACCAGCTATTGAAAACCCTATTTTGTATGCAAGACAGCAGTGTAGAGATATATGGAAAGCCTTGGGCTAAGTACAGAAGATAATTACATTTGGAATTTTACTGAGTTAAGTCATTTATAGCTTCAAATAGTTGGAGAGAAAAATCAGCAAAAACACACTTAAACTTCTTGTTGTTACTTTTCAAGATAAGCATTTAAAAAAATGCCTTTTATCTTCTTATCTTACCAATTACCCTTTTTCTTTCATAGATATTTCCTAAATTTTACTTTCAGGAACACGGTGGTCATGACACTCTTTCACTATTAGCTGAAGCAATATGTACTATTTTAATACAAGTTTTATAAAAATCAAACCACCGGTCATAAAATATCAGTCTTTCAGAAAATGTTATAAAAAACAGTCTGTTATTTTAACAAGTTTCTCAGGAATTAGAAAAAAGAAAAAATCTGCATTCTTCCTGGTAAACTGTGATGTGAGATACCCTTCTACCAAGATGCAGTAATGTTCAGGCTGAAAGTAAATTGAGATTCTTCAGTTACAGTCAGCTTGAAATGCATTAATCTGGCTCTCCTGTCGTAGCTGGGAATGGCTGTGCCTGGTACTACAGGACTATGCCCTGTGTTGATAGTCAGACAGGAAAGAGATGATACTTGGTTACCACCTCTACATAAGCCCTTGACAGTATTTTTTAAAATTTATCAGCGGTGCAGTCTAATTGTTATAAGTGACTATTAGTTCCAGCTTCACACCCATTTAGCACACACTCTTAGCTAAGAGTCACTGCATGGGAAGGCAGCATAGGGCCCCCAAGGCAAGGAGGTAATTTCAAAGTGGTGTGAGGGCCAAAAAGTTCTGGATTCATTTTTAACAATCGTACGACTCCAGTGGATAGGGTGAACTGGAGACTTAATTTAGACAGGAATGTTGATACCAGAGTGAAGCCATCTGTGCATTAGCCAGCAAGAGTATAGGTGGAGGAGAAGGATGATTCTGCTTCTGAAATGCACCTGTAACTCACCTCTTCTCCCTCTCCTTTCATCCTACATATGAGTCCTCTGATACTTCAAAAAAAAGAAAAAAAAAATCCACCTAAATACATAGGAAGATTTGTCTTCCAGAGCCTAATTTGCCTGCCTGTGACCTGTTTTTGCACACAATCGTAATACACCAAATGCCTGGCCCAAAAGCAGGGGTTTCAGGGACGTGATCTGCTGTTCGCAGTGTGTTGTAGCAGGAACAGTTGGACTAAAACCATTGACCTGATGCTGCCACAATGGAGCAGTTGCCATCAGTGGTGACAGCAAACCCTGTAGCCAACTGAGCTAGGAGACGGGGGAGAGACCCATAGCCTTTCCCACTGACCTGCGGTGCTCAGCACTGATGAGAGACTTTCCCTTCTGATGGAGTTGTGAAGTACCACATATGATTCAGGGTCCAGCGCCATGGCAAGACCTAGACGCCACAGCATTTCATTCATGTACAGCCCCATCAAGAAAGGGTTAGAATTTAACAGATTCATTCCGTCTGAGGGATGGACCCAAATGGACCCATTCTTTTTTTTCCTTTTGCTCTTACTTATTTTGCACACAGTAGTTTTACCCATACCATAGGCAGAGATAAGTATAATGTCTTTTAAAGAAAGTAATTTTTAAATGAACTTTAGAAATAAACAAGTCAGGTCAGTTTTGTATTTGGTCGCAAATGACCTTTCACAGAAATATCTCAAAGCTTTGGTCTCAGTATTTCCATCACAAACATACTTAAAACATTACTGATAAGGTAGAGATCTTCTCATAATTTACTTTGTTTGAACCATCTTGACGTGATCATTTGTTGCCATAATAAAAATTGAGCTGCTGGGTAAAATACAAGAGCAGGAACATATCCCTATCCTTAGCTAGTTCTTAGCTGGAATAGGGCATCCACTTTGCAGCAACACCTTTGAGTTGAAATACATTTCAGGACAGCAACAGAGCTATGATAAGTTTAAAAAAATATGGGAGAGCATGAAGGCAACTGGCCATTTTGTGTGTAGTGAAGACACTGCTTGAGCCAGTTTCCCTACTACATCCATTGACACTTTTAAAAAGTGACTCCTAAACCTTTCTAGAGCACAGCCTAACTAGCATCTGTTGGGAGAGAAGAGGCTAGATCTTGGTTGTCTCTTGCATTGCCCGTGTCTGGCTTCCTTCTCCTTTGTCCTTGGTCTGTCAAAAATCCTGCTGCTGAAATCATTTCCCTTTCCTGTTGATGTTGTGGCCATGTTGCTCCTGTTGAATGCCCTCACTGGCTTTGCATTTTCACATTCTTGCTCCTTGCTGTTATTTTCTGTCCGGTTTTCATCCTGTGCATTTTCTTCATCATCTGTGCTGATGTCGTCTCTCTTGCTCCTTGGTTGCTAGAGTCCCATGCTGTCCCTGTGCCTTGAGCTCCTCCTGCCTGGGCTGCGCTTTCTATGCCTTCCCTCTCCTGCCTTTCCAACCTGTGTAGTTTTAAGATTTAACCTCTCCGAGGCAAGGCACGTGTCTTAGTGTCCAAGTTTGCAAAGCATCTGCCTAAGTCTGGATGTGTTTTCTGTTGAACTGTGGTTTGGCACTTACATCATGGTCATACCCCACCGAGGAGAGGGAAACCTCACAAAATCAGGCTTATGAAGAGTTAGGTGACCATCTGAAAGCTCCCACCAAATGGAGGAATAAAGAACAGAGCTTCAGACAGGACTGTATGATACTCCTCATCCCCCCTGTACAGAGCAGATCCTTTCATACACAGCAGAACAGGCCTTGTCCATGAACACTATCAAGAGCATTTTCCAACAAGTCTACTAATAATCCCCCTTTCGTTACCATCTGCACTCCAGTGAGTGCCACCAGCTGAGCGAGCCCTCATGGCTTCTTTTGCATGACCCCACTGACCGGCGGGGCTGCTAGTGACATTCTAGTTTTATATCACTACTACTTCCTGACCTAAGGGAAAAACAGTTTAAAGAAATTCCTCAGATTTTTTCACTTCTCTTCAGTGCTTTGAAACTGAGAGACCTCTATTTTTCATAATTTAAACTCCTGCCTAACTGGGTGAGTGTTTGAATTCCTAGACTATGACAGAATGCTAGCGTGTGTCTGCCTGAAATGTCGAGAGGATCTTTAATAACCTCCGTCCACCAGAAATGGTGTTAAAAGCATTGCTAAGATGATGAGGGAAAACACTGCAAACGAGGACCCCGGCCGTTCAGAGGGAGTGCACCGCTGCGCTGAGCTGGGGGGCCCAGAGGAAGCACCGCAGGGTGTGCCCTGTGCTGCCCGGGTGCCTTTCCCTCCTGCCCCTGTGCTGGTACAGGCAGGAAGCTTTCAGGTGCCTGACTTCTGTTTATTTTGGCTAGGAGATGTTGTTCTTCGGCACTAAGTCCACAGACCAAAATTTAATGTGCAGATGACCCCGGCAAGCAGCCCTTATGCCCAGCAGTGGCTACAAACAAGAGGTTATACAGCAGAGCTACACTGAGAGTGCAGCTGTTTCTTGGTTTTAAATTGTTTTGTGTGGAACATGGCAGCCAAGGGGTGAGACCTCTCCTTTCTCTGAACAGGTCCTTAGAGGACTCTCAGAGGGAGAAGTTTCTACTGCTGCGTGACAATAAGAGCCCGTCGCTGCCCTTTGGCTTTTCTGTGAAGTCTGGCTCAGATCTGGTGATGAGATTTCAGATCTGCTGTAGGTGTCAGGTTTTCTCCCTTGCCATTGAGGTTTTTCACCAAGAAAAGATCAGCCGTTTGAAAAGCCAGTGATTTTGCTTTTGCACTTCCAGAGCACACAGAGGTGACACCATTTTTTCCCTTATTTAATTCCTGTCTTGGAAACCCATGTGCCAAGGTTTATCCTGTCATGATACCTTCCTGGCACGGTCAGAAACCCCTTGCCTCATGAAGTAGAAATTACTTTTGGCCGTGTGGTTATGAATGGGGATTTATGACCGTCTCCTTTTATATACACTTAGCCCAGCTTTGCTGCTACAAACAGATGACGGTGATAAGGTGGGCAGGTTGTTTAAACTTATGCTGGAATGTGAGCACAGTTCTCCTCTTGGCACAAGGAAGCTGGCTTGGCTGAACCAAAAACTCAGCTCTGCAAAAATTGTCATTTGAAAGAGATCAATCCAAGTCCTGCTGGAAACAGGAGCCTTTATGTTGGGCTTGTAGATTAGTAACACCCCTTTTTCATTAGTATTGTTTCTTAATATCTTTCCAGTGTATTTTTTTTTTTTTTTTGAAGGGCAGTGGGCAAAAGCCATATTCACACATACAAAAAATTTATTGTTTCCGAAAATAGCAGCTGTGGCCTAGTGCAGATCTCAGCCTAAAAATACAAGAGACATCCAGAGGAGGAGCTTTTTCCCAGCGTGATGTGGCCAGTGAGAGAGGGCGAAAGCATCAGTCTTGTGGTGTTGTGTGCCCTGAGATGAGAGTTCTGGGTCGATTCCCAACACCGTTAACCTTTCCTGCCCTGCTGCCCTCAGACAACTCGTGTTGCTGCTCCTGCCCCACACTCAGGGTGCCCCTGCTCAGGTTCCCAGCCTGGCTGCCCATGGTGACGCGCCAAGAGGCTGCGCCACCTTCTCATGTAAAAGCAAAGAGCTTTCTAGAGCCAAGGCTGCCTGCCGTGCCCTGCACAGCTGCCTCATGTGGTTTAACCACCTCTGTCTCTGTGCTCGCTGCACATGCCACAAAACCTGCATGTGACGGAAAAGCCGCAGCCCATTTGTGCTCATTGTTTTCTGGTCTGAAAGGAGGCAAACACATCTCAGAGTCACTGTCTCACTTGCTTTCTGCTGCATCTCCTGAGCTGGAGTGGGGCTGGTTAATAAACATGATTCACTGTTGTCTTTTAGCTGTCAGGGCTAGAGTGAAGCTCGTGGTGCCAGCAGGTCTAGCTCTTCGCACTCGAGGGCTAATGCATTTTGCTTTGGGAGATAGTGACACCCAGCACCACACATTAGCTTTACCTCACAAATAGACCATATACAATTTCCAAACTGCTCAGCAATAAAACTCTTCTGTCTCATGCCTCAGTGCCAGCTGTTTCATTAGGAATTAGCAGAGGCTTGGTTTTATTTGTAGGAGTAACAGGATTTTTTTTCCCCCCCTTTCAGCTTGCAAAAGATAAAGAGCGCCTGCAAGCCATGATGACACACCTGCATGTGAAGTCAACTGAACCAAAAGCCACCCCTCAGCCTGTAAGTACCAAACTGTGCCAAAAGCAAACAAAACCTCACAACAAGCCTCTTTTTCCTGTTTCCCCACCTGAGCGTGTGATACAAAGCATGGCCTGCTTTGGAGCCGGTCACTGTGAAGTCGCGATGCAAAGTGCTGCTTTGTAGGAGGCACCACCACAGGCATGTGGGTTTTGTCATTCTCTGTTCGTGGAGTTTGAAAGAAATTTTGCTGTACAGATGATGCATTGGGCCTTTTTCTGGCCTCACTTACTAGCATGTAAGTTGCTTTGCATCAGTGTGACTTGCTTGAAATCTTAGGAAGTGTTAGGAAGGATATAATTTAAATATAATTAAATTATATTTACGTATATTTATTTTGCTTTCTTCCTGTCTGACAGACATTTACAGTAGAAGAGACTCTAGCTGCACGTTTTGATGATAATTGTGGTTACCCAGTATCAGGTTTACAGTGTTGAAACTGAGAAGGGAAACCTCTGCCCCCGATTGCCCTTTAAAAAAGGGGGTGGCTTTGCAGCCCACGGTGACTCCTGTGCACCCCAAACCTAGGAAGATCCACCGTCTTGTTCCCTGACCAAAATGACTCCTCTTCAGTTGTTGTGTTCTCCTAACCTCTTAATGCTGAAAATGTTCCTCAGAGCTTCCAATGATTATTCAAAATGGAGAGAGTGCTTTGCTTCTCGATTTTTAAGATTTGTAAGATTTAAAGGTACACTGGCTTTATTTGATTTTGCTTTGAGTCATTGTGTGAAAATTAATTGAGCGTTGACAATCTATAGTTAGTACTAGCAATTTTAATCAATATGCAATGATGCAGCATAATGACAAAGTATTGGTTTATCTGTTTTGACTGATTTTTTTTCTATAAATAAAGCAAACACACACCCATATATGTGTGATTTATAGTGATAGAAATAAAAAGGAGTCAGACTATTAACCCAGCAAATATGGTAGCCTGCCAAGATGCAGTTGGTAGACAAAATTAATGTCTGAAACAGAACACATTACAGAGATAGAGAACATAAAATCATTAAACACTTTGCGCACCCATTTTTACTAGAAAAGGATTTCTCAGTTTCCATGTAGTTGGAAATAAATGGCTGCAGAAGTGTATAGGGAGGCTACTAGACAGAAAATTGCAGGCTATCCAGCAATACCGGAGCAGATGTCAAAGGCAATGGGAATTTTCGGTGTCCTCTTGGAGAGAGTTGAGTGGTAGGTATAAACCCTTCCGTTTAAGTTGTTGAGATGCTGAAAATTGCTTGATCCGGTGGATACCAGCCCTCTAGAGTAGAAACTACTCGGTGTCTATAAAAAGAGCATTCTTCAAGTTCCTCACATCCATCTCAGCCTGAATGCAAATGCTTCAGCACATTGTTGGCAAAGTATGTAGACCCAACAGAATGGGGAGGAGGTTTGGTTTCTATAGCTCTTACTGGATTAAAAATTAAAACAGCGGAATAATCTGGGAGTCTCAAAGCACTCTGCCTTGAGGCCTTTCATAACAGCAGTGCCCCTCAGGAGGAAGGATTAAAAACTAAAGGGAGGAAATCATAAGAAGGCAAGGAGCTTTTGGCAAGGCAACTCCTGATCGATGCTCAGCCACGGAGGGCAGGAAGCTTGCGCGGGTGTTGTAGGCTATGAACGTACTAGGTGGTGTCCCCATGAAGATTAGTGTTAACAGCTAATAAACAGGGGAAAGCAGCAGGGGAAAAAAAAAAGAAAAAACAAGTGAATGCAGGGGGAAAAGGGCTGTCTTGATTAGTATTAAAAATGTTTTACATTCTGGAAAATTATAGCTTTGTTGGGGACCTCCTACTAAATTTATTTTTAACTGCTCTATTGAAAATTCTGTACCACTAGTCAACATTATCTCTCAGTTGCTCAGCACAGTGTTTCTTTATTAAAAGAAATAGGCATGAATATTTTTGACTGAAAAATTAATAGCTTTTGAATTCATACACAGCAGGTTTTCTTTTGCAAAGAAGTCCAATATCGCTGCACAGCACTTCTATAACCATTTATTTAGAGTCCAAGTCAAACCTTTGACAGCTAGAGCAGTGTTACAAGCCAACATAAAGAACTCCAAGATGTAAACCAACAATAGGCAGTCTGTGTGAGGTTTGCCATTGTCAAATACATAGATTGTTTGGATTAGTTTATGTAAATGTACTGTTGTATTACCCTTTGGAAAAAAAAAGATCACATTTGTGTATGAAAAGTGGTTTCGTTCACAGGCAGCATTATAAATTCCTTATCCTTTAACTTACATGTTAGAAGTAAAAATTGGTGCCTGACAGGCCTATATTGTGTGGCACTCTGTTGTTGGATTGAAACTGCCTTCTTTTCATTTATTGAAATATAGAAAAATTTATTATAGATACCATCTGATAAATCAGAAATTATTAAAATATGTATAGGTGAAGCATTTGAAAATTAATTATAAAATGTAGAAATATAGTGTTTTGCATAAATTGTGCTTTCCTAGTGAAAAAAATACACAGGCGCTGCATAGACTGTGCTAGACCCTAGTCCTTTTAACTCAGTGGGATAGGACTTTGGTAAAAAGATCTGATGACCGTTATTGCAGTGCAAAGTATTCTTTACATCCAGTAATTATTTTTTTTCCCGACATAACTAATGCAAGGTGTATGTTAGAATTAATATATTATGGTACATCAGAGATTTTTAAAGAGAAGAGCGGCTGCGAATCCAAACATAGCAGTGAATTGGGATTTAAAATTGCAGTTTTTTCATGACTGAGGAAATGTTTTCATTCTGCTTAAAGGCTCTTAATACTTGTTTTTAAACTATTCTGTCACTGGTAGGTGAAATTGGTGACTGAGCATCTGCGTTAACCATGTGCCTTTTGCTACCCACACTGACCATTGGGATCGTCTTTGCCTTTAGGGCTCCAGGCAGTAGCAAAGCGGGTGGTTAGTTTTGATGAGCTGGACCACAGCTAGGTTCTTAGTGGTTGTACATCACCCATTCAAAACTCATCCAGCTTCAGGGAAAGGTTGCTTGTCCACTCTAGCCGTGTCCTTCCATCACATCTCCAGTAATTATGACCTTGGGAAGGGTGATGGAGTGGCCCATGTGTGTCCCTATGCCAGTCCACCAAGACATCTGTTCAGTAAAGCTCTTTAGTCCTGTTAAAGCCAGTGGGATTTAAGCACGTTCTTATGTAGTGCAGCGGTGGCCTAAATCCTTGGCAGATATGTACGTACGTGAGGAGGTCACTGTTAATGTCTGGTGTACTGCAAAAGGCAGCTTTTCCCGTGCTCTCCAGGAGCTGCTGGGCAGGCAGGAGTGGGAGCTGGGGCAGCGCTCAGTGCCACCTTTAAAAATGTCCCAGCTGATAATTAAAATGCCCAGTGGTGTAGCACTTGAAAAGAAAATGGAAGTATCTTGCAACTTAACACTCCGAGCCCAAAGTTTTTTTTGTTACTGTTACACGTGTTGTTTTGGTGAGACTAAAGGGCCTGGATAAAGTGAGAACAAAGCTGTCTGTGAAGGAATATGCTGTGAGATATTTTTGTAAGGTGATTTTTTTCAAGATTGAAAAAAAACCCAAACCCACAACAGAAAAGCCAGAAAAACAGTTTCTCAAGGGTTTTCATCCTGGTTTTGCTATTAAGATACCTTCCCTTACATGCTACTTTCATTGGAGTTAGTGATCAGCATAATAGAGTGAAATAGAAATGTGAGGTTTTTTGGAGGATTAACTTATGACAAAGTTCATAGGAAGGGAAGGAAAAGGAAAAAGCATCAGCCAACAAGTAATTCCACATACTAGGTACTATAACTGTCTTTTAAAAATAGACAGAAAACTTTTGAAGAAACTTTTGGCACTTTGGATAAAATGCACTGTTAGATATTCCTTCTTTAATGTATTTTTTTACAGTAATCATAGCAGTTGCAATTGTTTTGAAATACTGTTTTTAGCAACTGTAATAACAAAGCGTTAAAAAAAATAGTCTTTTAACTGTTGAGGTAATGACTGAGCATTTTAGCTGTTGTAGCCGTAGTTTATAGTTTGAAAAAATAACGATATGCAGCAATAAAGAGAGATTCTCAAGCACAACAAAAGCTGTTTTTATATACTGGTTTTCATTAAGTCTCACTCCTCAGCTTCAGTTTCCTTAGTATTCCTGCCAATAACAACACCTGCTAAGTGATTGCTGCCTGCCAGGCTCTGCATCTAATAGACTAATGTGTCCAGGCTGGAATGGGAGAGGAAGACACAGCAGTTAACGAAGTTTTAGGCCCAGCATTAGCTTTCTCTCCCAGCTTCGGTGTCAAGAAAAGGAGTCTGTGCTTCAGAGCAGTCCCAGGAGCTCAGTGCAGATAAATCCTCAGCCCCAGTTGTGAAAAGAGCAGCAGCATCCATTGCAGAGGAGTCACTGCCCTGTTGCAGTGGGTATGGCCCCACCATGACGCTTAAGAATATGTATATATTATTTTTCTTTTTAAAATGTTTTGGGGGCTTTTTTTATGTGCAACCACTATTGTCATGTAAAGTGTTTACATGGAAAGAAATCAGACTGAGCCCTAATGGGAGAGGCGCTTACTGGAAATCTTATTTTGCAGGATGAAGGAGAGGGTTACCTCTCTGCTTTGTTTATATCTAAATTAAAAAAAGAAAATGACTCAGTTTTCACCTTTAATAGGAAGACATGGCTATTTCTTGAAATGGGAGGTTAATAATAAAATCCTAAGCAGGATATTGAACACTGAAACAATTATGGCATTTATGATTAACTTGGAACAGTATGTGCAACTGCTCTCAAAAGCATCAAACTGAAGCACCCGGCAAGGTTCAGTGATTGAATTTACACAATTTTAGGACCTAAAACTTATGAGGTTTGATGTATTTTCTGTTGGTTTTCTTCTTCCTTCTTGTTTTTTGGGGGTTTTGTTGTTTCGGGGTATTTTAAGGCTGGAGGAAGTCCTCCCTCCCCCCACCCCCAGTACAAACATTACAAAAACGTTTAACTCTTTTGTGCAAGGACCGTACTCTCTGATGTACTTGGAGAGCACCCCATGTAGTGCGTTACTGCAGTGCAAGAGTTCTTGCTCATTAAAGCGCTGCCTCTGTGCCTTAGGGTCCCTCCCCTCTGAGATCAGTGGTACCTCATCCAAAAAATCACAGTATGTGGAAAACAGACTATGTATAAAATACCCGTGCAAAGAGCTTTTCTAATCATAGTAACTTGTCTTTAAATAGAAAATACAAACAAGGAGAAACCGTGTCGAGTTTCCATCAGGAAAAGAAACCCTTCTAGCCCAGTCCCTCCCTGATCTTTGCCCTGCACAGTCATCCACGGCCGTTTTCACCTTTCTAACTGACGACAATATTAAGATTTAATAGTTTACAGTTCAGATTAATATTTCAAGATGGCAACAAAACCAACACCATTCATAATTTGTTATTCTGCTCTAATTCACAGCTGATTTTTCAGCCTTTGCACTATAGATGCAACAAAGAAAGCAGCAGTGAAAGTCTGTGGAAGGAGCACAGCCCTCTCCTTCCTTACCCTAGCTTGTGTTCTGGTAACAGCACCAGCAGATACCAGCACCTGGCTGGAAGAAGAGAGAGTGTCATCAACTAAAACATGGGAAAAGGAAAAACTTCGCTAGCGATCGACAAGGTCGTGTTTCATTAACTTGTTGGTTCAGGCTCACAAACGGTCGTCGGAGGTGAAATGCAGCAGACTCACTGCATTCCAGCTTTTTGTTCTCTCCTTCCTCACAGACTGCAGTCATGTTTAATTTGGAAACTGGGCTCCTTTGGCAAATTAGCAATTAGAACAATTTTGTGGGAATATGTATATGTGTCATTAGTTTTCCTGCAAATTAATAGCGAGAGCAGAGGTCAGGCAGAAATTTTCCACTTGACTGCAGCTCCTCTGTTGAGATTTGGCACTTTGTTTTGGAACGGCCACAGCTGCTCAAAGCCACAGTCTTCCTTTAGGAACTGTCTTTTAATTAGTTTACCTCATAGCCATTATTACAAATATTACTGCCTCCCCTCCTTGAAATAAAATTACTGTTTCTACAAAATATTCCGGTGACATCTTGCACCACTGCACATTGATGGTGGGGTCACTCGGATGCAGCGTTTAATCATCAGATCACCTCCATAAGCATCTCCTAATTAGAGTCCTTACAATACAATTTTATCTGGTAATTAGCTGAGATTGGCTGCTTCCTCTGTAGCTTATTAGTGGCAGCCCAGCAGTGGGTGTGAATCACAGTGTCATTTGTCAAGCCTGTTAAAGCCCCCTCCTTTGCTCGTCCTCTTCTGTGTTTATTCCTAGTTGCTACCTACGCCGAAAAGCCTAAAGAAATTTAGCTCGATTCACATTCTTTAAGCAGGGAACACTGACCTTTGTGGATCCTTTCTCACAGTTTCCTAGTAGAAACAGATTAAATGTTAAGTTTTTACACACTGAAAAAGGAAGGGGACTCTTTTGAAATGGAGTAGTTGGAGCTGTAATGATGAAGCATGAGCAGTGATCTTTCCAACAGGAGGCCCTGGCTGCCGAGCCAGTGCTAGCGACGGGCACTTAAAATTGATGCAGATTTGCTCGCAGTTATTGGACTGTTAAAATGTCCATTTAGAAACTGAGATAAAATACAGTAGATTTAATTTCATGGTGAGACCTGTCAGTTGCACTATTATTATCATCACTGGTCCTTTTATCATATGTAATAGATGGATAACAGGGAGACATTACGATATACATGTCCCTAATCAGTGTCCTTAAATCATGCCAGTCAACAAATGGACGGGGCTCTCGGCAGCACGTGGCGGCAGCGCCCAGCGCCACAGGGGTTTGAACTGGCACCCTCACCTCCAGGTTGCATTTAGCGGTTCACACCGATGTGGGAGTCTCTGGGAAACCACTACCCATATTTCACTGCCCTTTTGCGATCCCTTCCAGGGTTCACACTCTCCAAGTCACCGCAGAGTGTTAAATATCTCCGGCTGGATGGTAAAGCATCCTTGGTGAGCACCTGCAGAGGAGGATGAGTGTTTGCAGGGCTGCTGCTCGCTGGATCCCTTTGTGGGAGCAGCGCTTGAGCTGCTGGAGCTGGGACGTGGTCTCTGCCATACACCGCCGGGTGTTTGTGGCTCGGCTTCCCTCAGCTCGCTCCATCTCACTGTCGGGAGGGAAAAGCAATCGCCATTTATCTGTCGCTCAGCTGCGCCCTTTCTGTGGGCAGCGGGGGTTTTGTGTTGGTATCCTTTCTGGAATACTATAGGCCTTTATTTTCCACTACCTTTGTTTTGGATAAATCCTATTATTTTTGTGAAGAAACATTATTTGTGGCTATTAACTCATATGAGAGGAGTTAATAGGAGTTTTCTTATCTAGTTGCTTTCATACGAGGAAAATTAATACAGTACCTTATGGATAAACATGAGATGTTTGGGGCCATAGCTGAGTAGCACGCCTTGCTTTCATCTGAAAAGGTTTAATGTCCAGGAAAAAGGAATTTTAATTATGAGCAAAAGTTGTAAAATTCTGGGCCTGTTAAATTCAGTAGGAATTTTGCTACTGACTTCAATAGGGTCAGTATTTTGCCAATATTATTTGCAAAACCGCCTAAGGGAAGGAAATGTGGAAGTAGTCAACGAGCCCTTTTCTTGGTCATCTTTTCTGATGTTGTAGTTAAGAGATTGGATTGTTTGTTTAAAATTCTTCAGCAGGAGTGACCTATTGAGATGGAGCATCGTCTTTCAAAGGGTGTTGTAGGGCAAAACGAAAGGGTCGAGGAGGAATGTGGATGCTAGTTATATAAATAGGGTTGTGTATCGAAAACACTTGAGTTGGAGCTGGGTTTGATACACAGTCCCAGAGGCAGTTGTGTTTTACAGCCTGCTGTGGCAAGCTGCCATTTGTCTGGGGCTGCGCTTTGTGCAGGTAACGCTGATGCCTTCTGTCCTAGGAGGAAAAAAAAAAGAGTGGTGCCACTTCTGCTGAGCTGAATGCTTGCAGTATTTCATGCAGTGTGATTAATTAAATTATTCCAGTGTTAACCTACTCTGGGCTTTGCTTTTTAAATGAATGAACAGGGAAGGGGAAAAAAGAAAGCCCTAATACTGAAGAGAGAGATTGCATTTCTCCTCAGTACGTCCCTAGGAAAGTCTTCCCTTTTATTTTAAGCCTTATGCTTTCAATGAAATATCCAAGAAGCCTGATTAGAAGCCATGCATAATGATGGCATGGAAATAAGAGATGTGTGGGGTTTAGACTGTGAAACAATGGGACTAAAATAAAATATTAACATTATGTACTATGTGAGATCTTGTTTTAAGGTTTAGGTAAAAATCCACTATTTTTAGTTCTGGCAGCAGGCTACATTATTCTTTTTGTAAATCTATTCAGAAATGCATGTATTTATTTCCCAATATTTGCTCCTAATGGAGATGTTACAACCACACTTTGTGCTGAAGCAAGCGCTCGGACTGTGTTGTCTTGCTTCAAACTGAGGAAGCGCCCGTTATCGAGAATTTTCTCTGCAGCCCTTAATTAGCTAGAAATGCTGTTTGAAACAAAATCCTTGTCCTTCCCTCCGCAGCTGAATCTGGTATCAAGCGTCACACTTTCCAAGACCGCATCTGAGACGTCTCCACAAAGCTTACCTCATACTCCCACCACCCCGACTGCGCCCATCACTCCCGTCACACAGGGACCGTCGGTCATCACTACCACGAGCATGCACAACGTCGGACCCATCCGGAGGCGGTACTCGGATAAATACAACGTCCCCATTTCTTCAGGTAAAGGGGTTCTGGCAGCGCAGCCTCTTCGGTCGGGTGACTTGCTGTTACCCGCAGGCTGTGATGATAACAGAACAACTACTTTTATTTAGCAGATATTGCCCAGAACCAAGAATTTTATAAGAATGCAGAAGTTAGACCACCATTCACGTATGCATCTTTAATTAGACAGGTAAGCTGAGCCAAACGCACACATTTGGATTAGGAAAAAAAATCTCCCTATATGTGCACACTCTGGATTAAATAGATTTTCAAACCTTTGGTATGTAAGCATGCTCAAATGCTCAAACCTTTACTATAAGGGTTTTTAGAACTGCAATATATAACATAATTGCTTTTGATTAAGTATTACAATACGATGTGATTATTAGGAAATTCATTTCACACAACAGTGAAAATGAGCCTGTTTAAAGATGGCAAGTCAATTATCACAAGCTACAGTAATCTCTGATCCCTAGAATTAATCTGAGCTCTAAATAATTACTGAGCTTTAATCAGCTAGTGAAATGTTTTGCATTTCTCTTTGATTCTGCTTTATGAATGACTAATAAATTAATATTTCTGTAAGGAAACAGAAATAAAAACTCAAAACAATTAGATAATTCCATTTTGAATTTTGCCATTGAACTGTTAAATACAGCCATTAATCTTAGTTCATATTGTGAAAACCCTCCTTTGGATTTTTTGCTCTAAATCTCTTCTTTCTTTCTTTCTTTCTTTCTTTCCTTCTTCCTTTCTTTCCTTTTTATATTTGGTAAAGTAAAAATGTGAGTGTATTTTGTACTGGGGTGCTTATAACTGATCTTTCAATTGCTTTGCTTCACAAGGCCATCCTCGAATCTCCAGAAAAACAGCTAACACTAAATGAAATCTACAACTGGTTCACGCGAATGTTTGCTTACTTCAGACGCAACGCAGCAACGTGGAAGGTAAGCCTCAGCCTGCCTGTGCCTCTTGCCTTTGATATCTGACATGTACAGAATAGACATTGCTGATGACATAACAAATTGCACCGACGTGTGGACATGAAAATTTAGATCGGCAGTTTTGACATGCACTGGGTGCCTTATCTGCAGGAACAATTTGATATTTGGCAGAAAAATTCTTTTGCCTTTGAAAACCACTAATTGAATCCCCCCCTTATTGGCTTTTATGTTCTGTGATTATGCCACGAGTTCATCTGTGTGGTTGCTGCTAGCAGTGAAACACAAGCCCTTCAGCTGGAACGTATTAGAAGAAAAAAAAAAAAAAAAAGGAGGTGAAGTTATTGTGTCAGTAGGAGATATACTGTTTGTCTTTCTAGTTATGCACACTGTAATCACAACAACCACGTTTTTTCTAGGATCTATAAATCAGTGGATTTCCTTCCTCTATCAATTGACTTTTAACTACACATACAGATCTGTGATGGACAACCTTTTTTTTCAAATCATGCACCAGAAGCTATTGAACATAATAGATGAGAAACAACCCCCACAATAAGAGATGTGTTTAACAAGAAATAAATTTGTTGTTTGGCACTTTAATTTCCTACCACAACTGTTTCAGATTTTGTTAGATAAGAGATCTGGGGCATTAATTTTGTTTTGAGTTTTAGGGGACCACTCCTTCCCTTATATACAGTATTATAGTAGCCACACTGGCTTCTGAAGCTAGTGTAATTACAAATGAATGAATCAAATAACAAGATCTTGTATTGCTATAAAAATTGCACCTCTGGTGCATGGAGCCTCTCTTAATCTAGACTACTCTGTTGCTCTCAAGCAGCTTCAGTTGACCAGGTAGTATGACTATGTCCCACACATGCTATTTTATTAGCTTTCTCTGATTTTCCAGTCTCAGCCTGCATTTAGAATTAATTCCTTCAGAGAATGGAGCTGAAAATAATCCTTGGAAGTTAGTTTGGTTTTTAGCAGCATTTTTTGCTTTTAATTCAGATCCCAGCACAATTTAGTACATTTTAAATCTTGGTTTAGAAACTCTTAGGTTCAGGAAAAGTCTCTGTGATTGCTGCTTTGATTCTTCACTGCAGTTGGAAAACACGAGCAGTATTTCACTTTGCAGCTTCCTTGCTATCCAGAAAGGAAATTAACTTTCCCTGATTTAAGATTCTTTTAGACCTGCCTGTCTTTTGCTGCTGGAGTGGTTCCAGTAGAACTTTTCAGCAGCTGCAGGTGTGGGTGCTGAAGTAAAAAATCCTATTTAATTCCAGCAGCAAAGAGAAGGGAAGCGGAGGGGGCAGTGGAAGAAGGCAGCAGGCAGCCCTGGACATATCTCCTGCAAGGCTAGTTTTAGGAATTAGCTTTGTGTGTCGTGTAAAATCCAGTCCCAGAAGTCACATGCGCTTAGTGTTCTGGGGTGGGGGGAGATGAGAGGCTGAGCTGCAGACCCTTGGGCTTGCAGAAGGGCAGAGTGTGTCCCACGGAGGCAGGTGCAGTTTGGAGACCTCTCCTGGATACCTTGACCTTGTGCGGGTGCCCAGGTCCTGCTTCACCTACTCGGGAAGAGAAGATTTGCCCCAAGTTCCACCAGCACGAGCAAAATCATCAACCATTTGAAGTAATGCAGATTTTTTATGCTGAAGACTGCTCAGGTTCAGACTTCAGGAACAGCGGGGATGAAAATGCAGCTCTGGATTGGCTTGTCGGGAAGCCCACGGGGTGCAGAACAAGCACAAGGGGCTAATTGCAGAATCAGAATAATTTGAATATGTATGTGCTGATTTGCGTTCACCTTTGGCTGATGCTTAGGGGACGTTTGTGTCAATGTTCCCCAAGTTTAGGGTCAGGGCTTGGTGTGGGAAGGCTTCCCTGAGACCTCCCTTCAATAGCACAGAAGAGTGCAGGAATAAAGACCTTCAGAAATAAAGACCTTTCAAAAATGAACCTCTCTCCCCCAAAATGCAGTACAGCAGAGCCTGAGCAGTTACTAAAATAACAAACCCTTTCATTTACTGCATTCAAGCATGTTCAGGGTAATTTTTCTGTAGAAGTGGCTTGCATACAAATATTTTTAACAAGGTAAATATGTAATCTTACAATAATAGCTCCTAATTTTTCTGTTAAGCTGATTGCTGGGGGAGCACTGTGAACTGGTTCTGGCAGGTCAGAGGCAATGTCTGTTTGCTTTTATTTTTTGGAGTAATTTGCTGGTACTGAGTCGCAGCCGTGAGGCACAAGCTGCAGGTGTGGCTCTAAAATGTTGGGGTATTGTTCAAATAAAACTGTTAGCAAGTATCCAGAGGCAGGGGAAACAAACCAACTCTTTTTCCTGCTATGAATTTTGTAAATAAGGGATCATGTGGAAAATAGAAAGCAAGGGCAGCACTTCATGGATGTCTTGCAAATGTTCCACTTGTCTGTCTCAGTGTATTCGGCAAGAGCCCGATCCAGCATCCTTAACTATAAATTGCACATTGACTTCCAAAGAGTGAGAACAGACTGTAATGTATTTCCCCAACATTAAATTTATTTAATGAACAACACAAATATTTAGAGACTGCTTGCGATCCAAGGACTCCCTTCGCTGAACTTTGCTGCGTGTATTTGATCCACTGCTGTATGAACTACAAGATCAGCTTTCACTGGGGGAAATGACCTTATTACTCTTACATTTTGCTCCAGACTTGACAGTGTTCCCATTTTCACAGGAAACTGCCTGAGTTACCCAGATGTGGGCCAGCAGCTGTGGGTCAGGTTGCTCTGGTGTGGCACCCACCAGCAATTGCTGAGCTGGCTGATTTTAGCCTGTTAGGTGTGAGGCATTTGCATGTTTTTGCTCCACCTCAAAATAAGGGATTTTGCCAAAAATTTTTGAAGTAGTGAAATCTGGAAAAGGTGGTGGTGAGGGAAAAACAACATTAAAAAGTAAGAACAGAAGGAAGTAAGGGCAGAAGGAGGCAGCCCTAATGGGCAGGGTGACTTTCTGCTAAGATTTCTGTCTTGCTGAGACGATGTACATATTCAAGGTTTGTTTTTCCACCAGCTCACAAACAGATCAATGTGTAAAAGCCAAAGTGCTGGGATTGGGCACCTATAGCCAGAGGAGATGTGTTTACACTCAAGCATCTGCTGAGCAAAGGCATATTGAACCCTGATTCTTCCCTGTTCATGGAGACAGGAGTGTCGGGACTGTGATAGCCATGGCAGAGAAATGGAAAAGTAGCAAAACCCTCTTAGCCTTTCCCTCCCAGGCACACACACCACTGCCTCTTAATTTACATGACAAATGCACTGTGCTTTGTTTGCACAGTGATTTAGACATTCATGATTAGAGCTCTCTTTCACCATCCAGATCCGATGTTCATTAAAAAAAAAAAGAAGACAACGACGATGGAAGGAAAAAAATTGTAGTCTCTTGGTTGCCTAGACTCAGGCCATGTGTTTGGCTGGCATTGTGCCTGCTAACGAGTCAACCAGATTGACTAAATCAATGGTGCCAGTGATGATGGATGGAGTTTGTTCGCCTGCATATTTTCAGCAAATGGCTTCTTCTGTTTTCCCTGTTTACCAAGCCGCTTTCAGCAGCACTGGGGACTCCATGTACAAATCCCAAGGGGCTTTGTCGTAGGGTATTTGCTCAGAAGCCTCATAAGAATGGGGAAGGAGCATGGCACTCCATTTGAGGAATAACAAGGCTCTCGGCACCATTTCAGAGGGAGCGGGGACAGAAAAGCCAACAGCTTGCCATGACATAGTGAGGTGTCTCATAATGTCCGGCTTCAGCAAAGGTTCAAGCAGATTGGAGAGGTTGGCTGGGCTCATACTCCCCTGGTGCCGAGCTGCAGAGAGGGCATCTGAGCACTGGATACTGTGAGTGCAGGTCCCTCTGGGTGTTGAGCTGTGGGGATATTATCACTGTGTTTCAGAGAGCCCTCCTCATGTTTTCATTTGGCAGAGGCTCAGATCAGTCGGTACAGTAGTTTGCCAGAAATAGGAGCCAACTTCCATATAAGAGAAAGCCATGGAAGCAGGAGTCGGTGCTGTGCGGGCCGGTGGGGTGCTGCTGAGCCCGAGGTCCCTGCCGTGGGTGTGGAAGGAGGTTCAGCACCTGATTCACATTAGCCCAGCTGTAGGAAACAGCAGCAAAACCAGCCCAGTGCCTTTCTGCTAAATTGAGCCGTCTGTACTTACATGGAATCCTTTCTGTTCTTTCTAACTGTTTTCTTTTCCAGGAGAGGACAAATTTCTCTTTGCAGAGCGTATATATTTGTTTTGAAAATGTTTAAGCAATGTTCCTTTTATGTTCTGTATGAAATGTGCTGTATTATACAACATGTATGCTTAAAATGATGGCTGTTCTCATTCACACTGGGGGTGATTCATAAGAATAACTTGAATTTCT
Source organism: Clamator glandarius (assembly GCA_033459285.1). Lineage (NCBI taxonomy): Eukaryota > Metazoa > Chordata > Aves > Cuculiformes > Cuculidae > Clamator > Clamator glandarius. Next base: position 782,666 of record JAUNZM010000301.1, on the reverse strand, counting down.
AAAATTGGGTTTAAACTTTCATATTTATTTTGTCTTTGCAAAAATAAGATGTAAAGAGCTGGGGAAAGCAAGCGGGTGCGGGGAGGGGAAGGGGCTTAACATTTCAAAATGAGAACTGTCAAGCTGACTATGCTGCTGTTCTTGGACAATGATGAGCATTTTCTCATAGAAAGTTTTTGAATGTTTTCTCTTTTATACTTGCTGCAGAATGCAGTGCGTCATAATCTTAGTCTTCACAAGTGTTTTGTGCGAGTAGAAAACGTTAAAGGGGCAGTATGGACAGTGGATGAACTAGAGTTCCAAAAACGAAGGCCACAAAAGATCAGTGGGTATGTCCACCATGTTTGAACTTCTTAGCCTAGCTTGGATCATGCTTACAGTTTAACTTAGAGGCTTTTGGCTGCTAGCTGGCGTTAGACCAACCACAGGTGGTTTCGCATTGTTTCAGTTAAGGGAAACAAAGACAAACATCTCATCACTACTGTTTGTATGCCCACCAGTACCCTGACCCTGCTTGCTTGGTGTTTGTTGCATCACATGCTAGTAGCTTTTAGGTGGCAATGCATATTAACCCTCACAAACCATTTGCTTATGCTTATTGCATTTTATTTTCTTTTTCCTTTTCCCTGTATTTGATGTCTGTTCTGTCCCCGATCCCGTGTCCCTTTGTTTCCACTTCATCTCCTTTGCTGCTGCTCTTGTCCCAGGGTGCCATTCGCACCAACCTCTCACTGCATAAGTGCTTTATCAGAGTAGAGGATGAGTTTGGGTCCTTTTGGACTGTTGATGATGAAGAGTTTAAACGTGGCCGTCATATTCAACGAGGCCGTCCTCGAAAATACTGCCCTGATGAAAACTTTGGCGAGCTTGTTGCACAGTAAGAGCTTTTACTTGCTTTAATTTTTTTTTTCTGCTGTTGCTTTGCTTTGCATGATTTACCCATCTCATGTAGACTTGCATTTCACGAAATAGTGACATCACCTTTGCTGCTAAAGAAACTAAATTTTTGGTTGTTATGTGTATTTTGTGTGTCCTACTCTGATAATCCAAATGCCTGTAGTAATAACTCTACTTTGACATGTTTGTTATAGCACTTGTTTATAATGCGATGTAGACTGAAATAATTATCCGCAACAGTGCAGATATGCTGCTGTAAAACAGTCAGGAAGACAGATATATGCCAGGAAAGGCTTCAGATAAGTTCTAATTCTGATATTTTCCTCTACTTTCAGTTGTGTGCCTTGTTGTGCAATTTTAAAATCAGAAATAGTGTAAGGTGCTTGTAAGGCAGAAACGCATGCAGAATTAACTTTAGAAGTTTGAAAGTGCAGTGAGATCAGCTGTAAAGATTATAATCAACAAGCCATCCAATATCTACAACAACCACGCATAAATATTCCCCGGGTTCCTAGAGCAGTTCTTTTTGACCTCGAAGGTCATCTCTCCAGGGCAGCTGATCCATGGTGATCCCTGTGGAAGGGGCTCAGTTAGGGCTCTTCTCACCGTGATTGTTGAGATGAATCTTCCTCCACGAAAAAAGCAAAAATAAAGGTGTCCAGTGAGCAATAAATTTTTTTTGGAGATTTTTTGGACATTTTTTGCATTGGCACTTAGTATGTTAGTATTCAATGATTTTTTTTTTTTTTTAATTCTTTTTTCCCCCCTCTGGTGGAACCCGTAATATTTAGGTGCCTGCTAAAGAGAAAGCTTATATGCTTGGAATTCGTTTTCTTCAAATCCAGCTCCTTGTATAAGTTTAAGATGAATAAAATAAGTGTCCAAAATAGCACACCAGAATATTTTTCTATTAAAACAGCCTTTGGGGCAGCGTGTTATGTTGTGTGGTCCATACTGTTCCGCTGTGGTGCAGCAGTACCTTGCTGTCGTGCCTCCATGCCCACAGACTGGAAGGGTTGATGGCATAGGCACTCCCTCACCAGGACCACTTGCCATTGCCTGGCAGGAAATAACGTGGCTCAAATCCTCTCTCATCGCGGTTCCTCTGCTCCATTGCAAGGGACTGTGCTGCCAACGACTTGGAGAATAATTTGCCTGAAGTAGTATTTAAAACGTCCCACGATGCTTTTGATCATGATGGACCTTTACGTGGTAACTGGCTCCCAGGCACGACGCATATTGGAGGATTTCTCCTGAACACAGCCAAAATGAGCAGAGATGCCAAGATGTGCTACTAACGCAGGGTAGTAGAACACATGGCGAGGTAATGTCGAGAGATAATGATGTTCCTTATTTAGTAAAGGCAAATATGATAACTGTAGACTGAAACTCAGATATTTTCTTTAAATTGAAAAAAAAAAAAGAAAAAGAGAAATGAAAGAGACCTTGTATGGAAAAATAGTCTCAGCTCTAGTTTTCTGGTGTGGGAGGAAGCATTACATGCTTGACACGCTTGCACAGAAGTTGGTTGCATTTAACTCTCCTTTTTATGTTTTTCTTATGCAGTAACCCTTCTCTTATTAAAAACATACAGACCAGCCACACCTACTGCACACCTCTCAATGCTGCTTTACAGGTAAGATTAATGACTGTGGCAAATATGCAACAGAGGCGTGTGTCTTCCCCACTCATTTCAAAATATATTAGCCTTGCTCTAATTAGATATTAAATTTTAATTCCGTTAAACTTTTTTCTTAAGTGCATAAAGCATCATAGTCCCTGGAGGCAAACACATATCAGGCTGCTTCAGCATTAGCTAGATGCTTAGCATTTTGAATATTGTGGCAAAAAAATTAAAAGTTCACTTATTAATATTTATCAGCAGTATCATAATTTCCATCCTCTTATTTCAGAATTTCACTTGAGGCAAAAATACCACAAGTGTAATTACTCTAGCACAGCTATTAATGTGCTGAATGATAGGATACTGCGGCACGTGACCTTCTATTGTTCATGGCTTTAAAGAGAAAGCAGATCATTTTTCCCCCTTTTCTTTTAAAGGCTATTTTTGCATATCTTTCTATTGTTGGTAAAAAATAAACGTTGCAGTTTCTATAGAAAAAAAAAAAGATCATTTTTTATTGGTTTAAACTGTACTGTTACTGTAAGGCAAAAATTCTAGTTTTCATGATGTAGAAAAACACGAAGTGCCGCTTCACAATTAATAACATGCAGTCGAAAAGTGTGTGCGTCTCCAGCCCTTTTCCATGTCCTGTGTATCAGGTTGGCCTTTTTTGCCCCTTCTTTCTGCAAGTCCCCAAGTCTGTCTCAAAAACTCCAGGTAAAGTCGATATTTGCTATGTGAACCAAAAGATACGAATGCATTACTGTGCCCTGAATTTGCAGCAGGGCATGTGTGTGTGTAGGGGTTCAAGCCTGTTCCATGTAGCGGGAATTAATTCAGGAGGCAGCACTGTGTATGGTTGCATCCTGGTTGGTTGTTGAAGGTTGCTTCTCAGAAGTTCACCGATGGCCATGGATGTTTGCTTGGGCAACTGTGTTTTGTGGAAGGTTTATCAGACTTCCCTTTTCAGAACCAAGAAACAGATTATTAGGAGAAAAGTGATGTTCTGCATTTCTTCTAATTTATGCGGTAACTTCTGAAAGCAAAATGACAGCATGTTTAAATGAAGCAACTGTAAATACCATTCATTAGTAACTTATTTTCCCTTGGGTCTTGTGAAGTGTGATTTTTAAAGACTGCTTTGTCTCTTGAATAGTATTAAGATTACAAGCACATTTTACATTCATGAGGCTGAAAGGCAAAAATGAAATGATCCTGCATTTCTTCACATTGTTAACTATGTGACTAATTTCAATTAATATGCTTATCAGACGGAACTGTTCGTGTTTTATTTCTGAAACACGTGTCGTTGTCGTCATCTCCATCCATTCTTGTCTTTTGTGATAACCTCCAAACTGTTTCCATTTCCCACTTTTCCTGGAAGTGTCACGTACTCATACCCCTCCATAGTATCATGTGAACTGAGTTGTTGAAGAGCCCACATTTGCTATCACCGTGGACACTCTAATAAACAGGACTGAGTAATATTTGTTGCACTGAGACAGGTCCTTGCTTAGGTTGAAAATGCACTGCAGGTTTCTTGCTTCTCTTTGCACTGTTGGATTTTGAAGGCAAAATCCTGAAAGGTGCTGTATAAGGGTTTGGGCAAAGCTGTGCGAGTGTCCAGTGCCACGTGGGCAATTCGGACCTCGCCTGGGCAATAACTTTCCTCCTAGGACACAAGGCTGCTTTATCTGCCTGTGCCTACATTCAGTCTAATCAATAATTAACGAGCAGTGCTCCCTGGGCTTTTGCAAGCATCTGCAAAGGCTGATTCTTGGCTGGCTAGGGCACAGCGCTGTGCGCTGTGTGCCACCGGGATGCTGGGATATGTTTTTCTTTTCCTGCTGGGTGGTAGAGCCACCTCTCTCCTTCACCCTAACCCCTCTGACATCTCCTCCATCTGTTTTCCCTCCTGGTCAGGGAGAAGAAGCAAGACTCTCCCTGCTCTGTGTGTGGAAGGTACAGGGACTCCAGCTCTCACCAGCCCTCTCTCTTTTCTAATGGGTCACCGAGGGCTCCCAAAACATACTCCCCCCATACACTTATTATCTTTATAGCAGATACTCCTCATGTCCCACCTCTCCCCCAATTATAAGTTATCATTATGGGTGAAGAACTTGAGTCATTATTTTGCCAAGTGCAGGAAATGTGAACCATTCTTTGCATCCCCTAATCACAATGAGTTTGGCGGTTGTTGAATCAAGAAGATAAAAATAATCCTCCCTGTTAGAATAGCTTTTATAATCACATGTGACACATAGGGCTGCACATGGAGAGGTCAGCGTAAGGAAGAATAAAAGGGGCCGTGCTCCTGAAGATGCTGCAGTCAGGGCTGGTCGTGACCCCTTTTCTATCCCTTTCCATCCCGTCTTCTGGCTGTGCTTGCCTGGGAACAACTCTGCCAGCTCGGATGGCAACAAGCAAGGAGTTTTGTCCCACGGATTAGGAGCAGATGAGAGCGTTTGGATGAATTCCCCTCCCACAGGCAGGGTTTGCAACGTGCAGACCTGGAGCCTGATGGATTTTTTGGCTCTGCTGCCACAGCCGGCTGACCTCCCCCTAGAGCAGGTCAAGCGCTGCCGAGCCAGCGTCTGTGGCTCTCTGGCGCTGACACGGCTCAGATTGCTGTGGATGATGTTGGCCAGATCCAGCTGGGATGGGTGAAATGGTTAAATGTCCTTCAAGTCCCTGGGCACTCCAGCCTTGGAAAGCTGTGCATCCCATCCCTGCTGGGCTCCTCTGAGGCTCGAGACTTCTGCGCTCCCACTCCTGCCGGGTAGAGGACTGTGCCATCAACATGAGCTAATGCTGACACATAGTAAATATTAGCAGGCAGAACGGTGGGAATCAGGAGGAAAATATTTAACAGTTCATTCTCTTCCTACAAAGATTTCCATTTAGAAGTTAAGTCCAGTGTGCCTCTGCATGGTATTTCTTTAGAACAAGGAAAGATTGACATAAAATGGGCAGATCTATAATAGCTGAGGTAAGAGCCGAGTTGCTGAGGCTTGAAAAGTTTCACATGGACTGGTACAGCTCTTAGGTAGATCACTGCAAGTCACACTGATCGCGTTGGTGCTAATGGCTTTGCATTTGTGGCACAAGAAACCCAAACTCAGTAACACTGCCTTCCTACTTACTCTCTTAGCAAGGAGTTATCAGCTGAGAGAGTTCTAATTTTCCCCTCCGCCTTTTATTAAAAACTAAACCCAAACCCAGACCTATGCTACCAAGAAAAAAACCCAAAGCCCCAAACATAATTTTGCAAGGTGAAAATAGGAAAAGGCCATTTCATGCTTTCCAGGAGGTGTAATTCCAGACAGGGAATGGAAAGCTCCATCCTCTCACAAGCCAGTACAGCTATGAATGCTTAAACATAGATGTAAATGATGTTAAATTTCCCTTGGTGGAATCAGGGTAATACCTATCAGAAAGCACAATATTGAAAAAAATGATAATTGCAAATAATGTGAATGTGGAGAATGTTTTGGAATAAGTGAGCATGTTGTGCAATGTATAAAAACGTTAGTCATGGCTCTTCATACATTTGTTTGTGTCCTTGGCAGGCTTCAATGGCTGAGAACAGTATACCTCTATACACTACTGCTTCCATGGGAAATCCCACTCTGGGCAATTTAGCCAACGCGATGAGGGAAGAGCTTAACGGTGCAATGGAGCATACGAACAGTAACGGGAGTGACAGTAGTCCAGGACGTTCCCCTATGCAAGCGATGTAAGTACGGCTGAGGGGTGGGTGGGTGTGTCTAGGCGTTGTCTCACCATCTGTTGAAGTATGACTCTGGAGACCGTCGTGGTTTGTTCCTGAGGTTCATGGATGGAGCAGCAAGAGCAGACATTTCCATCTGGGAATGTGCTTAGGTTGATTAGAACATAAAAGGGCTGTTTACCAACTTCCACTAAACCAATCAGCTCAATCCGGTCTGACAGGCACACAAAGCTATAAAATTGTTAACTCACTTGCAATTCTCTTCTTCAAACCTTGCAAAACCTTACAGGCAACTGTGTTTCTTGGAGAGAAAAAATATGATTTCTCTCTCCTTCAGTCCACGTGACAGGCACGGCTGGTAGGGCAGAGCTGGGAAATGGGCTTGTTTGGCACGTCTGAAAGAAACCACTCGACACACAACGGTCTTGCTAAGCATTAATGATGGCACACATGAAGGTCTGCATGATTTATAGATTGCTCTTAAAATATCAAAAGGAAAATTAATAGAAGCATTATAGCAACAGACGGCAGTATAATGAGTGCATATATAACCACATGAAGTAATGGGGGATCGCTGTCCCTGCTCAACGTGAATGGCACCCGGCAGCGAGCTGGCGCAGGAAAGGGTAAGGTAGGAAGGGTGTGATGCCCCGATGGGTGTGTTCGGTATTTATGGGGTGACAGAGTGAGTTTGCAAAGCTGTAAATTCCCCCCACCCCTCAAATTACATACCGAGTAATTGGCAGCTGGTGAGGAAACTGCAGTTTATAAGTCTTGTAGTTCTCTAAAAACTCTGCGGAACTGTTGGCTACCTGTGCAAGGGACCGTGTGCAAGAGCTGTGCTGCCTTTCTCATGCCTTTTCCTTAAAATGGGCTGTAAAATTACTGGCTGACTTGCCACAGCTCACATTACGCATTAAAAACAGAACTAATTTGTAGTCTTTTACTTCAAAGTAATTTGAATAAGGGATTTAGGAAAGTAAGTCTAAATCAAAAAGTAGAAAAACATTAACCTAATACCACAGTAGTAATTAGTTGTGAAACTAATTAGCATTTAGTGGCAAAAAAAGTTTCCCACCTGCATAATGTGTTGTCAGAGGGGAGGGGGCACGAAGGAATCTGAGGCTCTGGGTACTTTGATATTGCAGCATTTTAAATCAGTGCACAAAGTGCTTTGAAAAAAAATCTTTAAAGATGGCAACATTCATTTTTAATTAATAATTAATTTAAACATTGTCTTTTACCATTTACTTCAAAACATTCGAATAATGTGTTTAGCTTTTCCAGCGATTGTTTGTGCAGTATTAATTATCTCTCCCAAAGTAGCGCTGCATGACACACTTTCCGTCTCTCACAAACGGATTCATCTTGAGGCAGTTTTAGTCACAATTTGTTATCCTCTGCCCGTGACCACATAGGGCTGGCATGAAGGAGGAGTGGAGGGACATGGCTTTTCTCCAGAAACAAGACTTCTCCCAAGGGTTTCTCCTGGCCTGACAGACAGGGATGAACGTTTATGATGTTGTGTTAATCCAAGTAATTATTTTTTTGCAAGTTCAAGGCTGGTGTAGTTCATGCACTTCTCATTTCACCTAAGGTTTCGTTGTCTTTGAAGAGACCGCAAGGAAGGAAAAATAAACCAAGTTAAAACGGGCTAGGACATCTTCTAGAACTGTGCATAGCCATGGCCTTTGTTGCACTTAATAATAATTTCTTAGCACATTGATAACAAGGTGAGGGGCACAGAACAAATACTGAAGAGAGAGGAGGACGGGGGGAGGGATGCCTCATTTTCATTATTCACCAGAAAATCCAATTTTCTGTTGTAATATGGAAATGATTGTTTCCTGAGTGTTTTCATTTTCTCAGAATTGATAATATATGTGTTCTCTGCTGAACATTTCTTTTTGCCTAAGTAAAATGTGGCGGGGTGATGTTCCAATATCAGCCTCTGAGCTTCCCCATTGAAATGGTGTTTCTAAGTAGTTTGAAGGGATCTAAAGCCAGAACAGCATTCACCCATTGCAGGGTTTACCCAGTTTACTAAATAAAATCGCAACTCAACAGCAGATTTCCAGACGCTGTGCAACTTCTGATTTTCCGTAAGCCTGCTTTAATGACATTTTCAGGTTTTTTCTCAGAACAGATTTCCTTGTCATAATGCAAATTATTTTTTAAACAATTTCAGTATATTAGAATAAATCAAGCTTTAAACTTTATTGTAAGGTTTAAAGGACCTTGTTAACATGACAGCTAAGAAGTCTAACACTTCAGCTGAAGTCTTATTACTGCTCATTCGCTTCCTTTTTATGACACATTGAACTACAGCTAGGGTTGGGTTTTTTTCCCCTTCTCTCTCCCTCCTTTTGAAACACTAGAAAGTAGTCGCATAATTACAGCTTGGGGACATAACACTTTCATCCTGATATGCTCCAAAGGTAGCCACAAAGCAAACTACTCCATGCTGTGTGCACCACCAGAACTCAGTGGCTTTAAACAACAGTCAGCTTTATTAAAAACGCCTCTGTTCCCAGAGTGGACAAACAAAAGAATTACTCAGATGTGAAAAGAAGGGGAATCTGTGTTCAGCAAGGTTATTTATTGTTAACCCCTTCTGGCGTCCTAGGCATCTGTACTTAAAAGGAATGTGCTGAAATTCTGCTCCTATAAAAAAGAAATGGGAAGCTGCTTCTTTTTTTTTTCTTTCTTCTCCCCCCACCTCTTTTTTCTTTCCTTTTTGTCTTGCCCAGCATTTACCTTTTCTTTAATTTAGAGGCTGAATTCTTTAGTCTCTAAAGGAAATTTTCCTTCCCCAGTTTGGGGTTTCAGGGAGAGATTACATAGAGAATGAAAGTTTCCCCTTGCCTTTGAGCTTATTTAACCTTATTTATTTCAGTTACACTGAAATGTTTGGGCAAAATCACATTTCAGTGAGGTTTCCCTCTCACATGCCACTTTGTGGTTAGAACTGACAGAGTACACAAGGAGTTGAAGTTTTTTTGTTGTTTTCCATTCAGATCTCTCCCCAGGGGGCTGTATTACCCAGATAACCCTCCTAATTTAAGGGATGGAGTTTTTGCCAAGCTTGCCGTCTGATGTTTGTCCAACTCATGAGCTGCTGGAAGAGGCTGGTGTGGCTTTGCTTCCCCGTGGCTTTGTGGCCCTCTCCGGCTTTGTCTTGCTTGGGGTCGAGCAGCCCTTTTCATAACATGGTTCTTGCTTTGCTTTTCTCTCCTGAAGTTACGGAGTTTGACTTCTGGGAACCACACCAAACCTCAAAGAGAAACTCAGTTAAAAACACCTGGTTACACCTGCTTTCATAACAAAACCAGAAGGGAGGGAGAGTTTGCTTTGGAAAGGTTCAGGGGCATTTGAAGGAGCTTTCACAGCGTTTCAGGTGGTTGTGAGTGCAGCGGGTACCTGTGTTATCTGCCATCTAGCCAAGCACAAGGTGGTGGTGCAGGAATGCAGTGGGACAGAGACTTGGTCTCTTTGGAGAAACTCCTGTCTGTGTGCCGAGGCCAACTCTGCTGCATGTGTAATGCCTTCTTCTCTCTCCATTCGAAATGTCACATCTGTGTTTTCAAGAATAATACTTTAAAAGAAATAAACAAACAAAAAGAAACCCAGCAGCAGCAGCAAAACTGGAAAAACCAAAAAACAAGACTTTTAAATTAAAAAAGCAGTAGAAAAGATCACTGCTGTAAAGTCTGAGTAGCACACACTTTATTGGTTTTTATGTGTAGCCACTCTTTCCTCCTTTTTCTTCTGTTTTTTATTTCACGTTTTCTTCCAAGTCAGGGGCCTCACAGCCTATTCATAATGCAAGTTTTTCAAGTTGCAAACAATCAGCATAGTTTCAGTTTTGCTGGGGCCATGAGCCACCAGGACAGTTGGCACGTGCACACATCTGAGATGACAATCTGCTTATGAGACATCATATGCTTAATCTAATTCTTAAATTTCTGCCTAGTGTTCCCCCCCCCCCTTTTCAATAATTAGGTCAAAATTGTGTAAGCAACCTCTCTCTCCTTGAAATTTTTGCAAAAATTACACAGAGGAACCTCTTTACTCCCAGGGATGTGTTGACAGGGCGCATATTTGTGAATCTGAAGAGGAAAGGTGTGTGTACATGGATACTGCATCGCTTCTCCCTACCATTCATTTGTTGGATGGGCTGGAAGGTGTAGTTAATACTTAAGTATTGATCTAGCACTTTACAACTCAAGAAGCTGAAATATGCAGGGACTTGAAAGGCATTCACAGCTCACGTTAGAAATGTGTTTAGTCAGCAAGTTAGATGCTTCCTAAACTGATACAGGCTCAAGCCGAAATAAATAAGTAGGGTGTGATACAGCTTTGCACACTGTACAAATATACAGCTGGTTCACCCATGTGAAATAGGCAGGGTTACCTTTGGCTTGTACCTGCCGAGTACATTTTCCCTGTTCAGTGATTTATTCTTGCTGTCCATCAGAGCAATGGAGTACAAACAGTATCGTCGTTCCTATCCACACAAAACATAAAATAACATGCAGCTGTTTTAAATCATTCATTTTAAAGCAGAGCTGTGCAAGGAGAGAAGAAGCTTTTACAGGGAAGGTTTACTCTTCAGGTTATGTTTTTGCATTGTCTACGTGAAAGGGTTAAATCAGCCCACACAGAGAAAAACCAAGACTCTAGGAGGTGGATATCAACTCAATGAGAGACAGAGTGGGACTTGAACTCATTAACACTTTATTTTAAGGGATTGCCTACAACATCAATTATTCAGGAAGCAAACAGGGTCTCCATTGCTGTGTCGCATTATTAATACTTGGTAATGTCAATAAAATCCTACTTTCCTGTAAAGTCCCACCAACAAGACACTATTGACTCACATGGCTGTTTTACATTTCAAAAGCTGCCGAACAAAAAAAAAAGAAAAGAGTAATTTGTATTTGTATAGGATTTGTTGTAAATATGATTTACGAACAACATTTTTCAATTGTTATCATACCCATTTTGAATGACCAAGCCCCATTCCCCTGCGGGTTATTCATGTGCTATGCCGTAATGAGAAATTTGGCAGATCTCATCTCTTTAGTACATCCTTGTGCCCACCATGAGCTCGGGATCATGTTCTGCCTTGTTTACAGCTGACAGTGTTATTATTCTCGTTAGGACTGTGCTTTCTTATCATATTGTTGTGTTGAGCGTGCCTTTTCCTCTCTGTTTGTGTTTCCTGGCAGGGCTTTTCTTCCCTTATTGACAGTTTGTAAAAATATGCATTAATTTGGGGTTTAAAGCATGTATCATGGTGTCTCTTTGCTGTGTTTGCTTGAAGTTGATTAATGATAGAACCTCACTTGGGGTCGTCCTCTGGAGAGTTGTCTCACAGGTTCTGCATGTTAACGAGAGACGCTGCACACACAGCGAGCGATGATTAGCCCAGCCTCCGCCAGCTTGGAGGGCTGACAAACTGCTGCTTTGCTGTTCAGATGCTTATTCCGCTTATTTATCCAAAGATTGTATTAATCAACTTAATATGTCTGCTGAGAGCATTTTCTCTTGATCCCAAGACGGAAATGCTATCGAGGCGCTCCTCCCAGAGTGTTTTCCTGGGGAAGTTGAGTGCTGCCTGCCCAACGTAGCTTTCGCTTGGCTCCAGTGGCCGGTGCAGAAGTTGAGGGTTTTCTCCTTGGTGACCTGGAGTTCCCAGGCTTGGCGTACCACATCTGAATGCCCAAACCACCTCAACTTTCTCCCCAAACCATGCGAGATGTCAAAACTGTTCTTTAACAAGCAACTTGATTGCTGATTGACCGTATTTTTGTGTTTCCAGGCACCCTGTGCATGTCAAAGAAGAACCATTAGATCCAGATGAAAATGAAGGCCCACTATCCTTAGTGACAACAGCCAACCACAGTCCAGATTTTGATCACGACAGAGATTATGAAGATGAACCTGTAAATGAGGACATAGAATGAGTATGTCTTACATCATTATCCCGAGAATGAAGATTGGAGGAACACGTCAAACTTAGCTGTGAAATCTCTCCATTATTGTACAGTCTGGAGGATTCTCAGTCCACTTTGACAACTATGAAATATGTTAACTCTTAGTGCCATCAAGTATCCCATTTGGGAGTATTTTTGATTTTTCTACTTTTTGTTGAAAAAAGGAATTTGTACTCTGTGCATTGGATGGACTTGTTTGGTACTTGGGATTTTCCTCTCTTACAGTCAACATCAGTGTTGTAAATTTGCTAAACTGATTCACTTGCATTTAGCAGCCAGCTGTGGACTGCAGGTCCTGCCAGTTTTGGACACTTGAGGACATCAAACTGAGCATGTACACCTGAACTGCAGATCAAGTCTTTGCCCAGATTTTAAGGATTCCAATGGACAACATATTTGCACAGTACTGCATGTTGATTATCACTGCCTTTACTCCATTTTTTTTTTGGGTTTTTTTGTTGATTTCTTTTTTTTTTCCGCTTCCATTTGGGGTGGGGAAGGCCTGTGTGTGCACGTGTGTGGATATGTGTGTGTGTGTGTGAGTGTGTATAGCGGGGAGGGGTTAAAAGAAAAAATTATCCCAAACTTTTTAATGTATTGCTTTGATTCCCCCGCCCCACTTCTCCTAAACCATTTTAAGTTCTGACCTCAGGCCTCATCTGGGCCCAGGGCCTCTCGGAGGCTTCAACGTTTTCTGTACTTTGTGATGAATGTTAATAGGTGTTTTTATTATACGAAGCTGAATGTCATTGAATTGTTTGTAGTTTTTTCTGTCATTCATTCCAGTTTCCTTCAGATGCCACCATGTTTTCTTTAGCTATGGAAAACATTCCATTTTGGTGTCTCTTTCTTTTTGTTGTTGTTTTTTGAAAACGTCCCAAATGCTGCACTATACATGTGGAAGGGTTGTCCAACGGAGAGAGAGGAACGGAGTACTGCAAGAATGAGAATGAATGACAGATGAACATAGAAACACTGTAGGAAGCAACACAGATTCATTCCGCAAAGCAGTATTTTTAATATATTTTTTGTTGTTGTTTGGGTTTTTTTTTTTTGGCAGCAACGGTGAATATTAGCAAATGCCACAAAATTGAACAGCACAAAGAAACATATGCGGCACCAACAGAGTTCACTTTTACTAGAGGATGCATAGTACAGTGGCAGGTTCTCGGTTGTTTAACACGAGTTCTAATGGATCAACAAGTCTTTCTGGAATATCTAAGATTACCGAGATGGGCACCTATACATTTATTATTACAACTAATTTTTTTTTTTTTTTTTTTTTTTTTAACATTTGCAAATAGTGGTTGGAAAGATGACTTTGTTAAATTGTTATTGTACAGGGTGATGCTTCACAGTTAAACATCAGTTCAGGATTGCTTGGTGGCATTAATCTGTTTGAATACAAATTAGATTTCAGATTGAACTGAAACAGAGTTAGTAAGGACGGAGCCCCACTAATGCTAAAGTGTTAATTTTCAGCTGTGCAAATCCAGTACTGCAGTTAAGATAGTTATGCAATATTACACCAGCCAGTATGGAAACTTCGCCGTAGGAGACAGGAGGCCTAGGAGAGAATTCGTGCCGGGGCTCGTTAGGCAAAACTGGCAAGGCTCTTCAAAGCAAACATGACATACAAAATTTGTTGCGATAGGTCAGTAAACCTTGGTCACCAAACACCGAAACATTTTGCATTCTGCAACCACTTTTCCGTCACTCATTTATTTATGTAGGACTGTAGCTTTTTTATTATTTCAAAAAGCCTTTCAGAGCTTAATTTATATTCTTCTTTGTACCTTTTTTTTTCCTAAAATTACCAAAGATATTACACAAAGGTAAATTATGTTCTCTGTTATATGCTTTATCTTATGAAGCCAAATATCCTCTTATTGTTGATCAAAGGAGGTTGAAGAATTTAGAGGGAAAGGACGAGATGTGGGCTATTGCTAACCTGAGAGGGAAACTGCTCCTTTATTCTAGAAAATATAGAAGGCCAAGTAGATGTCTGAACCAAAGTTGTTACTTTTTATTTGCAATTCTTTACAGTGACCAAAACAAAAGTCTGTAAAGAGGAATGGAGGGGAGCTTTTGAGGCTAAAACTAGGCATCAGTGTTACTAGTGGAGCTATGAGAAGGGAGCTGGAGAAGGCAAAGGCACAGTTATTTCGTGGAAGGTTAAGAGTATCAGATAAAGGAGGCAGTTTAGTAAAATAAAGAAGAGAACAGAAAAGCTCCCACAATTTAACTGGACCACATAATAGTATTTCTAGAACTGAAATTAAAAAAAAATGTCTTTTGGTCTTTGGTTCTACAGATTGTGCCACTTCTGTGTGCCACTGTGCTAGGACGACTGCTTCAGTTTTGGTTGATCTTGGCACATTTGCTCAGTTTAGGTTTCGGTCAGCATTTTTCATGAGGAAATAACACTCCTGTCCACTCATAAGCTTTGGTACAAGAAATTTTATTGGCAGTTACTTTTATAAAACCAAACTCTGCTTTCTGTTTCAAAAGAAAAAAAAAAAAAAAAAAAAGAAGAGAAAAAAAAGGGCAGTCTGTGGTCATTTGAAACATTTTTTTGGGTTTAAATTATATCCAGGCAGCTTCGTGACGTGCCGGCGGTAGCCAGATGGGATCATGAGAATTGAGCCCTGTGCTTCTAAACTGAGTGGTTTGCTGGTTAGTTTGGTATTCAGAAGGGGATAAAAATCTGGTAGATTAGTTCATTCTCAGCATGTGTAGCTAGACATGAGTAAAGATAACAGCATGAGAAACTGTTAGTACGCATACCTCAGTCCAAACTGTTAGGGAATGAGTAAATAAAAAAAATACATTTCACTCAGTTGCACTTAGTTGTATGTCTTGCATGCTTAGTCTAAAGACTGTAGCAAAAATAAAAAAAATAAAAAAAGAGAAAAAGAAATAAAAAATTAGATTTTAACATATCTGGCAGGTGTTGCAGCCTTGCAGAAGAACCAACTGAAAATCTCAGGCTTTACATCAAGCAAACTTCACTATGATTTTTACAATTCTGATTCTGTATCCCTTTGGATATACAGTTGCTTCTTTAGGGAGGGGTTTATTATGTTGTACATATATATCCCACTGTGTCTGTGTGAGCCTTTGTCTTTTGGGGGGGGAGGGGAGGGAGGAAAAGGTGGAAAGGTCCTTTTTTTAGATATCATTCCTCAAAAGGAATAAATGCAGACCTGTTTGTCAAAACACCTTTTGCTTTTTGTGCAACTGCTTTATATTAACTATACTAAAAAAAATAGCTTTGAAAAAAAAACCTACTGTATGTAATGGAATTGCAGAATACGCTGCACATGTATTTTATTTAGTTATTCTTGCTTTAAGAATATTGGATGACATTTGCTGACATGTGGGAGAAAATCCCTGACTCTTTTTTTCAGCTTTTAAATTGTAACATAGTTGACAGATTTTTTTTTTCTCCTGTTATCATTGATCGAAGCATTTTTGTACAGTTTTTGTGTTTAAGCTGGTTTTTTTGATACTTTCCCACCCCTTCTGTTATCTTACCACTGCCTTTTCTGGCTGTCTTAAACAAAGTTCATATATTTGAAAGGAAAAATAGAAAAAGTCATTAAAAAAAAATGTTTTTCTCCTGCTGCAGTAAATATTTTGCATGATGAATTCCAGGGTCACACTTTCAAAGTTTATCAGTGAAGTAGTAATTAATAATGGGGAGTGTCAAACTATTGAACTTTTGTATAAAAAAAAAAAAAACTTTACAAGGTGCCAAGATGTAAAGACAATTTGTTACATGTTTTTTTTCTCAAAGAAAAGCGTACATTATGAAAGTAGTACCATGTATCAGGTAAATCGCTGTCAGGAATGAGAGTCGAAGCCTTCCTTGTCCACAAAAAAAAAAAAAGTTTGTAAATGTAAAACCTGTTAGGTTTCTGCATTCAACTAGAAGTGAAATGAATAATCAAGGCTTATGTAGAATAAGTGACCACAAAAAATAGTACCTTTTTTTGATTCTCACTCGCAAGAGTCCCGCTGCAGGTCCTGCACCTCCCCTCTCCTGGAGCTCCTGCTTTGGGAGGAGACCGGGGCAGGGATTCTGGTTCTACAAGTATTGCAGATCATTTGATATTTTATATATATACATACATAAATATATATATATATAAAGTTTTTTAAAATAATTTTGAACTATTGTAGTTTTCAGATTGCCAGTAATCTCATGTTCATTACCGCATGGAAAAAAAAAAAAGATGTGTTTAAACTCTTTTGAAATCCTTTGGTACCTTTGGTTAATGAACTCAGAGTAAGTTTTTAGATGTTTCAGAAGTCATTTAGTATTCTAGTCTTGCGAGGTGAATTTGCAGTTAACAACGACTGAATTTTAACGGGCCCAGAACAGGTAACACAGTATCTTCTACCCATAAGCCTTGATGAAAATGGTACAGTCCAGACTGTTAGCATGGTGCTTCATGTGTATGTGCTGCCAGTAACAAGATTTTTTTTTTTTTTTGATAAGGCATAAAAGAAACTCATTCCTTACATCAACTGTAATTCCATCATTCCATGTCTGTTGATACAGACAATAAAAAATGTTGTGTAGTCAGTACTAATTACTGACATTATAGCATTCTCAAATGCAATAAAAATGCTGGTTGTTCACACTGGTAATGCGAGTTGCCATGTCCTAAGTTCTTGTTTTGTTTTTTTCCCTGCCCAATGACTCTCGTGCTGCATCCCCTGAGACCATGGGCCCCAGTGTTGATTTGTGGGGCGGGTGGTTGCATCTCACCTGTGTCCCAGCACGTTCATGGCCAGTGTCATCACTCTCCTGGGGTCTCCCTCAGCTACATCAAATCGCAAGATGTTTTAGTGGTGGTTTCACTGCTGCTCTGAATAGGGCAATCATTTGTTGCTTGAGCTCTGGAAGCATAGAAGATGCTGTCATTCAAAGAACTCATCTAATTTTCCAAGGAAATCTATTGACATTTGACCACTAGGTTCATAGGGAGTGGAAGGCGTTTGCATTCTCGTTGGAGTCCCAAAAAGGAAAGTGGGAAGGAGGGTTTGGAGCCTCATTTTGCAAATCTAGGAAGAGAGGAAATGGCCTCAAGTCGCACCATGGGAGGTTTAGCTTGGATATTGGGAAATACTTAATTGCTGAGCGTGGTGAAGCACTGGGACAAGGTCCCCGGGGAAACGATGGAGTCACCACTGCAGGAGGTGTTCAAAGACGTGTAGCTTTGGGACATAGCTTAGTAGACATGTTGGTATTTTGTTGAGGATTGGACTTGATGATCTTGGAGGGGGATCTTTTCCAACCTTGACAATTCTATCTTCTAATCCTTATAAGTAGGGTGACCTCATGGGGGCTATGCTGCTGGCTTTGGTAGGAGGGATCAACTGATAGTGTACATAAAGCAGAAGGGGGTTTTCAGGGTCAGCCTCTTGGTCCACAAAACCATGAAGAGCAAAGTCCCAAGTCACGCTGCCACCTGAGACAGAACTTTAAAGGAAAAACCCACCTTCTTCATTTGAAGTAAGCACACATTTATTTTCTTCATCAAGTTTTATAAAGAAAAATAAAATGTTTAATAACTAGCATTAGCAGCAAACTGAAATTTCAGAGGAGACATTTTTCATGAATAATTCATTAAAATTTCACATCTGCAAGATTAGTCATCCAAATAAAATGCTAATGTCAAAAACATGCACCGTCTATAATATTCTCATCAAGAAATCCTTTTGCATATAATGATAAATGCTTAAATTAGTACAAATGATTTTATAAAAATATTCTATCATAAAATTATACCAGATAACTACTTTTTTTGGGGGGGGAGGAGGAGGAAGAGAAATCTTTGCTCACTCAGAATGTATTTCAAAATGGTATTGACTGGTAGATTCTAATAATCAAAATATAAAGAATAAAATTTGGGTTTGGTCATGTATTGCACTTTTTCTCACTAGTAAAATTTCAGTAAACTGAGGAGGTCCCACTTTCAGGCTTAACATTTTCTGAAGTCACAGGCAGAGGGTATTAAGCCACAACTTGATATATGTGGGTCGGGAGTGCTCTGCGTCTCTAAAACGTGGGTGGGAGAGTCAGCACCAGCTAAGGGAATATGACACCAAACGAATCCCAGCAGGGCACTCAGCTGCTCTGAGGACAATGTGTCCCCACAGAGGTCACCAGGAGGGGAGCCAGGTAGGTCGTGAGCTGTGAAGCCAGCAGAGATGACCAGGAATTTCACCTTCCCCAACACCTTGGTGCTGACCATGCCTGTCCCAGACATGAGGCAGGAGAGCCAATATGTGGTGTTTGCTGTCTGCTGACTTTCTGTGGCCTCCCGATTTGAGGAGAGCTGCTGGGGTAGGTGCCAAATGCAGCTTGTGCTGAGGAGCTGGCAGGGAGCTGAGCGAGATCAGGCCCTTCCCTTCCTGCTGAGCTAATGCTGCTCCAGCAGTGGATGAGAGCCTGGCTCATTGCTGGATGTCGAACACGACATTTTGCATCGTATTTGTATTAATAATCCCATTTCTCTTCCCTGGCAGCCATATCGTGGAATATCACAAAATGCCTTCCGACTTTGCAGAGCTGCCACCAGCAACAGCCAGCTGGGAAATACCTTTTCCAGTCAGAAATGCTGTTTTCCACCACAGCTGAAAAGCACTTTTATGGTCAGTGGTGAGGCAATGCGTCTGTGAGTAGTTTCCAAAGGAAAACAGAGCCAGTGCATAGGTTTTATGGCTTTCTCCTGTACTGGAGGGAAAAGCAGGAGAAGATAAGAGGGTCCCAGCACAGGAGCTGGTGGGTCAGGAGGGCACGGCGGCCGATGTGCTGCGTGCACCTCCAGCTGCTCTCTGCAGATGATCTGAACAGGGAAGTGCAGATCCCAGAGACTGACAAATTTCATATTTTTGGATCAATTTAAGGGAGTAGCACTTCTTGGTGCCTCTCTCTCACCTACAAAGATATACGCACCTTTCCTCACATCAAAGTGTAATTAGCCCTTCTTGACTGAAAAATCAGGCTTCATCATCAATGATGATGCTAAATGTGTGAAATCAGGTCTATCTTTCATCTTCATTGCAGTGGTGGTAAATTCCATTATGCTGAAGTGCTCTTCATCCTTCTATTGCCATGTTGGTGGCTGCGAGCTGCCATGTCCCACAGTGACAATGACAATGACCAACAAGGTGGCCCTTGTGTGTGTTTGCAGCTTCCATGCTCTCTGCATCCATTTTTGCCTCAAATCCCCAGGGCTGAGGCGCAGCGAAGTTCTTTTTTGCCCCATTTTATTAGCTTTGTTAGCCATCTTCTAAGCACAGGAATGGTAAACAACATGACCATGGGATATTTAACAAAACATAGTCCCCACTCCACTTTTATGCCATGAGAAATTCCCCCATCTGCCTGGAGGGAAAAAAAAAAAAACAACCCACTTTGTGGGGTTTTGTTTGTATTTATTTAGAGGAGTTGAGTGTCCATTATTTATGCATCTCGGAAGCCTGGAAAACATTTTTTTTTTTCTTCAAGTTATAATGTTAATTTGAACGTAACCGTCCTTTCAAGGATTAATGCCAGCCAAAGCAATAACCATTATTTACCAGAGTTTGACATTTTTATCACTCATCATATTAGCAAATTTCCATTGAAAATGCTAAAATGGTTCGTCATAAGGCACATAACTGCTTTGGCTGTAAAAATGACCAACACAAGTGCCTGTACTCAAACATTAAATTATACTGTAATTAATAAAGACAGTTAAACTGTCTACTAGCAACAGCAATTTAGGTAACCACATTTGATCAGCTATAAATTGTAACTACATTAAAATTCCAGAAATATTAGCAATATGGATTACTTGATGGAAATAGGTGCTGATCACCAACACTCCTATTTTACAACGGAAGCACAGGTCATGTTGGCCACGAAACTGTGGGCGAAGATCAAGGCTGAGTACTTTTAATCTTGTGAAACAAGCAATTACAAATAGTTGCATCGATTTGTTAAAAAGCTTTAGGTGACATAAATTGTTTCCTGTTTAGCTTATTGCTCTGATACATAAATGTCACTGAGTATAATATTAATTAGGGTCACAGAACAACAAGGGTCGGGTGATATAGTGTACGATCATGGACGTGTCAATCCTTTGTGAAGGCAGGAAAAGCTCTGGCTCCTTTGCGCTGCAGCACTAACGCCTAATTTTATGGGATGACAAAAGAAAGTAAAGGAAAACGTATTTTAATATGTGAAGTAATTACTTTAGTACTAGTATAATTTTACAGTTTAGGATAAATTACAATGTTTTCATTCTCCTGCTCTTGCCATATAAAATCCACATATAGCATCAATAAAATAGAATCCTGTTTATAAAGGCTTTCTGCTGCACAAGACCAACACTATTCCTCCTAGCAGATGGAAACTAAGCACACATTTCAGTCTGGTGTGTGTTTCTACACTTAATATTTTTTTTTAAAACAAAAAAATGGGCTGTGCAGGTTATTTACTTAACATAAATCAAATGTATCATATACACTGTTTCTTTGGATTGGCATACAACTTAGAAAAATACAGTAAGATTCTGAAAAATCTGGAGAAAATTTATTAAATATGATTTTTACTGTAATAGAATATTAATGTAACCCAATGCTCATTTCCCATTAAGTTGATCCCTTTTTAATACACACATGCTTTTTATTATTTTGCACTCATGCGAAAATTCCACATTCAGAGAGTTTCCATCTTAGGAATGTCTCTGGCAAAGGCACAGTAAGAAATCTTGAACTGAAAAAAAAAAAGAGTAGACAGAAAATATCGAACGATAAGATGTGGCGAAGAGCTGATGAACTGAAGCAAAAGCTAATGATATAATAAAGGGTAAAAAGGCATTCAGCACTGCGAGGGGAACAGTAGAAACAATTACACTTTAAACCCTTCCTTCTCGCTGCCACTGTACCACAGCACAGATGAAAATGTTTGATTTGCAACATAAAAGATTCATTAATTACCACTTGAATATTTAAAGCTATTTTGCAGACTAACAGAGGTAGATAAAGCACTGAATTAAAACCTCTAATAAAATTGTAAAAATATTTCTGCAAGTTTACCAGCGTTGCGATTCCTCCTGGTTTAGGGAGCCAGGCTTGGCTTGTTAGGGAATTAATTATTTTTTTCTTCAGATGGGTATTTGGACTAAGATGGTGCAGCTGCACAGCGCTGTTTGTCTCCCATTTTCAAATGTATACCAAATACTCACTTGGACTCCCTCCCTTCACATGCAGTTGCCCTTCATAGAAGAAGTGGCTTCTACTAAACAATACAATGGATGCTGAGTCTGTTTGAACTATACATTCATTTTAATACATGTCCATAGACAGTAAAAACTCATCTAGACTTAAATGTGGTAGAATGGTCTCTCCTGACATAAGGCAGTTGTACCTTTTGGGGAGAAAAGAAAAAAAAAAATCTGTTAATCCTGTTATAATTACCCTTGTTAGATGTAAAAATAACAAAATGGGAACAGTAGCCTCTTTTTCAAGGGTGGAGAACTTGGAGAAACAGCAAGCTTGGGTGTTGTGGAGAGCACCTTTGTAACTGTATGTAATACTCCAAATTTGCCTTGTGGAGCTGTTAGCTCTGGGCTTACTGGATCTTGTGAATGAATGGTCAGATTGGAAACAACGAGTCACATGTGCACACCTAGAAAGAGCAGCCTAACTTTAAAAAATGAAGTGCTTATATTTATTTAATATAAAAGAGAAACAGTTACAATTCTTTCTCAATGTCTTTAATACATGCAGTTGGCCAATGAAATTTAAAAATGTCCATTTTTGTTTGGATACACCCTTTACATAACTGTTCCTCTCGTAATTATTGAGTGTCTGCTCAAGTTAAAAGGATTTTGAAATGATTCCATTGTATATGGATGTGAGATGCCTGATTTCCAGAGTGTCCGAGGAGGCTCTTGCCAGCAAAGGGAGCCCCTTGACAGGCATCGTCATCTTCTGTCACCTGGACTCCACCTTCACTGGCAGATCATAATATCCAGGGAAGTTGTTTTCCAATACTGCCAGAAAGGAAAGGGCGTACTCAAAATATTTCAGGCCTTGCCCTGCTTATTGTTTTTGGAAAGTCCTTTTTTATTTTTTTTCCTTGGTTAAGCCCGCCTGTTAATGTTCATTTGTGTTGGGCACGATAAGAGTCTATCAGTTTAGGTCATGTAAATGGAGAGGGATTTAGTGATGCTTGAAATAGTTTAGGCTTTAGAAGACTTGTTGTCAGTGTATTTGCTGTTTAGAAAAATGGGTTTTCTCCTAGTAGTTTGTGTGTCCACATATACTTTTTAATGTGCTTTGACATGTATATAGAAATGAAGCTATACTAAGCAGAGCCTCTTAAAACCTGAAAAGTGGGGAGCCCTAGGACTACTGCCTTCCCTGACAACGCCACGTTTACTGCAGATGACCACATTGGTATCAAAAGCAGAGAGGAGCTGGCGCTGACCTGGCAGCGGCTCATGCCGTCTTTGCCTTGGACAGTGTCTTGTGTATTCCAACAGCAAACACACACACACAATCATCCATCACGTTTTTGGCTTTGCCACCTTTTTAGGAATGCAGGAGGGGAAAATTATGTTCACTGGCCATAAAATTTATCAAAAAAAAAAAAAAAAGAAAAATACAATGTAAAACTTTTCATTATTTTGGCAAGGACCTTCGAGGTGTTCAAGGCCAGGTTGGATGGGGCCTTGGGCAGCCTGATCTAGTGGGACGTGTCCCTGTCCATGGCAGCGAGGCTGGAACTAGATGATCTTTAAGGTCCCTTCCAACTCAAACAATTCTATGATTCTATGACTAGGTTTTATTTTTTACTTACTTGTTCAGGTTGGGTTTTTCCCCTGTTTCCTAGGCAGACCAGACAGACTTGTACTGTATATAATTGCATGGGCAGACCTCTGGACAGCCTTCCAAGCACATGATGTTTATGCCTCACGCTCACTCTTGCTATTTTTAAATATTGCTACTTTATGCTGCATTTTCAAAGCTTACCCCTGACACCTCATGCAGTTTGGAGCGATCTCATCTGTTTACAACACCATTCAGTGCTGGCAAATTCAAAAACAAAAACATCTGATAAAAATCAAATATTTTGTTGCTAGCTGCAAAGTTCATTTCCCCTCAGAAGTCCTTCTTTAATTATAAAACCCGCATAACCCATTTCCTTTGGTGTGCAGAAAGGTGTGTAATTAAACTATCAGCATAATACCTTTCTACATGTAAAACCTGCACTTATGAACTTTAACTGCTGAATAAAAACTCCTATTACATGACCATTAAGTATTATGAATAAAGCAAGTCATTGTAGTACTTGATTAATTTTTATGCACTAACCATCGTGTTCAGCACAAATTTGGTTTCTGTAGGTGTCCTCTTCCTGTCAGTTGTCCCAGTGGCTCAGCCTTCATTACCCAGATCTAAAGCTTTGCTGTATCTCCTCATGCTTTTTTGCTCTCCCCAAGGCTATGTGCCCTCTCTGTGGTCACCTCAGAGGAGGAATGAGCTTTGCTCTCTTTCTGTAACATCTCTGTCATGGCATGGTTGGGGAAAGGGGCACTAGGCAGCAGTGAGGCACACCAAATATTCTCTGCAGAAGAAATGCTCCATGCAATGTTGAACCTCGACTTGCTCGTTGCATCTCTGGGTGGGCTGGAGATTCACTCTCAGATGGGTATTTTTTAACTAAAAAGGGAAATCTGATTTGGTTGTCTTCCTTGCTGATGTGTCAGCAGACCCTGAGACAACCTCTCCATGCTGCATCTTCTCACATCTAAGAAGCTTTGCCTTATACGTGTTATCTACAGCCCTGGTCCTGCCAGGAATGTGTTCTCCACATATCAACATCTTGCCAAGTGAAATATAAAAATAAATATCCCAGATAAAAACCACAACTCTAAAATCTTAATTGACAGCAAGATAGAGAATGTGAGGATGCTGAGGAGGACTATGTGTCGCTGGTCCTTGTTGCTGAGGAGCCTGCACTCAGTAGCCAAGAGGACATGACCCATTCTACATGCAAACGTTCAGGTCCTCAGGCCACTATTCATCAATTCTTTGCAGTCACGTTCCCATATGCTGCATGATGACTATATTGAGGCTGACCTTCGAAGTCTGGAGTCAGGAAGTTTAGCTCAGTTAAAATCAATAGCATTTCCAGCTCTTGGAAATCTGCACTAACTGCTCAAGGCAGCCAGTGTGCATTATGTTCTTGTCATGTGTATACATTTGCATGTTCATTAGCCATGTAGTAGCACAGCAGTATGTAGTTTCATTTAGCTTTTAATTATGATCTTTGGGTTAGTGTTTTCATCTCCACCAGAATTAGCAAAGAAAAAAAAAAAACACTTGAGCAAAAGAAATGCTGCTGAGCAGGTCTGGGACAAGGAGAACTATTTCCTTGTGCATCCTACTATTCTGTTGCAAACGAGATGTTTTGTTCAGAAGTTCTAACAAATTAATAACAAATCTGTCTCTTCTTTCCCCTCCCTCATGGTTATATTATTCAGATGGTTGTGGATGTAATTTTTCATTTGCAGCAGGTGGTTGTATACATATTAGATAAACTCCAACCTTACAATCCTTGGCATGGATGTTTGTATTTGCTCCAACAGCTGCTGTTCCAGTGCTCACTCACACACAGATCAAGGCATCCTCCTCTTTGGATGGAAATGACTCATACTTCAATGAGCTGAAACAAAAATACCATGCTCAGCTGCAGACACCTGCATTCATGCACCGGGTTTAAAAGTTAGGATGTGGGTTCTGGCTAATTTTATTCTCTTCAGGTTCTTAAACCACACCCTTTATTTTGGTTTCTGAGAAATTTCCATTAGTAAGAACAAAACAGGGTGACTAATATCTGTGTTGAACTTTCTTCTCCTCCCCCCACCATGAAAAATTATGTGATTTATTTCTTTCACCTCAATTACTTGTAACAAGTCCAGCCCTAATGCACTCGGCTTTGTTTCATTGGCTTGCGGGGTCAAAGGCTCAGGGGTCATCTTTGGTTTAGCAAGTAGTGGGGTTACCTGCAGCTTTACTACTGCGCAGACTGAATTAGGCTGCAACACTGAGGCCCCCCCTCCCCACCATCCTCTGCCCTCCTGTATCTTGTGCACAGCCGCAAGACCCAGAAGCAGCACTGATGGAGAGGCTGATTCTATTTCATAGCAGTGAAAATGAGAATTGAGCTTAGATGTGGTGACTTAAAAGCAGTCGTGGAAAGAAGAGGAGCTCCAGGGTTCTGGCTGTCTTCATTGCTGGAGGAGTGGTGCTTGCATAGCTTAAGCAAAATGCAGTGAAGTACCTCCAGCACTGCTGGATGGGGACAATGGTCTGAGAAATTAGATTTTTTTTTTTGCTCTTTCAAACATAGCACCATAGGAACTCAGAAGTAAAAAGAACCTGGAAGTCCTCAACTGGTGGCTAGATCAGGGTGTGGGCCTCTGTTTGGCTGATGGAGGGTATTGGGCAACAAAACACCTGACTGTTTAGTTTGCTGATCAAATTGTGCTCTTCAAAAGAGCTCCTTGACTCAGCTCGGGGCAAAAGTCATCGCTGGTTAGGAAGTGACCGCTCATACTCATTGGTCTGCCTTCATCATATTTCATAGAATCGCCAAGTTGGAAGAGACCCACTGGATGATCCAGTCCAACCATTCCCACCAGTCTCTAAACCATGCCCCTCAGTACCTCATCCACCCTCACCTTAAGCACCTCCAGGGAAGGCGAGTCAACCACCTCCCTGGGCAGCCTGTTCCAGTGCCTAATGACCCTTTCAATGAAGAATTTTTTCCTTGAACCTCCCCTGGAGGAGTGTGAGGTCATTCCGTCTTGTCCTGTCCCCTGTCACTTGGGAGAAGAGGCCAGCTCCCTCCTCTCCACAACCTCCCTTCAGTCTGACAGCCTTTCACTGTTGAACAATGCACATAACAGGCTGACGAGCTTCAGATCAAGCCCTGCCTTCTCTTTCAGTGGTAGTAACTGGCATTTTGTTGCCTTTGAGTGTTTTTTTAATTCTTTATTAAAGGAGCAGGGTATGTTCACTGTGAGTGCAAGAAGGCACAACTTAAGGGGAGCTAATGGTACTGTTTTCCTGCTAAACCAATGGTTTATTTTGGGAAGAATTCCCAAATGCCTGTTGGAGAATTGGAGCCAGGCTGCCAAGAGCAGATGGTGTCATATCAAAGGACAATAATTCTTCATGAATTAGACTCCTCTGCATCACCTTCCTCACACAGACCCAGAGTAATGGCTGGACCTAGCCCCATCTTCTCTGCTTTCTTTTGCAGGAGTTCTCCCTCAGCAGGGGAAATACATTTTAATAGTTTGCTTACCTTGACACTTCCAACATTTTCCCAGCAAGCTGAAGGTGTAATTAAATGACATGCCAGATGCCAGTGTGCGTTATATTATACCACTTCTCACCTGGGCTAGCAAAAAGGAATGAATGGAGCCTTAAGACAGCTCTCCTATAGATAATTATTATCTCCTTTCAATAAAGAATGGGTAAGGTTGAGCAGAATGTCTGTAGACCTGTAATTTTCTAGCCTTTTGGTTACCTCTGTTCTTCTGATCCACCAGTGATGTGAAGTTTTGTTGTACTTTGTTCTGTCAGTTATGGCATCTCTCCAAGAAGGCAGCAGGCTCTTGTGTCACATGTGCATATTTATGATAAGGTATGTTCTGATCTTCCTGGTGTGCCTGAAACCAGGTGTCCTGGTCCTTTTGAGGTGGGTATGCAGCATGGCCTCTTCAGGACAATGAGGATTTTGGGGCAAAGATTTTTATCTGTAGCCTATAAAAGCAAAAACTTGCTGGGAAAATGACAGGAAGATTTCGTAACTTCAAACTTCAAGAAATTAAACTTCTTTTCTAACTTTAATAATAGGTTTTCTAGAATATATTTGCTTACTTCATTGTATCTACTGCCTCAGAAGATGGATCTGGTGTATCTCTTGGCTATTGCACTCAGGTATTAGAGTGCTGGGTTTTCAGCTTTGCAGGACACCAGCCCAGTTCTCAGGGAGACAAGATGTTGGCTGTCACAAGACAAACTTGCCAGTGAGATTTATTTACTTACTTGGAAGTGGAAATTTTAGTAATCCAGCCAGCACGGGAGTGGAGGTGTTGGACATAGTCATTGCTGGCTGAAGAAGGGGTTGCTGTAGCGTCTTGTGGTCCTCTCCCTGCTGGCAAGGTGTGCCCCTGAGCAGCCCAGGCTGGGGAAGGAAAGGACTGCAGGAGCAAGAGCTGTTGGGTTGGGTTGCTTTAATTTTTTTATTGAAAACTCAGACCATGATAATTCTTCATCTAGATATTTATGTTTATCAAGAATATGGGATTCATGCTATTTTAATACAAGCATTTTTAATGGATTGATGACTTCTTGCCTCCTGGAGAGCCAACAATGCTGGTCAGCCCCAGCTCACGCTGAATCCACCAGCAGCTGACAAGGCTATCCTCTGCCTTTTTGGAGGTGAGACGTTTCATTTGACAGAAGAAAACAACAGCCTGAAACTTCTACATGCTGTCAGTTCAGTGTGTGCGGGGTGCTACTTTCAGAAGCGAGGCATGCTCATAATTAAAGATTAATTTACTAACACTAAAACCAAAGCTTTCCTCAAAGTCTACTGTCAACAGACATGCTCCCTTTCAGTGACATTTGCATTTCTAATTGGGACTGCTTATTACCAGAAAGTCTCTGCAGCTGAGATTCAATTTTTTTCTATTTGCTGGTTGTCCTCTTAAACCAGTATTCTGCAACTGATGTTACCTAGTCTCACTTGCAGCGTGTGAGCGCCTGTGAGAGGGCACAATTTCACCTTGCCAGATGGGGCTGAACATATACATGTGCAGGAAGCCACTGTGTATATCAAGAAGATGGCTTGTCAGTGAGAAACTTCGAAAAGGTCAATCCATACAGAGAAGCAAGATGTGTAGAAGAGCAAAATCCGAAACGGAGAAGGCCGACTCTCTGCTTTTGTGCTGTGGTTAATGTTTTCTCCCTCCTCTGAAACTGTGTAGCTGTGGAAGATGAGTTCAGACTCTCAGAAATCTTAACAGAAATGTGAATCACTTCTTTAATTTACTAATTGGGGGTGTGTGTGTCCCTTTTGTCCTTGAAGAACTGATGTTAAGAAATCTATATAACAAGTTATAGTTCAGTCCTCTAATCTTCAGCAACTGTAAATAAGCAGGTTTCTATGGCTCAGCACTCCCCATCCCTCTAAGTTCTTTAGTGCAGGGACTGAAAGCCCAGCAGGTAAAGTCCTGTGCACACCCTGTGAGAGACACGGTGCCTGCCCAGTAGAGCTTGCTGGTGAAACAGGCAGGAGAGAAAGGAAATATTCTTCTTTAACAGGTGGGTAACCAAAGCAGAGAGTGTTGAAGAGGCTCGCCAAAAGTCAGACAGAAATCTGAAAACAGCCAGGAACCAAATCCAGGTCTGCTGAGACTCTGGCCAGTGCCTTAATCACTTGTCTCTTCATATATTTTATTTTTACAGTTAGTTAATTGAGTTATTCACTAGGACCAACTACAAAATATCTGCCTCTAGCTATCGTGCCAGTGCTCGTATATCCTCTTGTACCCCACAGATAATTCCTTCCCCTTTTTCCCCCTGCACGCATCAAGCAGCCTCTCTTATGTTCCCACTGGTTAGGAAGGTATTCTGAAAAGCTCTGCCATCATTTGTGTACTCCAGTCCTGACCTTCCTCACAAATAAATTCCCTTCTTTTTCAACCTCAATCCAATTTGCCCACAGCCTTGTGATAATTCACATCTAGTGCTGAAAGCACCACTGTTGTCTATAGAGCCTTCACACAGCTGCTGTGGATAACTCCCTAACTGAGATGCCTGGTGCCCTGGGAAGGAAGAATTTGTGGGTATCACCACAATCCAACCCTGCATGCATCCCAGCCCAAAGCCTGGCCACAAATCCCTGCACACAGATCCATGCTAGAGAAGTTCAGGACGTAAGCAAAGAGCTTATGCAAATCCTCTCCTATCCATCACAAAAGGGAGTCCTTCATACTTCAGAAACGATGGGAGAAACAATCTATCGATATTCTGTAATGAGCATAAATGCCCTTTATAAATTGTTTCCCTTTTATTGACTCTAAAGCAAATGTAGCCATGAATGCTGTACATTAAAATATTTTATACCTTCTAATGGTTTGATGGCCTCATATATCCAGTAATGCTGAGAATAATCATTAGATTGTAAGGAGTGCAAAATATGTTTTATCACTTGAAAATGGAATTCCTTCTTGAAAGGTAAAACCAGTGGTAGATCATTGATTTGAAAGGTCAGGGTTAAAAAGCTTATTAACGACTGGGTTAAGCTCTAGTAAAATTCTTTGTTTTACTCAGCTGTATGAAGCATTTAGCTAAGTGAGACTCTTCATTAGGACATTAGTGCTTTTATACTAGCTGTGTAAGGTAAAAATCAGTAATTTCCAGCTTATGTTCAGGAAAAATGCATTGCAAGTAGTACATACTCCTCCAAATAACACCGAGCGACACGTGGCCATGGGTAGGATGGAAAATGACTGCTGCAGAGTCTGGGGGCGGTGGGCAGCTGGTGTGTGCACTCTCTGCCTCTCTGTCCTGTGCTGAGGACCCTGAGCAAGTGTTGGCCAAGCAGATATATCATGTAGTGTAGCAGACTCCTGGGTAGAAATACTAGCTTGGGTCCCAGAAGCCATATAGTTATGTCAGGATGCCACGGCGCTGAGTTAATTAGCCCCAGCTCCCTACAGGGCTTTTGATTAGTTAAAACATCTGGTTCACGGGGCTGCAATGCTTCCTGCCTCCAAGATGGGCAGTTTCTGCCAAGGGAAATAGATGTGTACACCTCTTTCTGGATCCCTAACAGACACGTGAGTCACGGCATGTGGAGAAATGCTCTGTATTTTGGGTACATCGTTGCTACCAACACACACTCCCCGTTATAGCCTTATATCCATCCCACTTGTCACGGGAGCAGATGAACAGCCCAGAAGCAAGTCAGAGTGGGACCGTGACATGGGATGATGCTCATTGAGAATGATGGGCTTTGTTCAAGGTCACATGTGAAATCTAAGGCAAGGAACAACTCATACCTGCTGGAAGAGCTACTGCTGGCTGTCCTTTCGAGCCAACTCACAGACCTTCTGTGTTGGTGGACCTAGAAAAAGGAATAAGTATATGAATCGCTTTGTTACAGTTAAAAATACCTCAAGGCATTGTGGAATTGCAAGGCAAACATGACCATAAGTGTTCAAGCCATATGAAAAGAAGAAAGGTGGTTGCTCAGCAGCGCACTACGATGACTCTGGCCATTTGGCAGAAAAAAAAAAAAGTGGAAATAATTTGAAGTAATTGTTGTTTAGAGTTCCATCCTTTCTCATTCGCTGTCTCTTCAGAGACCTGGAGAGACTGAGTGTGGATGTGATGTGGGAGCACAGAAAGGAGGGATCAGCTGCCTAAATTTAGCACTGCCATAAACAAAAGCAGATATTTGAATCCTGTGCCATAACACAGCTGCTGGTAAAGACAAAAAAGTCAGTGTCAGAAGTGATATAAAATAATTTCACACAGCTTAGTTTTACTTTACTATGTTACGAGTGTAAAGAATGATTGTTTTGTTAATGAGATGCATTGCAGGAGAGGATGACTAGAGTGAAATGCCTCTCCATTGCCTTGATAAGCAACAGTATGGCAGGAAAGGCAGTGCCAGCACCATGCTCCCAGCTACCTCCTGATGCTGCAAATTCTAATACGTCACTGGGGGAATAAGCAGGCACTGTCACACAGGCACTGCCATGTGCTGACCACTAACTTGGGGCACTTACCTCTGTGTGGCATGGAAATCTTCTCCTCTTACTCAGTCCCTCTTTGCTTGGCTGCATGCTAGCTTTTTTAAAACTTTATTTATTTTTAGCACTTTGAAAAATTCATGCTGTTTTCAAAAAGATCCCTAATGTTTGTCCTCAGCATCTGCTACCTGTTTCTAACAAAAAAAGAGAGAGACCTAAAACTCTGTCATGCTGTATTAAGAAGGCTTTTTAATGTTTTTAATGGAAAAAAATAACAATACAGAATATAATACCCATAGCATGTGCTTGGTGCAGTGTAATTGCTCTGGGATATTCAATCTTTTTCATATAAAACAGCCATACCAACCTAACCATTGGAACAACTTTAATATTTTACAGTGAAATTAAATCACAGATTAAAACAGATGGTTTGAACATTTCTTTACAAGCCATGGTGCTTATTTGCTGACCATTGGCTGGTATATGTAAACATATAAAATGCAAAAGAGCCCTTGGATACAAACCATATTCTCTCTTAGCTTCTCATTCATGGTTACAGCATGGTTATGAATATTATGGTCCAGACAGGGTCTTTAAAGGCGCTGAATTCAATTTACTTTTACCGATGAAAGGAAGAGGTCATGGAAAGTGCAGAATGGGCAGGAAGAAGACAAGGGTCTGCTACCTGTCCTGCTAAGGTGTTTCCATTCACAGCTCAGTGGGTCCAGAGTCTTCTGCATCCTTATGGCACAGAACCTGAATGCCAGCCCTCTGCCACCCTGGGAGGCTTCTGGTTCCCATCTGTGTGACTGAGCCCCCGAGTTTTGCCTGTTATCCTCAGCTTGTGGTGCTCGGAGAAGATGCTGCGGATTTCTGCAGCCAACCCGTTCTTGTGCTTTCATTGCTGACCATGTATTCCCCTGGTTCAGCTTTCTAGTCTGAACCTTATGGCTTAAGTTGCAAATTTCTGGTGGTTCCTTATGCCTTTGTTTCCTTTTCTGGCCAAAGGGTCCAATACCTGTGACATATGGAGGTAAAAAGGTTTAATTAAGTGTTTGCAAAAGGTACTTTGAGGTCACTGAATGAAAAAAGTGCTGTTCAACTGCGAAGCATCAACATCTGGAGTAAGGGAGAAGACTGTTGAGCTGTACATTTAAGGGTGGAAGGGTGTGTTTGTGTCAGTACATGTGTCAGTATGTGAATGGGCAGAGAAAAGCTTAATGTTGCTGCTCTGCTCAGCCCTTGGGAAGTGCCACCATGTGTGTATGGCCAGGAAAGGGTGGGCAGCTCACGCGGTGTGATAGAGAGGGCAGTGCTATCAGCCCAATCAAACAAGTTGTCCTCACAGAATGAGTTAACTCTGCATTAAGAGGTATAAAATAAACTCCTCACAATTACAGCAAGCATTTCCCCATGTTACCGATGTACTAGCTGCACTCAGTGATGTTGCCCCAGGTGTTTAATTTTGTGAAAGAAACAGAATCTTACTTTAAAAATAATTACGAACAAATCTATAAACATATTTAGCTTTGGCAGAAATCAAATGAATAGATGTTTCTTAAAAGTGTAAATACTGTGCCTTTATATATTTTCCATGCTGGTTGGTGCTGGGTTAGCAAAAGCACAGAGACTTTAGAGAGTCAAAACTTCATTCTGCATGTCTTTGTAGACAATGTGATGAGTATAGTCTGTTTTACCCCTGATTCATGATGCAGTGACGAAGCAATATTAGCATCTAGGGAGAACACAATATGTTCATTACAACCTTGTACGGATTAGAAAAGAAAGCATTTCCCATTTGCTCTTGGTGTGTCCAGAAATCCCAGTCAGCATCTCTCTCCCAAAGAGTCAAGTCTGAATGAGCCTGGTTTCACGGTGCCCAGAACAAAATAAATTTAAGTTTTCATAGCTTTAGGGGAAAAAAATTAGAGTTATGGTGCTAAGGGTCTTGGAGACCTGCAAAGAAATGAGGAGAAAAGTTCTGGGGATAGATATGCTCAACAAAGTAAACAAATAGAAATCATTGTTAAAACCTGCCCCCTCTCTCCCAGTTCAGTGGCATAGTTTCTGATGGCTTTTATGTAGTTAAGATTTAACCAGGACTTCCAGCTACCAGGGCAATACCTTAATTTCTTGACTGGTGCATCACTGGACTTACTGGAAGCACTGGTTACAGTACTGTGAACTGCATCAGTCGCCAGTGTAGTCCATATTACTCAGGCCCTAGAAATATTGGACATCAATCATACAGGACAGTGCAGTGCCTCATTTCCTGCACTGGGGCTCAAATCTTGAAAAAACAAAGTGTAAAGACTAGTTCACAGGTGTTCACATCTGCTTCAGAATTTAAACCTTAAACCCTAGTCCTACAACGGCTTTAAGAAAATGAGCATCCAATGAGGAAAGTACAGGGGAAGGAATTAGACAGAGAGGATCACCTTTTTGTGACCCTGTTCTTTTAGGATCATAGCTACATCTTCAAACACCTAATCCTTGATCATTGTGTGCTAAAGCTATCATGCAGAAGAGTTTGCTCATATAATAGCATATTGTTGACAACAAACTAGAAGAGCCGTTTAGAAAAAATCTTACAATTCATGTTTAAAAGTGCAAAAAGAAATTGTATTTTAAAAATCAGTATTTATCAATAGTCTCGGCTATAACTGGGGATTCACAGCATGGATGCTGAAAGAATGGAGGCAGCATTGTAATGAAAAAAGCGTATCCATCATCAACAATACAATACTTACTGTGACCTAAGGTCAGGCTTGTACAGTTACACCAGATGTTAGATTTCAGCCGTTCTTTGAAATGAAGAAACACCATGGTTACTATTCCTGTAGTGTTGTGGATTTCATTAAACAACAGGTTTATCTTTCAGCTTTAAAATGTAGAGCAAGATTAGGATATTCTAACACTTAGGTTTCAGAAAGATCCAACAAGCATAATGTAAAGTAGGGCTGGTGCTATAAAAAAAACCCCATACTATACTGAATGCAGCAGACAGCTCTTTCTGGTGGTAAAATTCAGACAGTAATGCAAAGAGCAAAAGAAGCAGATGTAGTAAATAGCTCTAATTGTGGAGTTGTTTCTGAAGCAGACCTGGAGAGGGTGTGCATGCCCCCAGGGATGCACTGACCCACGACACCAGGGAGAGCAGGTGTGCCTATGAAGGAGGCTTGCTTGTCTCTGTGCTTCAGCTTTTTTCATCTTTTCTTCCTTCTCAAGTGATAACAGAGGAGTGGGACCATCATTAGAGGAGTCTAGCCTAAAAGGTGGTTGGAATCACTTAGGCTTTCCTTTGGTTGACCCCTCTGAACTAGATTGCTACACCCCGGGCTGCTCCCCTCACCTCTGAGCTCAGCCCATTTCTCCAAATATGAGATATTTCCTTATAACCCTGGCCTCTCTTTTGCCTTATGTATTTAAGGTCGCTTAGAAGTCACTGTGTTTTTTTGTATATAATTGCATATATAGCTTATAATGAATATATATACATACACACACATCTGTATATTTAAATCCAGTACACATTATATGTTACATATTAAAAATGTTATATCACCTCCCCATGTATTATGTACATACTTACACACACAACATAACCTTAAGAAATGACTACCAGTCTGAAACTGTATTCGCATTAATTATTGTTATTGATCGGGAATACTTAAATACTCAAGCTGAATAGAAGAGATAAAAGACAGGCTTGTCCTTATTACAAAGAAGCCTTTAGATTATCTTGTCCACTGTTTTCTTCCCACAGAACTTTGTTTTGTTTGTAAACAGCCCCTATTTTGGACAGAATAGGTAAGGCAGAGGTGCAAGGTTCACGTCCTGAATTATTCCATTAAAAACTAAAGCTTTATAAAAGTGTACACATTTCATTAACTTCGCATTGCAGGCTTTGCAAATATTCTAAGGGATGCTAATCTCCCGGCTTTAATTAGATTGAAGGTCTCTTGCAAAGGCTATCATTTTAATATAAAACGAGCGATCTTTTAAGCTTTGTGAATTAGAAAACAAGAACTCCCATTTTAGATCAACAGTTAGACACTGAAACAAAAGAGCTTTGGATTTTTGCATAAAGTTGCAGTTTTTGCACTACCTAATGTGTAATTGTAAAAGCCAGGCAGTATATAAATTCTTCACATCTGTTTAGAGGTATATTGCACAGTGCGCTCTGTGTCCTAATCCTAATTCCACCCCAACACTTCCACTAGATCAAGGTCTCACCAGCACACTGGCTCTGACTTTCTGTGTAATATTAAGTTGACTTTCAGCAAAATATTGCCCAGATTGAGTGAAGAAGGACAGTTATGGAGGGGAGAGGAGCAGGGCAGAGCCTGGAGCTGCTGCCTTGGCGCATCCCCACTCTGGTGCCACAGGGTGGCTTGTTGTGAGCATGGGATGACATCTTAAACCAGCACCAACAGTGTCTTCCTTGACAGGGACTGCGCTGAAGTCTTTTAAATCTACAGTTGTCATCTGTCCCTGTTCTCCTGCTATTATCCCCTACTAGGAGATGAATTTTTTGTATTTCTGACCAAGATCCAATCTTCTTTCCCTTATCAAACATAATAGAAAATGCTGTAGTTACAGAACAACAAACTCGTGTCCTGGACAGAAGTCAATCGATTTTTAAGTGTGGGATCAGCCTGAGAGCTGCCCATGAGAGTATATCACTTCATGCCAACATGATGCCCCTTCATTTCTTGTTTCACTTCCCTCCAGCCCCCTCGTTGTCTTGAACATTCCCCCCTTTTCCCCTCTTCCAGCTGATTCCCCTCCATACACAAAGGGCCTGATGCTGCCACCTCACATGCTCTTACACAAAGTGAATTGGAGTGAAGTGAATCAGGTGAACAGCTGCAGCCGTATCTCCAGTTTAGGTACCTGGTTTCATGTGCTGAGTGTTTCTCTTTCAGACTTAAGCCCTGTTAGGTCAACGTCCAGCTACAGTCATACAAGTCTAGAAACTGCTTGTATAGCTGTGCAATTCAGCTTTGTGCATTTTGCTGTTTGTGGAACTGATCTCCAAAATCATTGCTAGCATTAGATCCAAGTAGAACAGCAGTTAATTAAATAATTTCTCTTTTTTTTTCCTTTCATTTGGTCATTCATACCAATCTGTTTTACAGACTCTTCAAAACTAAGAGGGCTAAGCTCCAAGTATAAATTTAATTAATCAATAATTGTCATTTTTAAACAATCCTGATTTATTTAAAATTGACCTCTAGACAAAGAACTGACTCCATTAACATCTGCGCTTAGCTGTCCCCTGCGGCAGCTCTTTCTGCTGACACTCTTGCTGGGCAAGTTTCCTTTAAGAGAACAAAATCCTCTACTTCATTTCTGCAGTTCCCTAATTTTGATTCAGAGCCACATCTTTGTTTAAAGGTTTATGTAGATAAACCTCAATTTTGTCAATCTCAATTTTGTATAAGAAGTAGGATCAACTTCTAATTTCCAATGTTAAATCCTATGCTCTACTTTCCACTGCAATATTCTCAAGATGACTATTCCAGGTTAGATCCCATGCTGAGTTCAATACTTAGAATAAACTAAAGTTACAGTAACTTCATTTACTCATTAAGAACACGTGCTTGCTCTGGAACTATCTGCTATGCAATGAGCTTTCAAAGTTCAGGCAAAGGTAGACAACAATGGCATGGACAGTAACCATGACATTTGGGAATGCCCAAAATATAAATCTATTGCTTTCCTGCTGCATAAGGACACGCAATAATACAAGTAATCTTTTGTGATAGTCTGTATATGAATCAGATATGAAAGATCCTCCTATAGACTGTCCATCTGCTACCAGAGCATGGTAATGGTATGTTGTTTTAAGCACTTGGTGAGTGATGAAAACTAATTGGCCATCATACTTTCTTCAGTATAATATCTACCTTATGTATTCCTGATACCACGGTTACATATGCTCCCAACCCAGCAGCAGAGTATTAGCACAAGGCTTGTGGCTGCTGTGCTATCAGGATGCTGCCACTTCTTTTCCTGCAAGCACTGATCCATGAGAGTGCGACTGGACGGTGAGAGCCCTGAGCTACAGAAGAGCTCTGGCTATAGGAAACCCATTTCCAATCTCACCTCTGCTGCAGACAATCAATGAAGTGTAAGTATTGCATTCCCCTTCCAAGCAGAGCACTGCTAGAAGACAAATATCAAAGCATGACAAACATTCAAATATTATTAAGATTGTGAGAAATGAACACACTGGAGTAAAACTGAAGTCCACAAAAGTGCAATAACCTATGGGGTCTGGTGTCTAGGAGAAGACCAAGTGCACAGATAACACTGCTTAGGCTATGCACTCACTCCCAGCCTGCTAGGGTTAGCTGCCTCCTACTACACCTCGCTCTTCTTGTGTAAGATTGACCTAACAAACACTTCTCCTGTATGCGCTATGACAGGTGCTGTATTTGAACAAATTTTAATAGACAGCATATTAACTCTGACGGCTTCAGATCGCCGAGGCATGTGTGTGAATTTGCATCTCCTGTATAAATACTCCTGACTCTCATCTGCTTTGATCAGTATCACTCACTTCTCTGATCCTTACCCTTTCACAGCGTCATGACAAATTTTTGGTTCCATGTCAACATCAATGTCTCAGTGACTATAACTGTTGTTGAGATGGGCCAGTTTATCTTAGTATCATACCCTGGCAGTTCAAAATTGATCTGAGGATACTGTGAAAGTTTTCAAAACGTGTGCATCAAATCCTCTGTTGAACTCCGAATTTATGAGCATCTCGTTGCCATGGATTTTTCTGATCACTAAGACATGAGTACTCTTCTGCAACCACTGAGCAGAATGGAAGGGAACAGAGCTACAGCACACTTGGACTCTTTCCTCTGCACAATTTTACTTCAAAACCTCTCTTACTTAACCATTGTGCTAGAAGGGAGGAAAGTTTGTGACATTAGTCAGGCCATGGTAATACAGTAGAAAAATGTTATTATTCTAAACAAGGAAAATTCCCAAGGAACAGGGCTGGCATTACACTTTTTACAGGATCTCATAATTTGACTTGTATTCAATGGCATTGCTGGGTCTTTTATGTTTATGCTACCTTTTCCCCTGTTTTATTCTTCATATATACTGGAATATATACTTGAGACTAGATCCATAGCTTAGCTCCATCAGCTTCAATAACATCATGCTCATTTCTACCAGATAAAATTCTGCCTTTAAATTTTGGAGTATATAAGAAATTGTCTTAAGAAAGGCCCTAGACTACACAGTCCACGGATGTTCCTCTCTCTTCAAGTTCCCTTTGCCCCAGGCTATTACCTCAATCTACATCTATTTTTTCCTAGTGAGTGGTATACAACTTAACTACTTAGAAAAAAAAATATTGGTTTGATATATGTTTAAAGAAACATATTCTGGAAGTTGTACTTGTACTTGCATGGTAGTTAGCCTTCTGGGGTGATGGTAGTGTTGGGGTTTTTTTGAAAAAAAGAACAGACTATTCTGATCTGTTACAATGCCACAGAAAGGCTTTTCTTTCTTCTTTAGAGACAACTACAACATGCAAATATTCTAATGCTTAGAGATGTGTGTCTATATACGTGCAACCTGATAATTAGGCTCATTTTCAAACCATATGCTCCAACTCACAAGTAAAGTCTGTTAACACTGAACTATTGATCAAATTTAAAGATCAAGAATTCCAGTGTCGTCTCTTTGTCTGTAGACTGCTACCTCCAGCCACTCTTATAAGTTAACATTTGAATTGGAATTAGACCTTGTAATTACATTTATATTAATAGAATTAGAAGGGAAATGTTTTTCTGAGTTTCATCTTCAAGTGATAAACTGAATTGTCACTTCAATCTATTACGCTTGCACAGAGATTTACTATTCATGAATCTAAAACTTGGACAATTCTAGGGACAGATCATCATCAAGAGACAAATTTCTCCACTCTGACGTGGCTGTACCCCACAAAGCTTTTCGTTTCCCAAGCCCTTATTGGTTGCTCTTATTAGCCTTTTCTGTAGCCCAGTCCTTGCATTAACTACTTAGTGTGTATAGAAATGTTTATATCCCTTGAGCGCAAGCCTCCTTTAGTTTCTCTTCATTCCTTTTCTTAGAGCCTGTCCATTTGTTCTTGTATTTGACACTAGTTTCCTGACATCTCTCCTAGCTATTCCCCTTAGAATAGTATATAAAATAATGATGTCCACCCTGAGCCTTCCTCTCTTCAAAAAGCACTGACCTAGTTTCTCTGCTTTTACAGTAGAAGTTCTCCAGTCCCATGTCAATGAGGTTGCCCTGACATATCTTGGCTCTGATAGTTATCTCTCTCTTTTAATAATGGCATCCTGAATGGGGATTATTTCCTCTAAATGCATCTTCATCTGCTCCCTGTAGAATATTTCCTTTTGAGTTACTTCTGATTGATCTGGTTTAGGTGGTAGGGCTACGCAAAGATAGCTCTGATCTTTCTATCCAGGGCCTGACCACAGGTGATGATGCCTGTGGACTTTGGCCAGAATTGGAGCCTTTGATAATGTATTCTCAAAACCTGTATAAAACACAATGAAAAAAGCCATGGTTTAAATTGCTCTTTCTTATTATTAATGGAGCATATCCTCAGCCAGACTAGTGGGTCACTTAAGTCCTTGGATGTGTGCAGAGATGACTATATTGCCTACTAGCTACTGAATCATTATTTTTGTACGGCACCGCTCACTTACTTTCCTTCAATTTGCAGTACCTTCTTTCCTTTCGTTATGTCGAAAGTTCTCCTTTTTCCTAAGGATCTGATCCTCCGTCATCAGAGCGAGGGGGAGATTTCGCCTAGGCTCGTACAGGAACATCATGAAGGCCTGGCTTTTTCTTCGGGTAAGTTTTTAGTAAACTTTGATTTCTCTATTTAATTTTTAAACTTGCTGCCAGTTCCCTGTAATTTCTCTACCCTATTTATATATTTGTTTGTGCTTTATTTCATATCCTTTGTCCTTTCTCATTGATCTCTAACTAACAAAGTGCTCTTGTGTGGTAAATCCTTCCCACTGCCACTTTCTGTGATGCCGATGCAGGAGCTGGAGCTGCTCTGCTGTACCTGCAGCCCTGGCAGCCTTTGGTTACAGTGCACATACATGCTTTTAGATTGATGTTAGGCATAGTCCCATAATACACCTCTGAAACACAGAAAACTCCAGTGATTTGGTTCTCTTCAGGGTACGAGTGCTGATTTGAGCTGGAATTGGCTGTATGTGAAACTGTTCTGTCTTATGTATTCGAGCCATCCAGACTCAGTAAGCAATTTTTCTTTCTAATATTTGTTGAAGAATAGACATTTGCCCCATCACCTGCCTTAGTTCAGCCTCAGAATCTCCTTGCACCAGCTGGTTGCTCTGTAAGAATCATTTCTGCTCTGCTGTCCAGGAGAAATCAAGCTGATTTCTACACATTTAATGTAGTTTTGTGTGGTAAAATAAAATTTG
The DNA here is from genome assembly GCA_033459285.1 of Clamator glandarius. NCBI lineage: Eukaryota > Metazoa > Chordata > Aves > Cuculiformes > Cuculidae > Clamator > Clamator glandarius. The sequence continues at coordinate 742,086 of JAUNZM010000301.1, read as the reverse complement.
CTAGATCACTTTGTACGGGGTGCTCCTTGCTGCAGGAACCATCCTGCCTAGGAAGAAGGTGTTTAATTCCATCACATGTAATTTAATTTTTTTTTTCCAAGTGGGTGCAATCCTGATTTACACTGATGTTACACTTCATTTTTCCTAAAAATAGAATATATTTTTTTACCAAAAACTTTCAGCTGGTTGGGTAGCTCTTCTTTGGAATGGAGACAGTCCAAAGTGGCAAAAAAACCCAAACTGATACTGTCCCACTGAAACCCCTGGACTTGTTCCCCAAGACAGTCTTTCATGTAGATGCACTATCTCACTAAGAATTTCTTGTCAAACTATGTTAAGTAAATAAAAGAGAGGTGAAATATCAGCAACAAAGCTAACAAATGGAGCTAAATGCTCCACTTGAAAGAACAGATCTAGCTGTTTACCATGCTAATCTGAAATGAAATGAAAATGTATGTTTTTCATCTTTTCAGACAATGATCTTCAAATACAGGTAGCTAAGGTCTTTAACAACACAGACTTCTATTTTTTTTTTAGAAGAAAAACCCTGTTGTGGAGATATTTTTTTAGTGTGTGTGGCTGGATCAGTGTAGAAGCCAAAAAATCTATTACTGTTGATAGTTTTATCAGTTTCAGTCTTGTACCATACTCTGTTTTGATTTATCTGGTTCATATATGCCCACCTAAGTTGCTGGTGCTAAAGAAAGGTACATACATTTCTGCCTGCTTGGAGGTTCACTGTCCCTTTCCCATACAGCAAGACTTGAATCCCTTCTTGTGACTGCTCCCTATTTGTCCCACTGCAGACATTGGGGGAAGATGTTCAGTAAAACCTAAAAAATCTTGGCAGCAACCAAGACAGACATTAGTTAGAGTTATCAGTAGCACCTTACATTTGTTGAGTTCAAGTTAGCATTTTCCTCATAGTCAAAGGGAAAGAGACTAAGTAGGTGTTATTCTTTGCTTCACAGAAATTAAGTTCGATTCACAGCCCAGTTCCAACAGCTTTCTGGAGGGAACATCCTCCCCAGACGGGCTGCATGCTGCTAATTACAAGGGAAATCCTGACAGTGTCAAAGTCGGTGCCAAAACCTCACTGATCACAGTGATGCCGGGATCTCACCAGATGTCTGGATTGTTTATCCGTCTGTTTTTTTTTCACCCGGGTTGTTTGCTGGCCAACCTTGACCTTCCTCCCCGCACCCTCCCCCCCCCACCCAAGAGGAAGGGCTGTTTCTGACGCAGCTCCGACCCTCATCCCTACCTCTGTCTGCTTCTCTCTGAAATATCTTTGACATTTTCAGTTTGTTACAGCCGGAGAGGAAGAAAAGGATCTTATCTGGCTGTGGCTGTCCATGCTTTTCTGTTGCCCATCACCCAGATCTGGTGCTGGGCTCTGAAGCCCTCATCTGTGCACTGAAATCCTGGCTTCATCTCTCAAAGGAGCACTGGTCCATGTAGTGCCTGTACAGAATCACAGAATCACAGAATAACCAGGTTGGAAGAGACTCATCAGATCGTCAAGTCCAACCGTTGCCACCAGTTCCTAAACCATGCCCCTAAGTACCTCGTCCACCCTCACCTTAAACACCTCCAGGGAAGGCGAGTCAACCACCTCCCTGGGCAGACTGTTCCAATGCCTAAAGACCCTTTCCATAAAGAATTTTTTCCTTATCTCAAGCCTGAATCTCCCCTGGCGGAGCTTGAGGCCATTCCCTCTCGTCCTGTCCTGTACATATCCACATGGAAAGAAGGCGTGAGTTTTGAGGAACTTACTAGCTAAGGAGAAACAGGAATAAGAAAGTAATTTATTTTTTCATGCAAATCTCTGCTAGGAACTACTAGACTTTCCAAAATGCATTCCAAAGAAGTGCAGAGATAGGTTCCCGACTGGCATTAATCAGTGCTGATTAAGTCATGGAGCTACCCAGTTTCTGCCTGGTGAGTACTTTTCCTGTCATTGATTTATTGCCTTCCTTAGAAAAATAAGACCTGGGAAATAAAGAGTTCAAGTAAATTTGCTCAGTTACCCAGCCAACTGTTGACTAGGGTACCAGGGATAATAAATGTTCAGGGGAAATTCCTTGTGCACATTCATGTATTGAGGTCAAAAGCAGAGGTGTCCCGTGTGTACTTCAAATCCTCCAGAAGTTGAGGGATGCAGCTCGGCTACAGCAATACATGTAAGGCCTGTAAAGGCAAAAAGCTGTGTGACTCCCTGAACACCAATGAGGCAGTGCACATGGACAGCGTTACTGCAGCTCAGGATGCCTGCAGGGAGCCCGGAACATCACTTCTCTCACTGGGGAAGAGGAAAATCTTCTTTTCCTTCTCAGTTTGCCATGAGAATGGCTGTGCTCATGGTTGAGATGCAATACTTGCCACCAATACTCAAACTGGTAACTGGCTGCAGGGTGCTGCTTCTTTCCTCTCATTCATAAGAGAACTCCACAGTGTCTATGACTTAAGATTTGCAGAATTGTTTTGTGTGGGGGTTATTGTTTTCCTGCAGACACATGGCATTATGTTTAAGTCACTGGCTACATTAACACCACCATCTGGTTTTGTTTTTCAAATGACAGCACAGTATTTGTTAAATACTTTCTACCCCATCTTAACTTTAAGATATTTTAAGGATAAAGTCTGCAGATCTGCACAGAGAACAACTCTTATCAGGTTTATCTATTTGACTTAACCGTTTGCCTATGTCATTTGCCAGCTCTCTTTAGAGTACTGGTTTTATATTTTCATTAACCTGATGTGATGAGCAGCTTTCATGAATTTGTGAATTATGCAGCACGAAGAACACAGCTGCAGAAGGCCTTCTGCTAGGGACAATGCATGACTGTCCAAACAGAAAATGAATGCTTTGATTTTTGGGGATCCATTTTGTGCCATTACCAATGGATTTGGTGTCTGAAAGGAGCTTGTCACTTGGAGAAGTCATCAGATCCTTTAAAGTATGTATTACCCTCAAATTTCTGAGCACTTCTTAACACTTCAGAAATTATAGCTAAGTCATGGTTAACAAATCCAACCATTTGCTATAACAATTTGTTAAATTTAAAATGGACCTTTGCTTTAATGTCATGGAACAATGTGAGATAACCCTTCAAGGTCCAGCTAAACTGCAATGAAGGGAGTTCTTCACCTGTGGTCTTTAACTATTTCTCCCATTTGTTTGTTGAAGGCAAACAGACTGTTTGTTCCTTGTCCTGTGACTCCCTCAGCTCAGAACAAAGCTCACTTTTTGGGCCTTTAACATGCTTTCATGTGATCAGGAGAGGAGCCTATATTATTCCATTACCCAAATGATGCACATAGTGACCATACATTTGCCGTATCCTATATTATAATGAAACTTGCATTGGTACAAACATCTGCCTGTTTGCTTGCCAGTGGCACCTATCGCCAGCCTAATTCAGTGACAATGAACAAGACCTTTTTTTTATTCAGACCTAGAATATTTACATGTTTAAGCCCCGAGACTCAGCTCACCCCACCCTTTACTCTAGATCTTTGCCTCTGCACCACTGCACTAAATAAATTAGCAAGTTATCAACAAGACTGCCAGGCCACTAAAGGCTCCCCAGTACTGAGGCTGTCATTGCCACTCAGGGCTCTGCCGGAATGTGACAACTTCACAGCAGAAGGTCACTCCCCCCAGTCGCTCTCTTGCTGCTGCTTGGAGGCAACCATTCTGAGAAATGATGTGTTATGGTAGAATTGGAGGCACATTTGTTAGTTAATTCATTCTGTAAAACTCAAATGAGATGAAAAACAAGCATAGATCTGACAAATGGCATTTAATTATGTCTGAGCCTAAAATTCACAATACATATTTATGCTGGCCTAAGTCATTCGCAGCCAAGGTCCCTTTTATTCTCATAACTGAGTCCAATTGCTGATATGGAAAGAGGAGTTAGTGATGGGATACTCCACATCCTTTCATTATGGTTTCTCCTTCTTTGTGCCTTGACTTCCCATTCCCTGCCCTTATCAGGCCACAGGCTTTCCCCACGCAGTGTGGCAGTTCTCTAGGTGTTTTTGTTCCATACCCTGTGCAAATAATGCAAAGAAGACCTTACAGGTACCTAATAGCTGTACCTTGAAAGATTAAAAGAGTCTGATTTCCAATCATGTCTAATCTTAACCTTCTTTACGGACTTTCATTTCAGGCTTGGGCTCTGGGAAGATGTCAGGAAATGTTGCACAAGGACCGTGTCCGTGGTGAGCTGCACTACAGTCTGCAGAAAGGATTGGTTCTGATGTTATAGGGTAACTAGTGTGGTGCAATGGAAGAGTACCTGATCCTGCAGGGATGCAAGGAGAAATTATTAGTACAGCACAAGTAGAAACATCTTGCACTGATGCTGCAGTGATTTGAGAGATTGTACAACGTGCAAGCTCCTGGGAAATGGGCACTTTGGGACATGTTAGCTCATTAGCACATAGAATCTCTGACGTAGCAAAATATTTACAGGCACTTAAATGCAACTCTGAATGGGCTAAATATCCAACTATAGATTTCAGCTGCTAGAAATCTATAGATGCTGTGTTTAGGGTAAAGGACTGAAATGGCTTTGACACAATAACATATGTTGCAACTCTGCTGAAGATGTATGTAAATTTTTATAATGGTTATAGAATCATAGAATAACCATGTTGGAAAAGACCCATTGAATTGTTTTATTGTAAAAGTAAGCTGTTCTTTAAGTCTTTCTCTGAATACAGCATCCTGAGTAAAGCCTAACAAGTGAAAGGCTTAGGACAAAAGAGTTTCCACCTCCTCTTTCCTGAACCTTTGCTCTCTGCAGAGTCAGGTACATTGGAAATACTGCTCATGACTGTGAAGTCAACAAGAGGCTTTTCCTCCTCTGCAGCAGGCTCACACACCAGCCTGACCACCACACCTCTTGACCTCCTTTGCCATGAGACAGCAACCCCAAATAGCTTCATCTGATCTCTTGAACAGGAGTCTCTGGAAAGGAGCATCTCCCCCAGCAGCTTAGGAGGGATGCAGTTTTATAGCTTATGTCTGGCTGCCCTGCTGTCCCTGCCTCTCTTGCTGTATGACTCTCTGCAAGCATGGAGAGCACTTTTTGTGCTTCTTGACATTATTGCTCTGCCGATGCATCAGAGACACTACCTCTCCTCCTCTCTTTCTTGGCATGTTGCCACCCAAACTCACCAGGCAGCTTCAGTTTTTTTGTTCTCTGGTGGGAAATTTCATTTGACCCTTTCAAGTGGGACAAGAACAGATATTAGATTTGTTGACGATGAAGTGCTTTTATCTGGATTCAACAAAAGAGGTACAGTGAAAAGCTTGCAGCTGTTGAGCAAAAGCACTGCACCTATTACAGAGTTCAGATGAATTTGCAAGTGGCACATAAGTGAAAGCTCTCCTCACCCTAGCAGATGTATTCCCCTTCCTTAAAAAAACTGTTAATCTTTCCACCAGTTCTGAATGCTTTACATACCTTTGAGAAAATATGGTGTTTGACTCTCTTGCCAGATCCTGCAATGACAGAAAAGCTATTAGCAGGTAAAAACTGCATGGAGATGCTTTATCTTTCTGTAAGTTTTCTAGGTCTTCTTGATGCAGGATGAGACACCAATTTGGAACACCTCAGGTTGTAATTAAATCTAAGACCACCATTACCCTATTGAGTAGAAATCTACTTTCCACACATGTATAGATAGATAGATAGATAGATAGATAGATAGATAGATAGATAGATAGATAGATAGATAGATAGACAGACAGATTGATTTCAGTTAGAATTAATTTTTTTGCTTGTATTCATGCATACAAGTAAAGTCACACAGCTACTTAGAACAATACGTTCTAAGAATTAAGGTATCAAATCAACTCAGTCAGAAAGCAAGTAACTCAGACTTGGCAAAGGAGACTGCAAAAAATCCCCGATCAACCCAACATAACGGTTATCTGACATCATACAGCAGCAGCACTTCACAGTAAGGGCAATAAAGCATCAACTAAACAGACTAGATCCTGATGAAATTTGGATAAGGTTATAGCTTGATACAGTCAATCAATCATGCACAAGTAGCAATAAGGGTTTGCCCACATCCTAATGAACTGGGGACACAAAATGAACAGCAAATTCTGTGCAAGCTCACCAATGTGGCCTGAGCACTGGGTAAAAGGTATTACCTTAAAGTCAAAGAGAGCATGACCATCCTTGAATACAAGCTCTGTTTGTAGTGCCAGTGCAGCTGGTGTGGGCAGGGCCTGCAAGGTTCCTTTAAGTTGTGCAGATTGAACATTCCTCAGAAACCTTCTAAAAGCCCAGTCGTGCTGGAGCACAGTTGGCATTGGCTTTCCCCTGCCTATGGTTTTTGTTCTGGAAAAGGAGTAGGCATCAGCCAGGCTTCAGTTGTTTTCATAGAAGAAAAAGAATTCATACAGGGAGCATTCAGTTCTTGACACTGATTTTCAAACATGTGCCTTCCCTCAGTATGAGTCCTCCTTCCTGCTGAAGGAGATGCTGGCACAGTAATACTGAAAACCCCTTTATGCAAAAGCATGATAACAAAGGGAGATACCAGGTTGAGGTCAAGAGTTACAGCAGTGCATGGGATTTCACCCTGTTCCTAAATGTCTTAGCATCTTATAACATCTCTGTGGGTTTTATAATGCCCGTGTTTGTCTTATTGACATCAATAGTTAAAAAGTAATAACCATTGGGATTTAACTAATCATTTCTTCCTAGCACCTTGGCTTGTAGTACAGTCTCAGAAATGTAATTTGCATTCTTACACATCTTACACGTCCAGGCAACAGATTTCTAGTTAGGGTATTTTATATTACAGATTTACTGTATGTAACTTGTAGGCAACAAGAACAGGTGCATTACTAGATTCAGTTTTCCTTCTTTGCTGATCCTAGCCTTGAAAACTGATACAAAGTTGAGATGAAGAATGGGGATCTCACCCACTAGGTCTAAAACCTCATATCCCCTACCCCCAGGACATTAGATACCTTTCTTATCTTGCTGGCTTCCAAGGCTGGAGGCTCCTGATGCATAAATGTAGTTCGGTGTTTCAGGTTTGGAGCATTTTCATGGGCAAGTGGTGTCATTCAACAAAGCCTGCAGCCAGACCATAAAAGTTTTTCATTGACTTTAACACAATTCAACTTTTACTGTGCTGTGATGAATGAAGTAAATGTTCAGCTAATTACTTACTTCATGCAGTCCTAATATTAAACCATTGCTTCATTTTCTATTCCAGTGCCATTACCGAATGGTAGTAGATTATTTTATGGGATAACCTCATTTTCCTTCCCTTCTTCCGGTGCCTTTTAAGAAAGTGCCTTCTAAGGCAGACCTGGAGTTGGCATTAAAAAACACACACAAATAATGAGCAAGACCTAGTTAGAGCAGTTGGTGATTTTAGGCTCTCTCCTCAACCCAAATGGCTCTGGCTGTTTCCTTTTATTCTTTAACATTGTTTATATTATTTACACAGCTGTTTCAGTAACTTTTTTTGTGTTATATATTTATGTATTTCTTCCTAGGGCGGTGGGTTTTTTTTTTAATATTAACTTTCTCCCTTTAGATTTTAGAAAAGCATGCGTTTATGTTTACTGCCTCAAAAATTATTTGCTTGTAATTAAAAACACAAATCTAACAGTGCCTAGACTGACCTGTTTCTGAGAGGGATGTGGAGGCAGGTTTTGAAAGCTGAACCATGCCATTTCAGGGGTTTTATATTATTATTATTATTATTATTTCAAGGTCCAGGTGTCTAAAACTGTAGAATTTTTTCTCACTTGCTTTTGCTAGCTGGTTTTAAAAAAAAATATTAATGCAGCTGTACATGTTATAGCTGTGTGTGTGACTGCCTGCTGGATTTACATGCACAATTACTCCAGTAGCACACAACCCTCAGAGACTTGCACATGCAAAAAGCCTGTTAGCTATAAAGATGTTGGCACGGATGCTCCATTTCCATATGCAGTCACAATGAATATGCATATACATTAGGTGCAGAAGTGCACACACTATTCTGAAACTGGAGGCTTCAAGGTGAACCTAAAGAAGAAAAGACAAATGCTTTGAAGGAGGGTTTTAGGTCAAATTTAGTTAGCAAGAATAAACTGCTGCATTGTACTCATGTGCCTTATATCAGTGGAACTAATTTTCTTTGGTTAAATATGGAAAACCACCATGGATTTATAGTTTTCTTATTTTTGCCTTCACATCTTTGTGTGTTTATACAATATTCTTTAATTTTTCCTTTCTGACTCTAATAGATGAAACCCAGCCCAATGTAAATTTTGCCTAAAACTTTGAGACACATTTTGTTAGCAGAAAAAGAGTTTCTGAGTACTAACATGTTTGAAAATCAAGCAAGCAAAAACTGTAAACATAGACATAGGTGCCTGAATATAGGCACCTATTTTTTAAAACCTTGGCTTAGAAAATAAAGTATCTGAATGTATATAGATAATATAAATCACTAGTCACTTTTATTACATGTATGTTTATATAAAGATCTCGGAACACGTTTTTAAAATGTAAACGTTCCTTAGTATGTTTAACTCTGTGTCTAAAGAAGATGTAGGACAGAAAGAAAACAAAAGTTTGACAAATGTTTCTGATCAATCCTGAAGAAATCAATAGGAATTCACTCACAACGTGATTTCATTTACCTTTCCATGCCAGGAATAGTAACCTGGCTTTCTCTTAAAGCCAAAACATTCATACTTCTTAGTGAATTAATTTGCATGTCAACACATATCAAGCACACAGAGAATGGCTTGGACATTGTGAGGGGAGGGGAAGAAGGAGCAAATGGAAACACATGGAAGTTCTGTGACCCGAGTTGTACGGTTGGGTGACAGTTTTACCAAAACTGTCTTCTAATAGAAAGAAGGGGAGTTCATTGAGATGCATGTTTTTCTCATCCTTTGAAGGAGCAGAAAGAGTCTGTTTCTCAAACTGTACTTTATTACTTATTTGAGAAATATCTAACATCTGAAAAGTGGAACTGCTTGGTAGAGAAAAGAGAAGAAAGCCACTGAATCACAACTAGTGCATTTGTACCTTGGTGGGAGCCACAGCCACGTACCAAACAACTCCCAGAAATTCTGTATCTTCTTCTTGCACACTCTTATTGTGCTGCTGTAAAACAAGAAGAGGAGAGAGAAGCCCAGAGAAGAAGAGGCTTGAGGCATGTGAACTGTAACTCTCATGAATGAGTTTGGTTTTGGGTTTTTTTTTTCCAAAAAGGAAAGTGGTTTTGCCCGTAACTCAAATATCTCCACAGAGAATTTTGGTTTTGAAATGTCAGCAGGATTATTTTGCAAAAAGTCAAAGACATCAGAAAAGAAAACCACAGCTTTCCACCTCCTAAGCAAGGTAAAACTCTTAGCACTGCAAACAGCTATGTTAAACTTGCTTCTGCTCCCCTAGCAGACCAGAACCTTACATGGTGTATGGAAACCAGTGGAGCATTCAGACCCAGAGAACATCTGGTTTACAATATTTCCTTCTTGTTTATTCATGTTTGTGCTCCTGGAAGCATGTGCATTTGGGTCCATAAGTGTTTGCGCGTGTGCATGTATGTCTGTTCTTATTTATTCTAAATATAAACTCATTTCTGAAAGGACATTATTCATACTTAAATGAAAGAGCACTATCCTTCACAGAAGTTTGGCTCAAAATCTGAGCTTGACACAGAGTGCCATACTGGGCTAAACCAAAGTGTGGAAACTGTTCTCCAAATACTGAGGGAGACCAAGCCTGGATTGGTCAATTGCAAGGAAAGTTATGGATAATAAAACAGATCCCAGCTTTTCAGCTTTGTTGAATCCCCCGTTATATATAAAGCAGATGTCCTTTTTACAATACATAATGTGTAGGCTAAGAGACTATATCAGCTAGCGACATCTGAGAGGGACATTGCTTTGAAATACACCTTTTAATCTTGTGTACACACAAAATTATGTGTGTGCACACACATGGAGTCTATATGGCTTAAACAGAATGGTTTATTATGAATTTTTCCATCAGCGTCTAAATTTGACTGGCTGTGGAATTCATACAGAACAGATGAAAAATGTTTTACTTTTAGGCTAATCTGATGACTGAGCCTCCTAAAAGAAACACCACAAAATTCAGTTTCAGTCCAACATGCTGAAGAGCCTCTATTATTACCATCTTTATTTTTTGCTTTTTCTTTTATGGGCAAGGTATGAAGTGAGATAGCTGTGTCTGTTTAGCTGCTTGAACAATAGAAAAGTTTATGCAGCTCTTGAGCTGAAATGTTTGTGACAGTTTTCAATTTTAGCTCTTTTGATTTGGTAAGAAATCTGCAAAAATATGATTTTGAAAATCACCAGTTTCATGCTATATTCCTTTCTCAAAATTAGAGTATATTGTCCAACTTCACTTACTATGTCTGAGGGAATCCTAGAGAATAGCTGGCAAGAACCAGTGCTGGGCTGTTGCTTAGGAACTGCCTGGGTTTCTATATTATTGCCTGATGTAACAGTTATATTGCCCACTTGCATCTGTTAACAAGCAATACAACAGGATCCACAGGTACCAATAAAGAAATAAACCTAGCATTTATTACTTTGCTTGAAAATTCATCAGTGCTTTTTCTGGCTTAGCAACAGGGAGGAAAACCATTTTGCTCAGGTGCTAATTAATAAAATAGGAGATGTATTAACTCTTTTATCTATTTTATTTAGATTTATTTATTTTGCCCTGGGGAAAATACGTTGTAAAGAATGTAGTGTATTAGTAAAATTACAATTTTGCAATGCCATAGAAAGGCAAGAGGTACAAGCTGTGGTTTGCTGGGGTTTTTTTTGCTGTAAGCTGAGGCAGTAAGGCCATTCCTTTAATGTATTTTAAACAGAAGTAGTGTGGGTTCATTTGTAAATGCAGTAGGACAGGACATCCCTATTAAGTGCTGTTGGTAGGCTCTTAGCAAACCCCACGTTACAGACGAATTAGCTCACCTTAATGGTGTCAGTATTGCCAAATCCAAGGCTGTAAAAAGGAGTAGATGGGATGATGACAGCATGAGACAGACTCCGTGACCACTTTCATGAAATTGCTTCTTTCTGTATACAGATCAAGTTAAGAAACTAACAAACAAAAATTGACTTTTAGGGTTCACTTATTAAAGTTTTCCTTATAATAAAAAGATAATAAAAGATGTATATTTGTTTTCCAATGAAAACCAAGATACAAACTCACATAATTTTTTTTATGTTGAGGCTGCAAGGAAAAACACCAACAATCCCAAGTCTTAAACTAAAAGGATCTGGTAACACTTCACAGCCTGAACTCCAGCAGATCATCCCTCACCTGAGAGTGACCCAAAGCCCAGCACAGCCACTGGGCAGCCTCCAGTTCTTAGCTCAGCCTTCAGTCCTATGACCCTACCAGGGCAAGAGGTGTGTTTAGTTTATGTCTGCTGTCATTACAGAACACGTTCACTCACTGCGTGGGAATCATGCGCTGCCGTGAACGCAGCTCCTGCCGAAGGCTCTTGACTGAACTGCTTTTACAAGCCTACCCCCAACAATAGCCTTCCTGCATTTAGAGAAGACATAATAAAAATTATTGCAGCCCAACCCTAAGTTATTAAACATGAGGAAAAGCATGGGAGGAGTTGCAGGGAAGTACAGACTCTGCGACTGCTACTTTTCATAAGAAAATTTACTCAGAGGAGTACAGCTACTGCTTAGAAGAATTACATTTTGCTCTGTCTAGGGGCAGAGATTTGCAAGGGAAAAGAGTTTAAACTTCTGATTTGCTGTTCCAGTCCTTCTCCACAGGCAGAGTATTGTGTTGGAGTACCGTGAAAGCTAAGGTTGTTCAGCGAAAACAAACGAGGGGGTGTATGCTCATCACAAGGCATGGGGATTTATGAATGCAACTCACATTAGTGTTAATGGGAGTTACATGCGTAAATCCCTGCCCTTCAACATGATAATACATAATATACCCCTTAATTTTTAATTCACTAGGGTCTCAATTTTAAAGCATTTTCATATAGTTTGTCCTAATTATAATCGTTTTTAATGACAGCTTAAAAATTTCACATGACTGTCTTATCACATACGGTACTTAATTTCTCAAGTGAACAGTTTCAATGTGCTGTATTCTGGGAATTTTGAGAACTAAAACACTAAGGAAAAAACTACTTTGTATAATCAAATGAGATGCTATTATTCCACTATGTTTCATATACAGTGCAACAGAGTTTCTCACAGCAACAGTGGCCATTTTGAAAAAAGCATAGAACCAAGATATTTTTTGATTTGGAAAGTTATCGGCTTAATCTCAATTTTATAGATCATGTCTTTTTTTTTTTTTTTTCCCCCTCTATCTCTCATGGCCAGTACTAAAGCAAATTAGTAGTAATTATTAGTTAATGCAGGCTTGGGGGAGCTTTCAGACTATGAAGCATCTTCCCTTTTCTGTAGGACCTTGGTAACTCCAAAAACACAGCTACAACATCATTATTTGGACACTCAACAGAGATGCATTTACACATTGACTTTTAAGGACCAATGGCCAAGTTCAGAGCACAGCCACACACCCAATTACACTTACGTTGCCTTCAGTACCCCAATTAGGTAGGTAAATTAGTTGTTACTGGGTATAATAGGTCCTGTATCGCACATCATAACAGAGGGACACAGTTGAATATACTCTAAGGTGTGAACCTCCAGCAGCATCCCAAGGATCTGCCTAACTTCTCCATGTGCTCCAAAAAGTGTCCCCACAGCAGCTACTTCGAGCCCAGCCACTGACTGCAACAGACACAGATTTAGACCAGCAACTGCTGCAAGACCAATTTGAAGCATTCCCCAGCTTTGAAACCAGTTTTAATTTCTCTTATTTCAATTTCTTGAACTAAGGATTTTTCTATTTTATCTTTATGTTAACTAAACTGAGTCCTGCATTATTTTAGCTCTTTACTTTCAGAAGGAGTAATATGGTTTTTTACTCCTTGCAGGTATAAAAGAGCTGCTGCCAGCAAATAGATGGTAAAATATCATGTAGACTTCAAAACCAAGCTAGGTGACTTAAGAACTTCAGCACCATTTTCAAGAGTGCCAGAGCTGTTTAGACAAGTACAATTCTTAATTATTAGCAAGTAATTACTTTTTTAAATCTAAGGATAACATGTATGACTTTAAAAAAACATTCTCAACAATTAGCATTAGTAATTACTATTTTAAATGTTTGATTTCAATGGTGCTCAAGAAGCAATTTATTTAGATATGAGAGAAAATACTCCATGTCCTGAATTAACTACACATCTTCAAGCATCCTCAGTCTGAACAATTTTGGAGGGTTACAGAAAATGAATAGGACTTAGACCTTAGCCCTGAACACATTCTTGAAAATTTTGTCCAGAATCAAACCTTGGCCTATGGCTAATCTTGCATATGTCAACCTAGCCTTCCATTAGTGAGTGAGAAAGAAAGTGTTTTATATATACTTTAATTATTGAACAACCATGGCTATAGAGGAGAAGTATCTTGCCAAATTAGTAGCATTCAAATTGTCACTTTTTAGAAAGAGTATATGATAAAAAGCAATGCAGCATTCATTTGTTAGTCAGTTTTATGGGTAGCTTTAAACTGTTTTATATGTAGATGCCAGTTGTTGGTATTGTTTCCACTACGAGAAAAATAATTTGGCTGCTGCTGCAACGTTTTTAAGCTTTCACTATTACTATAAAAACAATCCCGAGGAAATTTTTTTAGTCTCCTTGTATTGCTGGTTTTAAAGGACTTAGGAAGAAAAAATTTAAAACTGCCTGGTAACAGACAAATCACTTTTAAAAGCCAGCATTGTACTGGCCTGGGAGTGCTACAGGAAAAGCTACTTTAAAAAAAAAAAAAAAAAGGAAAATGCAACAGTACAAAAGCTAAGCAAGCCTAATTATTTTTTAAACAAATATATGGAGGTAATCTACAACTATGAATGCATGAGAGGACATTCCCTACATGTGAATTGTCAGGTCCATGTTGGAGTAGGCATCCAGGCAGAGATCATCTTTGTAACGCTGCTCCCAGTAGAAAGACATTTCAGTGTTTGAGTAATGTGTTTTAAAACAACAACATACTTTTTCTGAATGCATTAAGGCTGAAGTTTTCAAACTGGAGTACCTAGAGTTAGACCTGTCTTGTGGCAGCACAGAACTGCCTGTGATGGAGAGTTTTGGTGTAGCCTGGGGCTTTTTGGGTAGATGTGTTGAATTACACATTTCCAGCAAGTGCAGCTACAATTTTGTACTTTTGGAGGAAGTGTTGCCTGAGGTCTCTGAAATATTTGAAGAGAACAGACAAGGATTTCTAGTGGAGTATAAGAAAGAGAGGAGTAAATGTCCAACTGGGATTTAAAGGGATTTGGGTGTTTGGTTCCTGCAAACTCCTCCTGAAATCCCAGTCCTCTTTCGTAAATGATGGCTGAATCTCGACAGATTTCATGGTCCAATTTGGCTGGTTGTCTGCATCCGCTCAGCCTGGAAGCTGGCCCAGGAATTTCATTAGACCATGAGAAGTTTCCAGGAGAGTTTTCAGCTCTTGGTTCCCAGGTATCTGAGGCTTTGCCACTTCCATTTCCACCAGCCAGAAAGCGCAGAGACGTGCAACCATTTGCGAAAAAGGCTGGCCAAATCCTTTCTGAATCAAAGGAATATTCATGTTTTTGGATCAAAGACTAGGGGAAAGATTTGACTAGCTCCTGATTTCTCTATCCTATGCTGCCAATGTCTGGTCCTAAATTATATCCAGTGGCCAATGCTGAACATCCTATTAAGGTTATTTTTTAGTATAAGTAAAATAAATAATATCAGGTTTTGCTCCTTAAAAGGGAGCATGCAAACTCGTTCCTTGGCATATTTTGCTTTTAAGACTCAAAGTCTCCATTTTCAAATCAATGTGCCTAGAGCTAGGCTCCAAGATCTATCTTGATGCATGCAGCCAAGCAAGCATCTTTCTAAGGATAATGGTTGAACACCTGCTGCTGCTCCTCCTGACACCCAACTTACTGCAAACTAAGCTGCTTTTCTGTGGGCCAAGCGCCTCCATCTGGCCTTAAAGAACTTTCCAGGACCCAAGAGAAGCTGAGGAAGGTGCAGACATAGACATCAACATTGTGTTAACGCTGTGGTGGATCTCAGAGCTTTAGCTGTGTCCCAGGCACACAGCTCATGTGGAACGAAAAGACGGTTGCTGTGTCAGAGGGCTCACACTGAGTGTGCCAGACTCCACATTACACACTCAAAAGGCTAAAACAATGCTCTGGCAATTAGCACATGTAAAGCCCTCAGCTATTTATGTCCTAGGAAATAGCTTGGATTTTATTATTCTTGGGTTAAGTCATTCCAAAAAGCAGCAGTTATTTGTCTGCTATCTATTGATGTGCCGTCTTGATCTTTAATCAAGGCCAAGGGGGATACATTTCCACCTTTAATCCTCCAAACTTTCTAATGCTTTCATGTACAAATGTATACAGTAACTTGGCGTTAGCATTCCACAAATATGCAAATTGTCTGTCAGATTGGACAGGCTGCATGCATTTGAAGTTGTGTTGACAGCCTACAGAAAAAAGACATTCTCAGCTCAAACATGAACAAGATGTTTATATCCTTTTTCCCTAAAAACATACATTTTATGTTTTAAGCAGAGACGGGAGCAAACTGCAAAATTTGGATCAAGATGTCTTTTGCACCCATAAAATTTGGGGATGTCTGCATCAGGGGATTTTGATTCATCTGGCTCTTGGAAGGGGGAAATTCAGCTTAGTTCTGGCTTATGTTCCAGCCTTCACAAAATAGAAAGGGAATTTGCACATGAGCCTCTGTTTCCAAGTAGGTTAACGCATAAAAGAAGCGGCTCAGAAGGTGTCATTATACTCTAGATGCAGCGAGCTTTGCAGTTGGTGGCAACAGCAGTTACCTGACAAAGTACCATCTTGCCAGTCAACAGAAAAGGAAGCTGTAGAGCTCAGCATCACTCCTGGCCTGAAGAAAGAGAACCAGAAACAGCAATGGTGAGATCTAGCAGATGCTGGTTATGCAGGGAACACTGATAGGCACAGACACAGAAGGCCAGGGCACAGATTAATCTAGGCATCTATCTTGATAATTTAGACCCTCAAAGGCTCTCACCTGGGGGCTGCAGAGTCCTGCAGACCCTCCAATGGTATCAACATACGTAGGTGTTGGTATAAATCCAGATGAATTTGTATTCTGCTTTTAAGCACATGCCCCATTATCATGCAGCCTCAAAAAAGCAGGGTGCTCATCTCCTGGGCTTCCAACAAATTTCATAAACCAAGTGTCTTAAGGAGTTTTGTCAGGAAGGTTACAGACAACTGTCCTCTCTGAATAAATATTTCTACGTATTTTAATTAAACCCAATCTGGTAGTCAAATGCAACTAAACACTTCTCTATATTCCTTGACTTGAGGGACTGAACTCTCTCCTTTACTCCAAGCCTACCATGTGGGTACAGCAAACTAGACATCTATGGCTCTGTCACGTTGTCCACTCCAGTGAAATATTATCCTAAATTGTGACTTGACATGAAAAAAAAAAACCTGTTTAATAACAGACTGCATTGAGAACTGCGATTCAAAAGGGAACCTTATCTAACAGTTGCA
The DNA here is from genome assembly GCA_033459285.1 of Clamator glandarius. Classification (NCBI taxonomy): domain Eukaryota; kingdom Metazoa; phylum Chordata; class Aves; order Cuculiformes; family Cuculidae; genus Clamator; species Clamator glandarius. The sequence goes on along the minus strand of JAUNZM010000301.1, from coordinate 725,413 downwards.
TTTTGACACTCTGGATCTAGACATCCTGTGCAAAGCACCATAAGGTCAGGATCTTGGTATACAGGCTTCTTCTGCAGCTCATAAAATTAGTTTCAGTGGTAAGGATGACTGAGATATCCCACATGGCATCAAGCCCCCATGAAGCTAAAGAACCTGTGAAGTAATGAGTCTCTTTAGAGTACAAGTTGAAAATCTGCCAATTAAAAATCTTTGCTGCAGCAAACCACAGAGGATTTGAAGGATTGTAAAGTTGAAAGAGGGAAAATTAAGAACTTTAAATACATTTTACAAAAAACACTAGAGTGCTCCTTTCTTCACTGTCAGAAGACTGAAGGGAAAACATTGAACTTGGGATCTTCGAGCACTGACTAGATTATTTCCCATGACTGTTACACCCAGGGAGCTTGGGTACCAAGTACCTTGGCTCCTAGAGGAGCTCCCTGGGGATCCACTCTTTGCTTTGCAGTTCCCACAAACTCAGCCCTAGAAACCTTCTGACTCATTCTTGTTCACAAAAGCATGCACTTTACATTTTCCATGTGGCAGAGAATGCTGTGAAGCCATGCTATCTGTGAAATCCACTGGTTGTCTTCTGGCACTTGTGCCTTGGCCGGTTTCTGGGTCATATACCAGAGCTGTCTGCTGAGACACTGAACCCTGGCCAAAGACCCCCACTTCACATTCCAGCATGGTGAATGCTGGATAACTTAACTTAGGCAGGTAAAATTACTAACATAAGGCCACTGAGCACAGAAACAAGGTCACTTCATCTCTCTCTGGAGAGCCTTGTAAAGCTGGAGCTGCTCAGTGTGCTCTGTGCTCAGAGCAGCAGGGGAGCTTGCAAAGTGCATGTTGGTATTAAGGAATTCAGTCTTAAGTTATGCTAGTCCATATTTAAAAGGCCATTTTGGAGGCTTAATTCTCTTGTATGGGTATGGATTGTTTGCCAATGGCAACAGTGCCGAAAAGATCAGCAGCCTCAGATGGAATACCTTCAAGGAATGTTCTTTGATAGCTTCCCAAAAGTAAAGAAAGAACAACTGGTGCCAGAAGAATGGCTCAGAATAGGAATGAGGAACAATACGTGTACCAAGAGCCCAGTCTGACAAACAGGAATATAAATGTTTGCAGGATAAGGCCTCAGAGCTGCTACGATGCGAATGATTCGTGTGGTCTTCAAGAGAGTTGACAGCAGGAACTATGCCTTTGCTTACTTCACAGGAGTAGATAACTCAGCAAGAGCAGAGAAATCATTTGACAGAGGCCAGACTCAGAAGGCATCTGAAATGTCTTTCTTTAAAGATAATCATGTTAGGAATCAAAAGGGGTCTAATGTTAGAGACTTGCCTTTCAAATGCAACAAATGATTATACCTGTCAAGATTTATGGACAGATTTATTTATGTTGACAGAGGGATCACTAATAGTTTGATAAATGAGAAGTCTTGACAGATACAACAGATACGTTCAAGTGTATTTCCTCCTGTTTGAAGTAGGAAAAGAGTGAGTTATGACAAGCCTGTAATGTATATTGATATGACTATTCCTGGGCTCCATCTACAGAAGTAGATGCATTTGATGGTGCTGGATACTGAACTGGAAGGCCAGTTATAATTCTAATCATCATCAACCCTCTATCCTCCTCCGTTAAAATGGCTAATTTAAAGAAAACAGGAAGGAAAGTGTTTCCAACTGGTGCTCCTGGATGGAAAACTTACCTTCTGAAGTAAGGCAAGAATATGGAGGAAAGAAATAGTAGTATATCAGGAAGCTTTATACTTAGAATTATTGCTAGGCAAAGACTTTTCAGGTAAATTCATAGCAAAATTCTCCCCAGCACTGACTGCCAGGCCCTATTGGACCGCGACATCTGGCCAGTTCCAGCCAAGGAAGCAGATCCGGGCCCAGGTCAGCTAGAAACGTACACCAGGGAACAATTCTAGGCTAAAACCTCATTCAGAAAAGGTATAGAAGAGCTATCGCTGTGCACTAATGTCTGATCAAAGTCCAGTCCAATGAACAGAAAGATACCAGCAGCTTCAATGGTCTTTGCCTCAGGCTCTGAGATCTTTTAGGAATTTTCTGTAGGAGCGTGCAACCATTACATCTCCAGCTGTGAAAATGAGAACAATCCGTTAAGTGTTGCTCTGCCATGCAGCAGCCTTTAAGTTCTACTTTCATTTAACAGGCAGTAAGTGGCTCTTCATTTAAGTGCAAAATTTCCAACCTTCTCAGAGTGTGCCTGGCTCTGACCAAGCCAACAGAGGAGAGACTGGAAGGAGAATCCCACTTTGTTGTTCAAAGGGATGCTGTCCTCGCCAAATGGGAGAGTGGTAAATGTTGATGAAACAACACTTGGTACAAGACCAGTGTCTGTCATGTGCAGTTGGTTTGGGTGCCAGACCCACATTTCCAAGCAACAATGGGACGAATTACCATGTTCCCCAAGGCTTTGCAATAAACACAAACAAGCAATTAAACAAACACATGCTCTTGTCACTCAGCAATTAAACTGGTTCCTGATCCCTTAATAAAAGCTGATCGAGTTTCCACATATTAGTGTGACTTTGCACACTCGATTGGTTTATCACATTAAGAACCCATTCTGTGTCTTTGGCCGATTAAAGTCAATCTGGCTAACCTCCCTGGAGATCCCCTCAGGAAGGGGTAGGTAGCAAGCATTTTCAAACTAGGAGCGTGTCTGACATCGAAATGCATTTAACTAAAGCACAACGGGTAATGTTGTTCATGCAAAAACATTTTGGTGTTTCAAAAAACCATTAGAAGGCATCAAGGGAGGACTGGATTTTTGAAAAAGAATGAACCTTGACAGGCTAAACTAACTATTGCTCTTTCACCAGCACACTCACTTGACTGGAAAACTCCAGAAGGTCTATTAATTATTTTGGATTTGTTCATAGAAGTCGTCTGAGCTGGCAATTGCCAATTGCATCAGTCTGTGACATTCCAGAGGCTGATGGTGCCATCTCCTTCACATAAATCTGTTAAATTACTAATACACTGAAGTATCTCAGCTTAAAACCCACTCTCATTCTCCTTTATCAATTTTGCATCTGGTTTTCTCCGAGGCTGAAAAACAAAGCACACCCAAAACACTTACCTCTTTGCCAGTCATTTTGTGCACGCTGTTCTTTGTTAAAAAAAAAAAAAAAATCTGCTCTGTAATTACCAGACACAGCCGTGGGAGTGGTTAATCTTTTAAAGCAACATTATGAATTATAATACCAAGTGTATACTTCACTGTGGTAATCCTGCAGTAATGCAAGCAATATTAGCATGTTCTGGGAGGCAGGGTACTGCCAGGGGACCAGGGATACTTGCAGGAGAAGAAAAGAGGAAGATTTCACAGTAATGAAAACGATGTTGTGTTTAGTCCCACAAGCTAAAAACAAACTAAATATTTATGATAAAGGAAAAGAATAAGGAGGATTATGGTGTCATTCACTGTAGAATAAAATATTACCTAATCTAAACATTTACATAAATAACAGAAGGATAATGCATGCTGAATTTAGATGGTTCGAAGAGAGGAGGTAATTAACTGTAACAACAGCATAAATGTTGCTGTGCGCAGCGGTGGGTGCTCTTGGGTCTGGGCAATTCTCTCTCTGGGACAGAGACCATCACAGCAGGACCCTATCATTTGGCACTACCAGACCTCAAATAAATAGAGCTGAAAAGAATGGAAAGATCTGTTCTTGCACTTTGGTGGAAAAGCATCATCTTCACCCTAGAAGGTGGTATTCTGGAGGACATCTCTGCCAAATAGTATTATTTGATAGTACTGGCAGGCTCTTAGATACTATCCCAAAAGGAGACAAAGCCAGCTGAGGGGTAGGCACTTGAATTTTACACAAGTTCCTAGGGTCGTTGCTGCTGAGCCCAGACAGCAGCTGATCTGTTTGCTGGGCTTCATTTTTCTGACTTTCTGGCTCTCCTTGGGGACTCAAGCTTGGCTCCGGCAAGACCCAGAAACCTCATTTGGACAGACCTGTCAGGTTCAGCACCTACCCCGACCTGTGCTATCTGATGGGCAGAAACAAAACATCATGCCACCAGTCTCCAGGCTCTCCTCAGGACATACAACCTGGGTTCATATCCCTCCTGCATGCAAAACAGCTGTTAAAGCATTTCCCCCTCCATCCTAGCTTCATTTAGCCACATGTGCTTTCCAGCTCAAAGAATCTTGCAAGACCCCTGCAATAGTCCAAGTCCCACAGAAGACCTTGACTTTGTTTTGGGGCAGACGTCTGCAGGCAGATAACTTGCTGCTGAATCCTGGACAACTCTTCTGGAGGCAGAGGTGATGCGGTTTAACCACATCTTTCTGCAACTGAATTACAGCGCTATTTAAAATCATCTTCCTTCAAGGCCAAAATAGAGTTCATTAAATTAGTTATATTAAGTTTTCAGTTGGAAACCCTTATTATTTTTGCATTTGGTTTCTACTTTGAAATAGAAAAGAATGAATACAAGGGAGTAAAATAAAAATAATTTCAGTTATTAGGTAACACTTAAGGTAGCTTTACTTCAGCATCCTAAATAACATAATTGAGAGTAATGGTGTTACTGTAGAATTTGAACCCTCCTAAGGAATCCCATAACTATCATTCTCCAGTAATATTTTTAAAAAGAATCGGTGAATTTATGAAAAGAATACAACTTCATGAACCATATAAGTATTTTATAAGGAATAGTCTACAAAAGTTACACTGTAGAAATAGCATTCTCATGTACTACCTACATCTAAATATTCTTCAGCAAAATGATACATTTAGGACCATAGCAGGACTCTCAGCTAGAAAAATGCCAACATGAGAAAGGACATTAAGTCACCATGGTGCTTCCTCAAACCTAACTGCAAAGTCCAGACAGAGGGATATTTTGCAAAGAGACCCAAACTGGAATTCAAGCTAGTAGAAGGCTGTGCATTTAAGCACGAGTGGTAAACTACTGTGCAACTGTTTGAGAGATAATTGATTTTTCTCTGGTTGAAATGTGCGAAGATCCCATGGTTTATCTGAAGAATTAAACCTAAAGATAACAGTTTGGTAACCCAGGGTGATGTTTACAACTGTACTGAATGTGACAGCTTTCAAAGTATTATGTATATTTCTAAGGCTGTACATGTACAGCTCTGACAGCATGTCAGTTATAATTCTTGTAAAAAATGGATGTAATTTATTATGGTTCAAATATAGAATAAACTACATAAATGCTTCACCATAAAATACTAATTTCCTCATTGCTGAGGGGCTCATCTGCATTCTAAATAGTGGTAAAGATGTTTTAATTTAATAGGTTTTTCTTCCCTTTTACTGTCAGCTTCAACATGACATGCTAGGGTTAAAATAGATGCACAGAACTAGAGGAAATCTCCAAACAACAGACTA
>JAUNZM010000299.1:0-275602 GCA_033459285.1 Clamator glandarius | reverse complement strand
TGGTCACGCCGTTCCTGATACAAGCCAGGATGCCATTGGCCTTTTTGGCCACCTGGGCACACTGCTGGCTCATGTTCAGTCGGCTGTCAACCAACACTCCCAGGTCCTTCTCCTCCTGGCAGCTTTCCAGCCAGGCTTCTCCTAGTCTGTACCTCTGCTTAGGGTTGTTGTGCCCCAAGTGCAGGACCCGGCATTTGGCCTTGTTAAACCTCATGCCGTTGGTCTCAGCTCAGCAGTCCAGCCTGTTCAGATCCCTTTGCAGAGCCTCCCGACCCTCCAGCAGATGAACACTTCCTCCCAGCTTGGTGTCATCTGCAAACTTGCTAAGGGAGGACTCAATGCCTTCATCCAGGTCGTTGATAAAGACATTAAACAGGACTGGACCCAGGACTGAGCCCTGGGGAACCCCACTTGTAACTGGCCTCCAGCTGGATTTAACTCCATTTACCACCACCCTCTGGGCCCGGTCATTCAACCAGTTTTCCACCCAGGAGAGTGTGCACCCGTCCAGGCCAGAGGCCGACAGTTTCCGAAGCAGAATGCTGTGAGAAACTGTATCAAAGGCTTTACTGAAGTCCAGGAAAACCACATCCACAGCCTTTCCCTCGTCCAAGAGTTTAGTCACTTGGTCATAGAAGGTGATCAGATTAGTCTGGCAAGACCTGCCTTTCATGAACCCGTGTTGACTGGGCCTGATCACCCGGTTCTCTTGCAAGTGCTTCATGATCGCACTCAAGATCACCCGCTCCATGACTTTCCCCGGTACCGAGGTCAGGCTGACAGGCCTGTAGTTCCCCGGATCCTCCCTGCGCCCCTTCTTATAGATGGGCACGACATCAGCCAGCCTCCAGTCCAGCGGAACCTCCCCAGTCAGCCAGGACTGCTGGAAGATGATGGAAAGGGGTTTGGCCAGCACATCCGCCAGTTCCCTCAAAACTCTTGGGTGGACTCCATCCGGCCCCATAGACTTGTGGGCATCTAGCTGGGCAGGCAAGTCTCTAACCACCTCTTCTTGGACCTTGGGAATCTCATACTTCTCATCCAACCCTTGGGGTTGTGCACAGAGGGAACAATTTTCCTTACTGTTAAAGACTGAGGCAAAGTAGGCATTGAGCACTTCAGCCTTGTCTTCATCCCCTGTTACTGTTGTTCCCTCTGCATCTACTAGGGACTGGAGATTCTCCCTAGCCCTCCTTTTGCTGTTGACGTATTTGTAGAAAGACTTTTTGTTGTCTTTCACAGTCATGGCCAATCGCATTTCTAGTTGGGCCTTAGCCCTCCTGATTTTTTCCCTGCACATTCTCACTTCCTCCCTATAGTCCACCCAGGATGCCTGCCCCTTCCTCCAAAGGTCGTAGGCCCTCCTCTTCCTATTGATGTCAAGATCCAGATCTCTCTGTAAGCCTCTCTGCCCTCAAGGGAGTCCACAGCTTCCTAGTTTAGTATCACCAACAAACTTTCTTAATGTACATCCAACATTTTTTTTTACTGTGAGGGTGGTGAGGCATTGGCACAGGTTTCTCAGGGAAGCCCCATCCCTGGAAGTGTTCAAGGCCAGATTGGACGGGGCTTTGAGCAACCTGACTTAGTGGAAGGTGTCCCTGCCCATGGCAGGAGTGTTGGAACTGGATGATCTTAAAGGTCCCTTCCAACCCAAAGTATTCTGATTCTATGATTTTATTTTTTCTCTTTCCCTGCTGTGGGCAGGAAGTAAGCAAGTGGGAGCTTGGCTGCTAGGCCAAAGTCAACTCACCACACTTGTATAACCAGATGTGAGTAAAGTGTCAAAATTAAGTGGAATACATTTTGTGATGGAGTCTTCATCGTCTTGTATTAATCCCATGTCCTTACTATCTAGTTTACAGTACTCAGCAACAGAGCACTCGATCCCTTGTAGAAATAACTTTGCAAAAAGAACTAAAAATTTGAAAAGTGAAACACTCCTCTGTGAGTGTGTTTAATCACTTTCATATCACAGGCAAGTCTTTGGCATTTTTGGTGTCTTTTGGCACTGAGTTCCACACACAACTGTATGTTATATGACAGAATGCCTCGTTTTGTTTGTTATGAACCTGCCATCTCCTAATTTTGTTTGATGACTTCTGGTTCTTGTGCTATGCAGTACTGTGAGTAATTGTTCTTTGTTCATCTCCATGCTGCTGCTGGTTTCACAGAGACCTATGAGAAGAATTTTATCTCCAGTGACACAGGGTTGACACATAATATTGAACTGATGTGGCATAACTAACAACAGAATTTACAATATAATAAATGTTATTCTAGACATCATTTCAGTTTTCTGACAAGACCACTGTTGGAATTAATTAAGAATTTTAGACATGAGCCCCTCTTGAACAGAAATGAGCTAAGATAGGATTAGAAGTGAAATCGAAAGGACACATCTTTGTCTATGAGCAAATAAAGTGCTTTATTTTATAATTCAGCAAGCTCATTGGCTGGAGTGGTATGACTTCTTATACTGACAGACTGTGAAAATAATATATTATTTTACTGTAAGTGGACATGACAGGTTTGATTATATTTTAAGAGGAGACATTGACTTTGTCTGCATGACATGGAAGAAATTAAAATAGCAATTATCAGTTTTATTCTTGTGCTGAGAAAAACATTTCCCAGTGTTTCATGAGGAGAAAAGAGCAGAGATTTTCACTTTTAGCCATAAAGCTTGATAGTTTACAGAGAACATTTCTTTGCAGTTATATTATCCTGAGATGGGGGGGGGGGAATAAGTCACAAGATTAAAAGATAACTGGAGAAAAGTACCCTGAAATGCTATAATCCCCCAAATGCTTTATTAGAGGTGAATGAATAAAAGACTCAAAAGGTGTAGCTTGCTTCCACTTTGACAAACTAAGTATATACCTGCCCCATGGAAGTTAATTTAAGCATATGCTGAGCTTTGTTGCTGCTCTCAGGACTACCACACTCAATTGCAAAAGACCTACCTTTGACTAGAGCTGCGCTAAGATCAGCAGGACACTGGAGAGATGCAGCAGTAAAGCCAGATGGGGCATTGGGCAAGATTGTGGGAGACTTCAGTCTTCCTAATATCTGCTGGAAGTAAAGTAGAACAGAAAAGAAGCAGTCTAGGAGGTTCCTGGAGTGTGTGGAAGACAACGTCCTTGCACAGCTGGTGAACAAACCGACAAGGGAAGGTGCCCTCCTGGACCTGCTGTTTGTCAACAGAGAAGGCCTTGTGGGGGATGTGGCAGTAGGAGGACGCCTAGGACTGAGCGATCATGAGATGATAGGGTTTTCTGTTGCAGGTGAAGTGAAGAGGGTGGTTAGCAAGACAGTAGCATTAAATTTCCACAGGGCAGACTTGGAACTCTTCAGAAGGCTGGTTGGCAAAGTCTCATGGGAGACAGTGCTTAAGGGCAAGTGAATCCACGAGGGCTGGGAGCTCTTCAAAAAGGAGATCATAGAATCATAGAATCATAGAAAAACCAGGTTGGAAGAGACCCATCGGATCATCGAGTCCAACCATTCCTATCAAACACTAAACCATGCCCCTCAGCACCTCGTCCACCCGTGCCTTAAACACCTCCAGGGAAGGTGAATCAACCACCTCCCTGGGCAGACTGTTCCAGTGCCCAATGACTCCTTCTGTGAAAATTTTTTTCCTACTGTCCAGCCTAAATCTCCCCTGGTGGAGCTTGAGGCCATTCCCTCTCATCCTGTCTCCTGTCACTTGGGAGAAGAGGCCAGCTCCCTCCTCTCTACAACCTCCTGTCAGGTAGTTATAGAGAGCAATGAGGTCTCCCCTCAGCCTCCTCTTCTCCAGGCTAAACAACCCCAGCTCTCTCAGCCGCTCCTCATAAGGCCTGTTCTCCAGCCCCTTCACCAGCTTTGTTTCTCTTCTCTGGACTCGCTCCAGAGCCTCAACATCCTTCTTGTGGTGAGGGGCCCAGAAATGAACACAGGATTCAAGGAGTAGTCTCACCAGTGCTCAGTACAGAGGGAGAATAACCTCCCTGGACCTGCCGGTCACGCCGTTTCTGATACACGTCAAGATGCCATTGGCCTTCTTGGCCACCTGGGCACACTGCTGGCTCATGTTCAGTCAGCTGTCAACCAACATCCCCAGATCCTTCTCCTCCAGGCAGCTTTCCAGCCAGACTTCTCCTAGTCTGTATCTCTGCATAGGGTTGTTGTGCCCCAAGTGCAGGACCTGGCATTTGGCCATGTTAAACCTCATGCCATTGGACTCTGCCCAGCTTATAGCCATCCATTTCAACTGAGAAGGTGAGGGAGGCTGAGAGGGATTTACCTGCTTCACCAATCAGGTGAACCTGCTTCCATTCCCCCTGTCTCCTAGGTCTCTTTTTCTGCTTGGTGGCAAGAGTGTAGGGGATCCTCAGCTGTGGGAAACCTCGGCTGCTCCAAGGGATTGGAATGTGAGCTTAACATTGGCCTTGAACAGATACCCATGTATCCTTGATGAAGCTGGAAAGTGCCAAGAAGAGCCAAGTAAACAAGATTAAGAAGCGGCCAGGCCGCAGGTGGAATCATCCAATTATGAAGGTACAACAGAAAATCATCCAATTATGAACACACAGTCCTATAAAGGGTATAAAAAGTTGTGTAAAACCAAGAAAGACATCCTTTTGCTCACAACTCTACGTGTCATGTCCACCCCTGATAAACAGGCATATGATATAGGGGAGAAGTTAGAAAGAACTTAGAGAAGGGCTTAGCTCACTGGAATTTGCACTGTTTACTAGTAAAGGCCTTGAAGACCCTGGATGTTGATAAGGAAGGAGCTCGTTCGCAGGCATTCACTGATAAGGGAAAGCTGGAATGTGAGCAACAGCAGAAAGCGGACTGCATCCTGCTCTGCGGTTCTGGAGCTTGACCAGGATGAGACTGCGCCTGCGCACAGATTGAGTTCAGGGACGATTCATGAGGAAGATGAAGGCTTCTTCATCTCTGAGACCCTTGGCCACAACCACCAGGAGGCACTGTGCAAGCACAAGACTTGAAAGAACCTTCTAGAACGAATTATAATACGAAGTGGGGAAGTTCATGAATATGTAGTAGGTGTTTATGAACAGGCATGTCTTTACACTATAACTCTCTGCTTGTTAGACCATACGGTGTGTGAGTTAGGAGGATTACACCCTCGCACCCGCCAGCGAATAAACACATACCTACTTTATAACCCTTAATTGAGTTATAGAATTTGATTCCGCAAAACACCCCAACCGTGACACTCAGCTTCTTGCAGAGCATCCTTCTGCTGCCTTGGCCTCAGTGATGGTAGGGTGTGGCTCCACCAATCTATCTCCCTCTCACACTCCTTGATACTCCATAACCTTTCCACTTCTTCCTTCAGCTCTGCCACCACACTGGGGCCATCATTCACCTGATCACTGCAAAACCAGTCATTGTGTCTGCTGCCCTCCAGTACAAATGACAGACTCAGGTGTTCCCTGCAGCCGGAGACCTGGACAGTTGCATGTTTGCATGGGAGCTCCCTCTGGGTCACCACATTCTTTCGTGTGTTCACTTTTGGTTGAGTGGAAACCATAGCTATGTCCTCTTCTAGGAGGGCAGTGAACATGAATTGAATTACTCCCTAGAGCTACGAGGGGGCCTGCGCCCTGACAACACACCTTCCCTGCATGCCCTGTCTGTGCAAACTGTCATGCAAACTGGCACACCATGCCCCTCTGATGTACCACACTGTTTTCCTGTCCTGGTCGCCACACTCCTGGTCATGGTGCTCCCTGAACAGTTGCTTTTGTATGTGAGGATGGTCAGTCACTGTCACTCTTGTCCCTGTCCTCACTCAGTCAGAGCCATCACTCCTCAGAGCTCTTTACTTCCTGCTGGGGATGGGGTAGATGTGGTACCTTCCCTCTCTTTGCACTACACCCTTCATGGTTTCACTGCGGTTTGCCACTTCAGCAAAGGTCCCCCAAGTGTGCTCCTGCTCCAGAGCCCTTTGCCTCAGTGGCTTCTCTGAAATGGCCACGGGGTTAGTCTTGCTATGGCTGCAAAGAGAGACAACTAGGTCTGTGATGTTCCAGTTCTGTTCATTGCAACATCCATCATTTGGTGGTCATTTATCATTGTCACTCTAGTGGTATATATTTTAGTGAATTATATAGAAAACTCACCACACTGTGATTCTGTAGCAAGGAACCATGGGAAAAGAAGATTTGGAAAGAATTTTTTATTCCTTTTATTGTTTATGTCTTTCATTAATTTTTAAGGAATGACTCAAAGAAATTGCTGAAAAGAACCAGTTGTGGAGGTTACATGATGAGCAGATCTAAGAGTCATTTCAATATTTAATGAGACCAAAAGCCTTTCATCACTAATAATTTTTACTTGCACTTGCCTTTTGACTGGATGTATGTGGCTGCATATTTTTAAGGGACTACTTTTTCTGTCTTTCTAATGAAATGCTATTCAAGACAGGAGGAAAAGCTGATTTGAAGCTGTTTGGTTTCCATATAAACTTAGTTTTTGAAAAGGTGTCTCAGTCGATTCAGATGTTACTTCTAATTTTTCATGTCACTGAGTGACTTTTCAAAGATCATTAAAAACCTGATGCATGGAGCCTTATAGCAATTCTGCTTGCCAGAGGGTTAATCTAACACACAGATGAATGTGTCTAATTGAGCAAAGCACTTAAAAACATGCATGTATCCTCCATCAACAGAGTGGTCACATGAATATTTTTAAATTAGGCTGAAAGCTTCAGGGATTGGTTCCCCTTCTGAATGGCACGGCAACCTGTGCACAGCAATCTATAATAAGAAGTAAATCCACAAGGTAGCCAGAAATTGAACTCAGGAGTCCTGTCTTTCAGTCAGCATCTCTGACAAAAATACTCCTCACTTGTTAATACAACATCTGAAGTAGGGAGAGGAGAAGAAAACCCCAGTAATAGACTACATCAATGAACATTTTAGTATCACTTTCTGTTTTTATAAAATCTTTAATGAGTGTTGACTTCTGGCGATGTACAAACCAGGATTGAGCTCTATCAGCAACAGTTGGATTTTTGGTACGACATGAATTGCTGACAAAGAGCTGGAAACAGACATTCTGAGTGATTTAGAAATAATGTGAACCCTTACTTCTGTTAGGTTTTCCTTCCATTTGATGCTTCAACATTAGAACGGGGAGGTTATTATTTATAACAAGATATGTAAAGTTCAAATTTACAGAATCTTGAAAGTGCAAGTGTGGTTTCATAACTAAAAAATATTAAGGCAGGAAAGTGGAAATTAATCAAAAGTTAGATGTCCTTGAAAAAGCTTTCCTTTTTTTTTTCCTTCTTTGGAAATATCTACAGCTATATCACAACACTTTTGTCACAAACACTCAGTGAGTCAACTAGGAAAGATGCCCCCTTAGACTTGTTGTTTGTGAACAGAGTAGGACTCGTGGGAGATGTGATGGTAGGTGGCTGTTTTGAACACAGTGTTCAATAAATGGTTGAATTTAGAATTTTCAGCGTAATGAGGAAGATAAGGACAGCAGAGTTGTTACCCTGGATTTCAAGAGAGCAAACTTTAAGCTACTCAGGGAGGACCCTATGAATCTGCTTTTGAGGGCTTAAGGGTCCACTGAGTGTTGGTCAGTTTTTAACCACCTTTTAAAAGCACGGATGCTGGCAATCCCAGTGTCATAAGTAAAGCAACTAGAGCAGAAGACGAGCTTGGCTGCACAGGGAACTCCTCTTGGAACTCAAGAGGAAAAAGAACCTGTATGAACTCTGGAAGCAAGTTCAAGCTTCCCAGAAAGATTACAGAGCTGTGGTTCAGGTAAAAAACACAAAATGCCAAACCTCAGTTAGTTGAAATTGCCCAGTGCTGTATCTGAGAACAAGAAGGGCTTTTAAAAATATGTTAATAGCAAGAGGAAGTCCAAGGAAAACATTGGACCAATACTTGTTGAAGATGGTCACTTGACAAATAGGGAGGAAGATAAAGAAGCAGCATTCAATCCTTTTTTTGCCTCAGTCTATAATAATACTCTTAGATGTTGGGCTGCCTGGTCCTCTCAGTTGGTGGACCATGAGTGTAGGAACAGAGACTTTCCATTTGTGGACACTGAAATTGTAAGGGACCAGCTGTATCAGCTCAATGTTGAGAAATCCATGGGGCTGTGTGACGTCAAGAGGGGATAAATTTAGAAAAATACAAGAGACCTCAGAAAGGAGAGTTTACCAATTTGCTTAATACTTTAACTGACATTGTCACAAGGATGAATATATACATATATCACCCAGCCTGCCAGTCATAGTGATTAATGAGCAATGACGTGAGGACAAGTACTGTTTCTCCAGCTTGCTCTACACACCGTTTCACTTCAGATTCTTATCAACGATTTCACAAAGACAATTAACCTTGTCTACCTTGCTGAGTTTAAATCAGAAACTGCCTTTAAATCCCTCTTATTAGTTAAGAGAAATTGCTGAGACTTGTATATATATAAACAAGTCAATTTTATTAAGAATAAATGAATATAACAGCTCGTGACTTGAATACGGTTTGGTGGTGGCTGAGGATAAGATATTGTTTGCAAAAATACATGAAACAAACCTATATATGACGCAACACCTGAACATGTACGAAAATACAACAAGCAATGATATACGCATAGTAATAACACCCAGATGCAAGTAAAACCAACACGTAGATATAAGATATATAGTTAAAGTTGAAGCACAGAGAAATACTAATAATTAGCTTGATGTTAATTAGCTTGATGTTAAGATATATATTTAGCGCACACAACACAAAAGTCTTACCCTAGTTGAGTCCAGGCAGGAGGGTGCTGATCCCAAAAGTTTTGATGACATTTTCCCCTATTTATAGTAACTTGCACCTTTGGAGCAGAGTTTTAGGTGGAGCTTGAGTGACTGAAGTCATTATATCAAACTCTGCTGACTGGTGGAGAAAAAATTCTTGCTTTGTGTGCCAATACATAACTGTGCAAGCCCAGTAGGAGTGGTTTTGGGAGTGATTTGCCTCAGAGGCAGGGAGGGGGTGGGTAGCCTTAGGCGTAGGGGTGTGGTTTAGTATTATAATGATATTGCAATTATGTTACAGGTCAGCTGGAGGGCTGGATTGTCAGAGTGGCAGCTGCAATCCATCTTCTTGGAAAAATAATTGTGCTCCTGTCCTTGCAGGGGCCTTGCTGATAGCAGTTGACTACATCTGTTCCCAGACATCACATCCCCCACTTCAGATAGCAAGATGCCCTTGGTGCATACCTTTCTGATACACCCCTGTGTGTGCTGCATTCTTCACTGACTTTGCTTTTGAAAACCTTGCACTCAGCCCATGGGGGGAAGGGGGCGGGGGGGAGGGGGGCAGAGGGGGCACACAGTCCTATTTCTCCCCACATTCAGTCCCATTCCAGCATTTAGCTTTATTCCCACAGGCCAGATGGGATTCATTCCAGAGTACTGAAGGAGCTAACAGATGTTACAGCAGGACCCTTCTCAAACATCTACCAAAGGTCTTGAGAGTCTAGGGGGGTCCTCACTGCCTGGAAGCAAGTCAGTGTTATTCCAGTTAACAAAAAGGGTGTGAGGGAAGTCTCAGGAAACTGTAGACCTGTGAGTCTCACCTCAGTACCTGGGAAAATTATGGTGAAAATCATACTGGTTGTTATTGAAAGGCATTTAAAGGACAATGCAATCATCAGGCACAGTCAATGTGGGCTCACAAAGGGAAAGCCTTGTCCAACTAATTTGATATCCATCTATAATAAGGTCAGTTGCCTAGTGGATGAAGGGAAGGTGATGGATGTAGCTTTTCTGCATTTCAGGAAGGCTTTTGATATTGTCCCTCACAGCATCCTTCTGGACAAGTTGTCCAACTGTGAGATGAGCCAGTTTACAGTGCACTAGGTGAAGATCTGGCTGAGGTACAGAGCTCAAAGGGTTGTAGTGGATGGGGCTACATCTGGCTAGTGACCAGTCACCAGTGGTGTTCCTCAGGGCTCAGTTCTAGGGCTAGTTCTGTTCAATATTTTATCAATGATCTGAATGCAGGAGTTGAACGCACCATTAGCAAGTTTGCTGATGATACCAAACTGGGAGGTGCTGTTGACTATCTTGAGGGCCAAGAAGCCTTGCAGAGGAGTCTAGATATGTTGTAGCATTGGGCAATCATCAATGCAATGAAATTTAACAAGAACAAATACTGGATTCTGCACCTGGGATAGTGTAATTTGAGAGATGAGTGACTGGAGAGGAGCCCTGTAGAAAGGGATCTAAGGGTGCTGGTTGACAGTGACAGGACACGTGGGAATGATTCAAAGCTTCACTGAAGGAGGTTCAAATTTGACATTAGGAAGCATTTCTTTACTTTACTAATATATAATGGGTTGTTAGTTTTAGTTATTCATTAATTTTATAGACCATTCAGTTCCTTGAGTAGGCGATATAAAATAAACTTATAAGATGAGTTTATATTTCAGAAACAATTTCTTTGGAGATTCTATTGAGAAATCTACCATGCTAGTGACCAACATTTGGGAGAGAGGACATTGGATCACAGCTCCCTACTTCTTACAAGCCCTTTAAAGTAAATAGCAGCAGATGGGAAAAAAAGAAAATGTTAATTTTCCTGGTGTAGCATCTCAATACCCTTCCTGGAGGTCTTGAGTAATTGTTTCTGAATCTTTCTTTTTTTTTTTTTATTTTTTAAATCAGCTTGGAGGTCACATGATGCTGCCTATTCATTGGATGCCTCCAGAAAGCATCATGTACAGGAAGTTCACCACAGAAAGTGATGTCTGGAGCCTGTGGGTCATATTATGGGAAATCTTTACCTATGGCAAACAGCCATGGTATCAGCTCTCAAACAATGAGGTATGTGTATTATATTTTCAAATTGCATAAAGGAGGGTGGCATTTTTACTGATGGAGTTTACCTGTCTCCCAAACTGTCATTGGGTGGTTTCTGTTACATATCAGAAAATGACATTGTCATTAAGTGGTTGTTCTAAAACAGTCTTAAATAGATTGAAGGAAATTGGAAATCTCTTCATACCTGGGAGATCAAAGGTAATCCTGTTCCAGAGATTAGCCATGGTGGTACTCATAGAGTGTAAGGAAGGAAGGAGAGGTGCTCTACATGAGTCCATTGAAACAATTTGCTTCTGAGATAAAGTGAGATTGATAGACGAGTATTGCTTTCCTACCACCATTTTTTCATGAATGGAAGGGTAACATGGATTAATATAACATCATATTACATCAGTCAAGGTATTACTCCTTGACATCCTACATTATGGTGATTTTTCCAAATTGTATCCCACTGCCCGTACGTCTACCTAGAAATGTAGCTCTTCTGCAGAGGTGACCAGGTGACTGCCACTAGTGAAACTGCTGTGGCTATTAACCGTTAACTCTTCCATGGGTGAGGCTTACATGATTGGCACGGCTACACTGATCCTTTCCTTGTGATTCTTGCAGGTGATTGAGTGCATCACTCAGGGTCGAGTGCTGCAGCAACTTCACACCTGTCCCAAGGAAGTATATGAGTTGATGCTGGGCTGTTGGCAAAGGGACCCTCACATGAGGCTCAACATCAAAGAAAACCATTCCCTCCTCCAGAACTTGGCTAAGGCATCTCCAATTTACCTGGATATTTTAGGCTTAAACATCCTAGCATTTATTCTTATGGCCTATGTGAATGAATGTGTTCAACTGCCACTGAACTCCATTAAAATATGTTCTTAACACCTGACAGTATTAATGGCAAAGATATGGAGAAGCTTTCAAAGGACAAGCAATGTGCAGAAGTGCATATACATCTATAGAGAAGTCCATCTATAGACACAGTATTGACTTTTTATTAATTGCTGAAACGTATCTTCACTCTCTCTTTCAGTTTCTATTATTTTTCCTCTGTAATCAATTTGGCTTCTGCTTTATTGTAACTTTCCATAGACAAAGGCCTTAAAAACTTGATCTGTTATATCAGCAGACATTTCAGTTAGCTCACCACAACTAACAATGCTTTGTTGTATTCATGCTTTTGATGTGGATGAAAAAAAAAGGGAAAATATATTTAACTCAAACCTTGTGATTTCTGCTGTACAGTTACCAGAAGCCACTTTGTATTCACTTTGTATTCACTTTGTATTCAATTTTTTCCTTCAGCATGTGGGTAGAAAAAGACTAATGTTCTCTACACAAAGCATATTTCTTGAGGAGACAAAGCTAGATGTAATGAAAAATCACTTATGTGTTCCACTGTCTGAAGGAACTATGGGATTGGATGGCATCCAACCCCACAAAAGAAACACTGAATCAATTTGATGGAAGGCAAGAAGTGGTTTAGCACTTTCCTTGGACAGTTGTTCTGAGGTGTAAAGAGATTGTTTGCATGGCTAACATTTTTCATTGCCAGATACAAGTCTATTGCAAAAGGGGAAAAGATATTGTCTGTAATGCACACAACTATGTTACAAAATTATGAACAAAATACATGTCCTTATTTTGTCTTCTGGCAGGATATTGGTATGCCACTGATATAAAAATGTTCTCCAGCTAGTTTTTGGTAGTAAAGGCTTAATTTTAGGATCAAGTGTTTAAACTAAGGATTTTGTTAAGATAGGACAATCTATAGATGCTGGGGCAGGTGTATCTTATACAGTGCTTGTCCAGTAGCATATTCCTTCCTTTGTTGATATTTTTTTCTTTTTTTTTTTCTAACTGTGTCAGCAAAACTGTGCATGGTATTTGTTGATTAATGCTCATTGTGCAGAAATTATCATCTTGTAGTACACCTTTGTATTAACTCACATATATATATATATAAACCTCATACAGCTAACTCATAGTAGCATAACAGATTTCATTAGAAAGGGCTAATGGAAGACACATTTACAATGCTACAGATACAATATACTGATATTGCATGAATTATCTAAAGGACAGAGATCCCTGGACAAAATAAATATTACTCTGAGATTATGGATCGTTATTCGGAGTGGAAAATCCCTGAGTTCAGCATCATGCTTGTGTCAATGCTAGTGCTGTCATTCCCAACATCCCCTTAAAAAAAATTTTTTTTTTGATTGGATGGGCATTGTACATGTACAGCATTTGCATGGCCACTGTCTTGATGATAAATGCATGGGTATATCTGTTGTTTTTCAAATCAGAAGTTGAATATTTAAAATTTAGAGGTAGGATTATTTTTAATATGAATTCTTACAAATGAAAACCTACCTTACCTAGTCCTAGAGCCTTTTGCCTCCGTGAGGGAGTATTGCTGAAAAAAAGTGATCTTCCTTTTCTTTTTCTCTTTTTGATTTTTTCTTATTGACGTAAACCGGATCAAAATAGTCCTAAATAGTCCTTCATCTTTGTGTTGGGAGTATTGTATTTAATAAATTAAGGATTTTATTTTTGCAAGTGTTCTCATAATATTCTTTATATATCATTTACTTGCATATATTTACTGAGGCACTTTAGTTTTATCCTTCAGAAGCTTTTAGGGATAGGTCATAAATATTTTGAGTGGTGGAATCTTCCGTACCCACATTTCCCCCTTTTTGTTGTATTACAAACACTTGTTGAACAGCCTTATCAACCATGTGTTGCAAACATTGAATTAAACATACTATCATTAATACTACTATAAAAATGACTAACACTAATAATCCTAATTTAACCATTGATTTAAGACAACCAACAATTCCCCATTCATCTAACCACTCACTCAATCCATAAAACCCATCATCTTGTTGCAGCTTTTTTGTTCTTTCCATCAGTGTTGAGATAGCTTTATGGATGGAGTGTGAGTGACTGCTCAAGTTCATACAACACATCCCATCAAAGTCCTCACATCCATGTCCATGCACTAACAGCAAGAAGTCAATCGTCATTTGGTTTTACAGGGTTGTATGTCTTGCGGAATTGATGTCATTTGCCAGTTGTGTTAGAATCTCTGAAGTTGTATTTGTTTGCTTAGCCAGCCAACATGCCATTTTGTTCAGTTGGGTCATCACCTTTGCTGCTGTTACATGCAGAATTAACAGACTTGCCATGAATATTTCTCTGCGGTTCCACAACTGTACGTTGTCATCACAGTTGCTAGCAAATGCATGCAAGGATCGTCTTTTTCTCTGATGGCTCAAAACAGAGTGGTTAAATATCATTGACATTAGGCATAAGCATGGCTAACCATGCTAAAGCACATGGACCTCCCATAATGCTTGATTGTCCAAGCTCAATCACCGCACACAAAAAACATACCAGGTGGGAGTCGTCTAGGTTTAATGTCCCCAGGGGATGTTGGCAAAGTCTTATTACACCATAAACTATTATTTTTAATCATTATTTTCTGCATCAATGTTATTAAATGATTGAAAATTATATTTAGTCCAATTTCCAGTATATGAACTACAATTAAACCTCACACAATAATCCTTTTTTACTGATCTTAAAATCTTTAATTCTTGTGGCTCCGTCTTTGATTCCGGTAGCTGATGTGTGTCCTTCCCTATGACTGTTAAGCACTTTTCTGTTGTGTTGTTGTTACCAAAACAAACACCAGTATCCCAGTTTTCAAATCTTCTAACCATGTAATTGAGAGTATGAAATGGCTGTTCTGGCTGAGCCATTGACACACAAAAGCTTGTCTGATTTAAAGCTTTAGGTGAAGTCACCCAAATATTGCTACTGTTGATGGGGGGACTCAAACCTTTACTTGTCCCCATTAATGTTGTCCATATTGTGGAAAATATAATCCATGTTTTTGTTCACTGATTAAAGTTTGTTCTAGTTTTTAAAGTTTGTTCTAGTTTTAAGTCTCTAGGTATTTAAGTATAGCTATTCGCTGACACAGCTGCTTATTGAAGAACCAGGATATGGTCAAGAGCTGGGAAGTCGGGATGCGATGAATGGTTAAGATAAGACATTGTGAAAACAAGGCTGATAAGATTCCAGAAATTCCAGGAAGCTGCAGAACCAAGAGCGTATTGTACCAAAACCTGCATCACAAAGAAGATTGAAGGCTCATGGATATGCAGGCGCAGAGTACTAACAGAAAGAAGATTGAAGGCTCATGGATATGCAGGCACAGAGTACTAACGAAAAAGCACGTAGCAAGAAACAGAACTGTATAAAAAAGGGGAACTGAGACCTGGGAAGGTGCGACAGTTTGAGGAGCAAGGGACTCCCCTGTCGCCCAGCGCTGTTTTTGCCTTTGCCTTGCTTGCTATAATTTAATAAATTCTCATTGAACCTATACTGTTGTCCGCAGTCTATTACAATTTGGTGCCGTGACTCGGATGCCACCTGCACGATAGAGTTCCGGTTTTACCCGGGAGGCGCCCCGCCGATTAGTAGACGGCCCTGGTGATTCCGGCTTCTATCTCGGTCGCACCGACGAACCTAAATTCAAGGCAGTTGGCAAAGGGAAGCCGGCAGACCCTATAAATTTCGTGCACGAAAGTCCGGATGAAGACGCAGGACGCGTGAGTATCTGTGGGGGAATCCGTTCGGTCTGGGTCAGGTTATCCTGGAGTGTTGCGAATGTGTGAATGCCTGAGAGGGGAACCGGCAGCTCGGATTCCCTAAGCGAGTGCGGACCCTTTAGTAGTGCGGTTCTCACTACCCGCGAGGGTGTGAGCCACGAATAAGGGGAAGCGGTTGTGTTCGCATCACAGAACGAGTGAGTGCACTCCAGAAGATGGGACAGGGGAATAGCAGGCCCCCTAATTCCATAAAACTCCCTCCGGTTCCTAAGGATAGCCCGTTGGGATTTATGTTGGATCATTGGAAAAATTACCCTACCACAGGGGTAAAGATAAAGCTAAAATGATTTATTATTGTATAGAAGTATGGGGTGGTAAGGAGGTTTCTCGAGAGGTATTTTGGCCCATTTTTGGATCATCAGAAGATTGGGTGGAACAAAAACTCAATCTATGGGTCAATTCAAAGGCTCCCTTTAGTCAAGAAGAGAGTGGTTATGCAGCTGTCTGGGTCACGAGGCCCGGAAACGAAGTATTCTTATTTCCCCTTAAAGAAAAAGAACGAAAGAAAAATAAGGAAAAGGAAGAAGAGGAGGCTTTATTAACTCCACCTCCTTATATACCCCCCCCCCCCCAGGACCCCCAGACCCCAAACGCACCACCAATGGAGCTTCAAAGGGCAAGGGAAAGTCCGGAGCCCCCTTCAGAGGTGTCGGGCCCAATTACCCGGGGGCGAGCAAGGCAGCATAATTTATTCCCTTTGAGAGAAATGCCTATAGGAGGTCCGGGACCAAACCCAGTGATAGGATTCGTCTCGGTACCTCTGAGTTCAGGGGACGTTAGAGAATTCAAGAGAGAAATGGGAAATCTTCTGGAAGATCCCCTGGGAGTGGCTGAAAGGTTAGATCAATTTTTGGGACCTAGCGTCTATACTTGGGGTGAGATGCAGGCCATATTGAATATCCTCTTTACTGCCGAAGAGAGGAATATGATTAGACGAGCAGGGATGCGAATATGGGACGCACAACATGCACAAGGGCCTTTAGCAGATGTCAAATGGCCCTTGCAGGATCCCAACTGGAATCACCAACAGCAGGATCACCGAACTAACATGCAGGATTTGAGGACAATAATAATACAGGGGATCCGGGAAGCAGTACCCAGGGGACAGAACATCAACAAAGCCTTTAACGAAAGGCAGAGAAAAGAGGAGACACCCACAGATTGGTTGGAACGCCTGAGAAAAAGTTTGCAAATGTATTCGGGCTTGGACCCAGGGACCCCACTAGGACAGGCGCTGCTAAAAACCCAGTTTGTGGCCAAGTCATGGGAAGATATAAGGGAAAAGTTAGAAAAATTATTAGATAATTGGCAGGACAGAGATTTAGATGAGTTATTGAGGGAGGCCCAGAAGGTATATGTGAGGAGAGATGAAGAGGGTCACAAGAGACAGATAAAGATGATGCTGGCAGCAGTGAGGGAGATGGGGGAGACTAATGTCTCTCCCAGGGGAGGTACTATGATCCAGAGAAATGGGGGAGGGGTTCCCCGGATAGAGAAGAAAGAAGTGGGTGCATGTTTTTATTGTGGGAATAAAGGGCATTTTCGGAGGGAATGTAGGAAACGACTGAGGGATGAGAAAGCATTCAAAGAAGATTAGAGGGGTCAGGGGCTCTATTTGCTGGGGGCACGAAAACACCGTGAGCCCTTGATAAAATTAAAGATAGGTCCTCATCAACAAGAGTTCGAATTCCTGGTAGATACTGGGGCAGAACGATCGACCGTTCAGGTATTGCCAGAAGGATGTAAAATATCAAAAGAAACCACTCAGGTAGTAGGGGCAAAGGGGGAGCCTTTTGAAGTTCCGATCATCAAAAAAGTAATGGTAGAGGCAGAATCTAAGATAGAGATAGGAGACCTCTTATTAGTACCCGAGGCAGATTATAATCTGTTAGGGAGAGATTTAATTGTAGAGATGGGCATTAATGTATAAGTAGTAAATAAAGAAATAGAAATAAGACTTTGCCCCTTAAGGGTAGAGGATGAGGATAAGATTAACCCAGAGGTTTGGTATACGCCTGATAGTGTGGGGAAGCTAAATGTACCCCCCTTTTCGGTAACCCTGAAGGATCCTGATGTACCAGTCAGGGGCAAACAATACCCCATATCCCCCGAGGGAAGGAGGGGATTAAAGCCAGAAATTGAAAGACTTTTGAGTAAAGGACTTTTAGAACCTTGTATGTCCCCCTATAACACACCCATTTTGCCAGTAAAGAAAACAGATGGATCATATCGACTACTACATGACTTGAGAGAAATTAATAAGAAGACAGTAGCCCGTTTCCCGGTAGTAGCAAATCCTTATACTTTGTTAAGCAGGTTAGGACCCAAAAAACAATATTATAGCGTAATTGATTTGAAGGATGCATTTTGGACATGTCCACTAGATGAAGAAAGCAGAAATTATTTTGCATTCGAATAGGAAGATCCAGACACACACAGAAGGCAGCAATTGCGATGGACTGTCCTTCCACAAGGATTTACAGAATCCCCATATCTGTTTGGACAGGCCTTGGAGCAGATTCTGCAGGAGTATCAAACAGAGGAGGGGGTGGTACTTATCCAATATGTAGACAACCTTCTAATCGCGGGGGAAACAGAGGACAAGGTGCGGGCGGAAAGTATTAAATTACTTAACTTTTTAAGTACTAAAGGGCTCAAGGTATCCAGGGCAAAACTGCAATTTGTAGAGGAGGAAGTAAGGTATCTTGGGCATTATTTAGAAAAAGGGTGAGAAGAAAATAGACCCCGAAAGGGTGAAAGGGATATTATCTATGCCACTGCCAAGAAGTAAAAAACAAATTCGGCAACTGTTGGGCCTCACAGGTTATTGCAGACAGTGGATCGAAAACTATAGCACTAAGGTTAAGTTTTTATAAGAAAAATTGGGCCAGGAAGGGCTAGTAAAATGGGATGAGGAAGACGATAAACGACTACACACCTTACAACAAGATCTGGCCAACGCTCCGGTGTTGAGTTTGCCTGATTTAAAAAGACCCTTTTATTTATTCGTGAATACCGATGCTGGGTCAGCCTATGGGGTTCTAACTCAGGATTGGGCAGGGAAGAAGAAACCCGTTGGATACCTGTCAAAATTATTAGATCCCATAAGCAGAGGTTGGCCCACTTGTTTGCAAGCCCTAGTGGCCTGCGCTTTGCTTGTAGAAGAAGCTAACAAGATCACTTTTAATGCAGAGTTGAAGGTATTGTCCCCCCATAATATTCGGGGAATACTGCAGCAAAAAGCAGATAAATGGATAACGAATGCCAGGCCTTTAAAGTACGAAGGGATCCTTTTGGATTCTCCAAAATTGATCCTAGAAGTAACAAATTTGCAAAACCCGGCCCAATTCGTATACGGGAAGCCTGTTGAGGGAGGGTTGACCCATGAATGTCTATCTACAATAGAAACACAAACCAAAATACGACCAGATTTAGACGAAGAAGAACTAGAGGAAGGAGACAAGTTGTTTGTGGACGGATCTTCACGAGTGGTAGATGGAAAAAGGGCCTCTGGTTATGCAATAGTTGGAGGAGAAAGGCTGACAGTCACCGAATCCGGCCCATTAAGTAAAACATGGTCAGCGCAGGCCTGTGAGTTGTATGCTGTATTACGGGCATTACAACTATTAAAAGATAAAGTGGGAACCATTTATACGGATTCGAAATATGTGTACGGAATCGTACATACCTTTGGGAAAATATGGGAGGAGCGTGGACTAATTAACTCCCAAGGAAAGAACTTGGTTCACCAGGAATTAATCAAGAGAATATTGAAGGCTCTGAGAGGGCCTAAGAAAATTGCGGTAGTCCATCTGAGGGGGCATCAAAGGGGACTAGACTTTAGGAGTAGAGGAAACAATGCAGCTGATCAGGAGGCTAAGAAAGCTGCACTGTTAACATTACAACACGTGTCCTCCAAACACAGAAACCCAATGGTCGAAAGGAGAAGATGTGAGATTTGTGGAGAAGGTCTGCAGAATCTTCCTTGCTATATCTGTTGGAAGGACTGGGGCGTTGATGCTATAGAATGTGCCTGTCACAATCCACAGGCAGACCATTGCATACACCATGGAAAAATATGGAGGGTATATAGTTTTACTGCACAAGAGAAAGAGAAGATGAGGAAAATGGGCTTAAAAGAGGATACCAAAGGGGACTGGCGACTTCCAGAGGATAACAGGACTGTATTGCCCAAGTCTGTGGCTGCAGACATTAGGAAGAGAATACATAGCAAAACACACTGGGGAGCACAAGCGTTAGTAGACCAGTTTGCGACAAAACACATGTGTATTGGTATGAACGATTTGGCTAAGCAAATAGTGAGAGGATGTGTCACTTGTTTAAAAGTAAATAGGGCAAATCTGAGGAAGCCACTAATGGGAGGGCGGCCCACGGCCTACCAGCCCTTTGCGAATATCCAGCTAGAATTTACAGAATTACCAAAGGTCGGAAGGTATAAATATTTATTAGTGATGGTGGATCATCTAACTCATTATGTAGAGGCATTCCCTACAGCAAGAGCGACAGCACAGATAGTGGTCAAGACTCTCTTGGAACAGATAATTCCCAGATATGGGGTCGTGGAGACCATCGACTCGGACAGAGGACCTCACTTTGCCTCCAAAATAGTAAAAGAGACCATGATAATAATGGGGATACAATGGGACTACCATACTCCTTGGCATCCCCAAAGTTCTGGCAGGGTAGAAAGAATGAATGGAGAGATTAAAAAACAATTAACCAAACTCATGATTGAAACCAAACTATCATGGGTAAAATGCCTACCATTGGCGTTGCTGAATATTCAGACACAACCTAGATCCGATCTAGGAATATCTCCCTTTGAAATGTTGTATGGGATGCCCTACAATATGGAAAAACCTCAGGACCATCCTCAAGTGAGAGACCAGGAGATAAATGCTTATATCACTAGTTTAATGAAATATAGAGAAGAATTATGGAAAAAAGGGAGGCTGGCCCAGAGATCCCCGTTAGACCTAAAGCTACATCAGATGCAACCCGGGGATTGGGTAATGATAAAGTCTTAGAAGGAGGCAACTTTAGCTCCACAATGGGAAGGACCTTACCTTGTATTACTTACCACAGAGACTGCAATTAGAACCGCGGAAAAGGGATGGCCCCACGCTAGCAGAATCAAAGGACCAGTGGGTGAGCCAGCCCCTGAGTGAAAAGTGACTAGCAAACCTGGGGACTTAAGATTGCGAATTCAGAGAGGGAATCATCGATGAGCAAATATCATATGGAATATACAACAGAGCAGCCACGTTATACGGAGGAAGGATTAATCCGTAATTCTGCTGTCAAGATAAAGTGTAGCAACACAGAGTGCGATTGTTATCCTTTTGTACGATATATCTGTAAAATCTGTAAGGATCAGTGGTGGACTCATTGTAGGCAGGGAACTCCTCCTAAAGGAGTTTGCGACCCTTGCTGGGAACTGCAGCGTGATATAACAAATTGGATCCTAAAGTATAGGGTTAAACACGAAGGGTTAGTGGAAGAATCGAAAGAATGGTGGAAAATTTTTGCGATAGGGGTTGACCCCATTATCACCCTAAGGAACCCACTCCGTTTATAGCCGAAATTGTAGATTGTATCTGCCGTACTCGCTTGAAGGGAATTCGGTGTGACGCCCCCCCGATTAAACATTGTAACTGGGATCCCTACGTCAAAAGGCAACAGAATAGCCCATGGGGTCCTCCTGAAGAATATCCTTGCTGCCGAGAAGATGGTACCCCTCGTGGCCCGAGGCAACCGGGTCGACGAGCGAGGCAGAGGGGTAAAAAAGGTGGAGGCAAGAAGCCCCGGGAGGAAACAACAAAAGAAATACTTGAAGAATTGCCCCAAGAGTGGGAATAAAAAAGGGGATCCCGGGCAGAAGGGCAAGTCACAGGCCGTAAACAAAAGTCGACAGAGAAACTCCTATGCCTCTAATGAGTTTCACCACTTGATCCGACAGGTTGTTTTGTTCATGCTGTTTTTAGGGGAAATTAATGCAATAGGCACGCCATCTCATCAACCGTTTAAATGGTCATTGATACGATGGGAACGGCCAAAGCAAAAAGATAAATGGAACTCATCCTAGAGAATGCCTCTGGAAAAAGGCAAAAGAGAATACTCAGGGAATAACTCTCTCTCTGGTAACGGGGCAAGGACGATGTGTAGGCACCGTTCCTTCCGATAAAGAGCATCTTTGCAACATTACAGTAAAAAATCCCAGGCAAAACCAAGGGGCGGATTGGTTGCTTCCGGCTGCCAATACTCGGTGGGTTTGCCAGAGTGTAGGAATTACTCCCTGTCTATCTTTAAAAGTCTTTGATTATACCAGAGACTATTGTATCCAGGTAACCATTATACCAAAAATTGTTTATCACCCAAAGGAATACAAAATTGAAGAGGGTTAGATTTGCTATTTTTGCAACAGGGAGGCTTGTGCGTAGCATTAGGAGAAGAATGCTGTTCTTATGCAGACCGCACAGGAGTAGTGGTTAACACCATGAGTGAATTAAGGAGGCAGTTAGAGCAACAGAAGAAAGAAAGAGAGGCACACCAGAGTTGGTATGAAAATTGGTTTAGCCACTCTCCTTGGCTGACAACCCTGCTTTCCACAATTGCAGGGCCAGTAATCTTGTTAGTGTTGGGACTTACCTTTGGCCCGTGTATATTTAATAGACTAATCAACATAGTAAAAAGTAGGCTAGAAGCAGCACATCTCATGCTCCTTAGAACCAAGTATGAACGAATATCTGAAGAAGAAAATATAGGGATGTTAGAATTAGCGAAACAAGAATTGCAAAGATACAGTGAACAAAAATAAAGAAAAAGAGAAATGGGGGAATTGTGGAAAATATAATCCATGTTTTTGTTCACTGATTAAAGTTTGTTCTAGTTTTTAAAGTTTGTTCTAGTTTTAAGTCTCTAGGTACTTAAGTATAGCTATTCGCAGACACAGCTGCTTATTGAAGAACCAGGATATGGTCAAGAGCTGGGAAGTCAGGATGCGATGAATGGTTAAGATAAGACATTGTGAAAACAAGATTCCAGAAATTCCAGGAAGCTGCAGACCCAAGACCGTATTGTACCAAAACCTGCATCACAAAGAAGATTGAAGGCTCATGGATATGCAGGCGCAGAGTACTAACGGAAAAGGCACATAGCAAGAAACAGAACTGTATAAAAAAGGGGAACTGAGACCTGGGAAGGTGCGACAGTTTGAGGAGCAAGGGACTCCCCTGTCGCCCAGCGCTGTTTTTGCCTTTGCCTTGCTTGCTATAATTTAATAAATTCTAATTGAACCCATACTCTGGTCTGAAGTCTATTACAATATTAACACCATTGCCATCATCGCCATCATCCTCATCATGCTCCTTGTTCCCGTTCAGATATGGTTGAACACAACCCATTGGCATTCACTTCGGCCCTTGACCTGTGGAAACACAAGCATATCCTCGGCCTCATGTTATTAATTGTTAAGGTCCTTCCCATGGACCTGATTCTAAAGATTTTACTAATACTTTGGCTCTTTCCTTGTTGAGTCACTGATCTTCTGTTTGTAAAGATAAAAAATGCTTTACTACTGGTGATTCTTCTACTCCCTGACCTTCTCGTATATTTAAATAATTCAGTACAAACAATGCTTTCCCTAACCTGTTCTGCAGTGTTTCCCCAATCATTCCCCTTTTTTGTTTTATCAGCATATTTTTCAGCATTTGATGAGCTCTTTCTATTACCACCTGTCCTTGTGGAGAATGAGGTATAACTGTGATATGTGTCACTCCCCAGGTTTGGAAAATAGTTTGAAATCTGCCACTCGTATCCTGGCCCATTGACTGGTTTTACCTGTGTGGGGATTCCTAAGGCTCTAAACGCATTAATAAAGTGTTTTCCTATTTCCTTTGCAGACTCTCCCGTATGTGCTGTTGCCCACATTACACTAGAGTATGTGTCAATAGAAACATGTACATACTTCAGTCTTCCGAATTTGGGTATACATGTGACATCTGTTTGCCAAATTTGTAAAGCTCCTAGTCCCCTTGGGTTGACTCCTCCAGGTTGTAATGGTGTGATTTGTTGACAGTCTAGGTACATTTTATGTTTCAGGCTGTCTCTATTGAAATTTTAAATTGTTTATGCAGTGCCCTGGCAGACTGATGATAAAAATCATGTGACGTTTGTGCTTGTTGAATAACATCTGGTAGTGGGCTCTGGACTGCCCCTGCTGTTAGTTCGTCTGCTATTCTGTTTCCTTCAACCCTGGGACTGATGTGTGACTCTGAATATGCATAACGTAAAATTCTGTCTTCCTAACCGTGACTTGAAACCATAACTGCTTTAATATTAGAAATAAATACTCATTGTATACTTGTTTTAACCATCCTCTTTCTATACGTTGCACCACTCTGGCCACACATTGGGAATCCGTAACTAAATTAAAAGGGCTATTACATTGTTGAAAAGCCTTTACTACTGCATATAATTCCACTACCTGTGTTGACCCTTCTACTATGTGTATCTCATTTTTCCACTGTCCATTTTCTTTCCATGTTAATACTGCCTTTTTTGTCTTTCCTGACCCATTAGTAAAAATGGTAGGGCCATCAACCGGCTGCTCTTTACATAAAGGCTTCTTTTCTATTTGCAATGTCCGTAAAGAGAGAAATAACTTATGTGTAGTGATTAAGGCATGGACCTCATCGATGGGGGCGACAATCGAGAACAACTTTATTTAGAGAATGCAAACCTTATATAGTGCCTCTGTATCCAGTAACACCTACCCCAGTGAATTTCCACCCACGAGAATCCTGCAGTACAGCAACAGAGTGCAACTCCCCTGTTTCCCGCAGATGTGCCCCTTATCTTCATGTTTTCCACCTAGTGCATTCCTTTCCTATTAACCCACGGGTCTTAATAAAGATTCCAAGGTTGCAACAAGCTAGCAAGCATAAGAACATCGGCCATTTGCTCCCTGCTTGTTGCTAATATCGCAGGTACACCAAGACATCAGCCATTCGCCCCAGCATACACGCAATACTGGAACCTGCCCACACTTATGACTTGGATATCAATGTCCCCTGTGTAATCTGTTAAGGCCACTTGTAAATCCAAACTATTTGCCATGCACCACTCAATATATTCTTTTACCATTGGCACATAAATAATTGCCAATTCCTGGCCTAAATATTTTGCTTTCTTCCCTTGATGATTATCATTGCAATTATTTCAGTCCTAGTTACTATTGTTTTCTGAGGTTGATGTGACAAAAATACCCACTCAACAATTCAATATGCATCTTTTAAATCTTCCTCTATCCATTGACCTAAGATCCCTAATGATTGTCATACCCCATTTAATATAAACAATCGGAGCCCTTTTCCTTCTATGATATGGTGCGCTTCCGTTACTATAACATTGTGTCAACCTTGTCGAGAGCTTTAACTGCTTCCTGGTTAAGTTGTCATGCAGATTGTAAATCTGGATTACCTTTCAACAAACCAAACAAAGATTGTAAATCATCATTTGCAATTCCCAAAAATGTTCTCACCCAATTCATGACCCCCAAAACCTTTTGTAAATCATTTAAAGTTTGAACATCATTCTTTAGGCACGCTGCTTGAGGTTCAATATGGCTGTCAAATATTTTCCATCCCAAATATTTCCATGGAACTGTTTGTTGCATTTTCTCAGGTGCTACTGTAAGGCAGGAAGACTATGACATAATTGCTCTCATGGAAACATGGTGGGATGACTCACATAACTGGAGGGCTGCTATGGAAGGCTACAGACTCTTCAGGAGAGACAGGTGAGGAAGGAGAGGCGGTGGGATAGCCCTCTATGTTAGAGAGAGTTTTTACAGCCTCGAACTCATAGATGATGATGATAGGGTTGAATGTCTAATAAGGCAGATATTGTGATGGGAGTCTGCTATAGACCACTCAGCCAGGAAAAAGAGGATGACAAGTTATTCTATAAGCAACTGGGAGAAGTCTCACAATCGCTAGCCTTGTCTCCTTGTGGGAGACTTCAACCTACCAGATGTCTATTGGAAGTATAATACAGCAGAGAGGAAACAGTCTAGGAGGTTCCTGGAGTGTGTGGAAGATAACTTCCTAACACAACTGGTGAGCGAGCTGACTAGGGACAGTGCCCCACTGGATCTGTTGTTTGTTAACAGAGAAGGACTTGTGGCAGATGTGACAGCTGGAGGATGCCTGGGGCATAGCGATCATGAGATGATAGAATTCTCAGTTCTAGGAGAAGCAAGGCAGGGGGAGGTGGTCAATGGAACAACCATCTTGGACTTCTGGAAGGCAGACTTGGTCTGTTCAGCAGGCTGCTTGATCAAGTTCCATGGGAGACAGTCCTTAAGGGCAAAGGAGCCCACAAGGGCTGGATGCTCTTTGAAAAGGCATTTCTGGCAGCATCAGAGCAGGCCATACCTGTGTGCAGGAAAACAGCTGGCAGGGAAGAAAAACGGTCTGGCTGAGTAAAGAGCTCTGCATGGAAATCAGAAAAAAGAGGAAAATATAAGAACTCTGGGAAAAGGGGCAGACAAGTCGGGAGACCTACAAAGATGAAGTGAGATCTTGTAGAGATAAAATCAGAATGGATAAAGACCAATTAGAACATAGATTGTCCCATTCCGTGAAAGATAAAAAAAAAATCCTTCTACAAATATATTCACAGCAGAAGAAGGGCCAAGGATAATCTCCATCCTTTACTGGACTCAGGGGGAACAATAGTGACGAAGGATGAGGATAAGGCTGAAGTGCCTAATGCTTTCTTTGCCTCAGTCTTAATAGTAAGGTAAGATGTTCCCTGGGTACTCAACCTTCCGAGCCAGTAGACAGGGAGGAAGAGTAGAACAAAGCTCCCTTGATCCAAGAGGAAATGGTTAGACACCTTTCAAGCAAATTAGACATTCATAAGTCTATGGGGCCAGATGGGATCCATACAAAGGTATTAAAGGAGCTGGTGGAGGTGCTTGCCAAACCCCTTTCCATCATTTCCAGGCCTGTCAGTCTGACCTCAGTGTAAGTCAGTCTGACACAGAGTAACTAATTAGGGGGATTAAGATTGGTGGCAGCCTGGGTTGCAGTGATCATGCCCTGGTGGAATTCACAATCTGAGGGATATGGGCCAAGTGAAGAGTAGAGTCAGGCAGCTTTCTAGACAAACTTCTCCTAGTCTGTAGCACTGCATAGGGTTGTTGTGCCCCAAGTGCAGGACCCGGCATTTGGCCGTGTTAAACCTCATGACATTGGACTCTGCCCAGCAGTCCAGCCTGTTCAGATCCCTTTGCAGAGCCTCCCTACCCTCCAGCAGATCAACACTTCCACCCAGCTTAGTGTCATTCGCAAACTTGCTAAGGGTGCACTCGATGCCTTCATCCAGGTCATTGATAAAGATATTGAACAGGGCTGGACCCAGCACTGAGCCCTGGGGAACACCACTTGTAACTGGCCTCCAGCTGGAGTTAATTCCATTAAGCACCACTCTCTGGGCCCAGCCATCCAACCAGTTTTCCACCCAGGAGAGTGTGCGCCTTTCCAGGCCAGAGGCTGACAGTTTCTGAAGCAGAATGCTGTGAGAAACTGTCAAAGGCTTCACTGAAGTCATATATATCCCTATATCTTTTGTGGAGGAGACAAATTAATAGAAGGGCACAAGAAAGATGTCTAGTTTCCCAACAGAAATACACCTCTAGTGTGGAACATGGTGAGGACTGAAATTCTTCCAGGTGGTATCTCTCCCAAAATATTAACTATAGGGGAAATAAAATTGCTTACACTGATGGATTGTGTGGCAGGACCAAGATCTATTAGTCTATACATGAAGATACATATAATAACCCCTGAGAATTCTGTATGTTTTGTACCTCAACTTTTCCTCCTGGTTTGCATCCTTTGTTGATATCAGATTCTTGGATATCTTCAACGATTACCTGTGCCTCATCTAGAGGAGACAGCATTGCAACTGTGCTGTTTGTGTTGTGAGATCAATGGCATGAGGTTTAACAAGGCCAAATGCCAGGTCCTGCACTTGGGGCACAACAACCCTATGCAGTGCTAGAAAGCTGCCTGGAGGAGAAGGACCTGGGGGTGTTGGTTGACAGCCGACTGAACATGAGCCAGCAGTGTGCCCAGGTGGCCAAGAAGGTCAATGGCATCTTGGCTTGTATCTGAAATGGTGTGAGCAGCAGGTCCAGGGAGGTTCTTCTCCCTCTGTACTCAGCACTGGTGAGACTGCTCCTCGAATCCTGTGTTCATTTCTGGGCCCCTCACCACAAGAAGGATGTTGAGGCTCTGGAGCGAGTCCAGAGAAGAGCAACGAAGCTGGTGAAGGGGCTGGAGACAAGCGTTATGAGGAGCGGCTGAGAGAGCTGGGGTTGTTTAGCCTGGAGAAGAGGAGGCTGAGGGGAGACCTCATTGCTCTATACAACTACCTGTAAAGAAGTTGTGGAGAGAAGGGAGCTGGCCTCTTCTCCCAAGTGACAGGTGACAGGACGAGAGGAAATGGCCTCAAGCTCCACCAGGGGAGGTTTAGGCTTGACATCAGGAAAAAATATTTCACAGAAAGGGTTATTGGGCACTGGAAGGGGCTGCCCAGGGAGGTGGTTGAATCACCTTCCCTGGAGGTGTTTAAGGGACGAGTGGATGAGGTGCTGAGGGTCATGGTTTAGTGGTTGATGGAATGGTTGGACTCAATGATCCAGTGGGTCCTTTCCAACCTAGTGATTCTGTGATTCTGTGAACTCAACTGATGTGCCAACGTCAGTAGCTGTATTACAGAACTATACGATGTTAAGTGATTTTATATTAATATTTTCATTGCTATTTTTTTCTGCATACATAATGGCTGTACACCAGTGAACATATTACAAAATTGATTGACAGTGGACCATTTCCTCCTTTGACACTATAAATGATGCTTCGGCTTTGATGGCATGTGTTGCTTCAACAAAACTGATGAATCAGCCAGCATAAAGGAAGACATTCAACATCCCCAGGACTTAATGCATCAAATGAAGCAATCTACCTGCCTGGCTGCATAAGTGGTTTATTTCCCTGACAGGATGAATGCGACACCCGATTCGAATCATTATTGTAGAGATACATTTATTCCTTTTTCTATGTGTTTATTGCATGCCTCTGTAAATTGCTCTGCACTACACTTCACAAGCCCAAATGCACAATTTCACTTTTGCCAGCCCCAGAAGAAGTGGTTGCTTGAGCGAGAGGGTGGAATGTGGGAATATAATGGAAGAATGGCGAAGAGGAATTGTAAAACACGCTCAAGTGATCTTGCAGCTGGGATGCAGAAAAACACATAAATCATGCTAATCATTGTCTAGTCTTGTGTGCTTGACAAGGAGAACCTTTGTGTTTAGGTAACATAAGCCTGTGATAAACTCAGAGCCATCCCAGAAAACATGCTTGAGATTCCTGCCCTGCTGTGAGAAAGATCAAAGCACAGTGGAAAACTACTTTGCCATTTCCTAATATACACAGGCGAAAATAGCAGGTTTGGTTTTGACGCTTTCTAGCAAGGACCAAGCTCTGTGATTCCTGTGTTTTGCAGAATCAAACTCTACAACTCCGTTAAGGGTTATAAAGTAGGTATGCGTTTATTTGCCAGCGGGTGCGAGGGGTTAATCCTCCTAACTTGCACACAGTATGGTCTAACAAGCAGATAGTTACAGTGCAAAGACATGCCTATTCATAAGCGCCTATTACATATTCATGACCTTTCCCCGCTTCTTATTATAATTAGATTCGAGAAGCTTCTCCCACACTCGCGCAGGCGAGGTGTCCTGGTCTGGGGCTCAGGGCTGAAGTAGCCTTCATCTTCCTCATGAATTGTCCCTGAACCCAATCTGTGTGCAGGCACAGTCTCATCCTGGTCAAGCTCCAAGACTGCAGAGACAGGTGCAGTCAGCTTTCTGCTGTTGCTCACATTCCAGCTTCTCCCTTATCAGTGAATGTCTGGGAATGAGCTCCTCCCTTATCAACATCCAGGGTCTTCAAGGCCTTTACTAGCAGACAGTGCGTATTTCAGTGAGCTAAGCCTTCTAAGTTTTTCTAACTTTTTCCCCTATATCATATGCCCGCACATCAATTCCCCCCGTCTTTTAAACTCAGGCAAATTTGTTTGCCTTACACATGATCTACTTTTTGAAGGGGAACTGGATAGTATTTTGCTTGAAAATTGCTTTTCAACACATTCTCATGAGCACTAAACATAGAAGTCAAAATTGTTAGTCGTAGCATTCTCCAATTCCAAACAAACAACACAGTAGAGAAAACAAAGCTAACTAAAACTAACATCAACAAGACAATAATGTAGTGACAAAACTTATTTAGAATGCCAGTCACAGTAGGGGACCATCCAAATAGCATGTCCCACCAATGATGGTTCGCATCTTCTCTTTCCCTTTTCAGGACCCTGTTCATTTCCTCCATGTCATGGTTTTCAGGGTCTTTCTCCCACTTTCTTGGATCTCATCCAAGATTTTGATCAAATCCTGATTGTTTTACCAATATAAGATTCATTCCAATAGGTACAGGCAATAACTTGTGAAACATAGTGTAATTAGGTTTTTATCAACTGGTAGGATATGACTGGTGCTAAGTAAGAAAAGTCACACCAAACAATCTTAACAAAACTAAAAATGCAAAAATTAGAATGATTCTTGCTATCTATAATTGTCTCATCTATTACTATAGAAATACAAGCAGTTCTTAAACATACACAACCTTAGCCAATATATACGAGTACGGTCTTCTGATTAGTGTCCGGATGGATCTCAAAGTGACAAATGGGTCACTGGAACCCCAAAACGCTGTATTATCTCTTGTATTAATGTTCTGGTTTCCTCTCGAGCCTTGGCTGTTCTGGTAGGGAATGCCTCTGGCCAACCTGAAAAGGTATTGGTTAGTACTCACAAGTATCAATACCCTCCTTTTCTTGGAAGTTCTAAAATAATCAATTTGCCATTGTCATCCAGGCCTGTTGCCTTTCCCCATTTGTCCCATTTCCAGTGTGGGGGTATTTTTGGTATTAGTCTGGAGGCAAATATCTCACTGCTGAGTCATTTGTCTCAGTAATGTATGCATCTCTAGCTAAAATCTCTCTAATTGGGCATTTCTACAGGGCCTCTGCTCCCCAATGCCTTTTTCTATGCTTCTCTTTTACTAAAAATCATATGATTAATTTACCTTGTGGGGTGAGAACTCATCCCTCCTCATTATATGACCCTTCCAAATCTGCAGTGAGCTTTTGATCTTCTTTGGTATATTGGGGCTCTCCTTCCAGGGAGATTTGCTCATCAGGGGTCAAAGCCCCTTCTGTTTTTACCTCCCCTTTGGCTGCCTGTTTTGCCTCTCTGTCCACCAGCTCATTTCCTCTTCCCAGTTCCATATTCACTTTCTGTTGTGCTTTGATTTGCATGGTTGTTACCTTCTCAGGGAGCTGGACTGCTTCCAATAGTTTCAGGATCTCCATGTTTGATATGTTTACCCTGTGAGTTCAATAACTCTTTTTCCTTCCAGATTGCTCCGTGCGCATGTGCAACTCAGAATGCATACCTCAAATCTGTATAGATACTTGCAGCTTTGCCTTTAGCCAATTCCAAGGCATGGGTCAGAGCAATTATCTCTGCTTTTTGTGCAGAGGTATTTATGGGTAAAGGTCCTAACTCTGTTATGTCTCGACTAGTGATAATGGCGTATCCAGCATGTCTTTTACTGCTTAGGACATAACTGCTTCCATCCATGAACCAATCTTCAGCACTTCCCGTAGGACTATCCTTTAAGTCTGGATGGTTCGAGTATATTGCCTCAATAGTTTCCAGTCAGTCCTGATGTACTGGTTCCCCTGTGTTTCTGCTAAGAAAAGAGGCTGGATTGACAATGTTAGTAATTACAATTTTCTACCATTGCAGTCTGGTATTTCAGGATCCTTTGTAGGAAAAGCCAGTGTCCACCTTTCACTTCCAATACAGCAGATATTGTATGGGACACCAACATAATCATTCTCTGGCCCAGGGTGAATTTTCAGGCTTCCTGAGTATCTAGTATTACAGCCGTAACCGCTCGCAGGCATCCAGGTCAACCTTTTGCAGTTGCGGCCGATTGCTTGGAGAAGTAGGCAACTGCTCAGTGATACGGGCCCAGATCCTGTGCCAATATTTGAGGAGAAAAAAATGGCTCACTCACATCTGGGAGTCCCAAGGCTGGAGCTGACTTCAGGGCCTTTTTCAGTAGTTCAGAGGCCTGTATAGCTTCTTTATTCCTTTGAAGGTGTTTCTGTTCAGTGGTTGTTAGTGTGTACGGGAGTTTAACAAGCAGTCCATCCACAGTCAGCATCACCCAGTCATCCCCAGAAGAATTCATAACTCTCTCACTGTTTGCAGTCTCAGAGTTTGCATATTGCCTCTTTTTGGGCTTGTCCCTAAGTCCTCTGTCCAGCACTGACTTTGTAGCCCAGGTAAATGATCTTGTGCTGCATTATCTGGGCCTTCTTTTCAGATTCCCGATATCCCTGGAGTCCTAGAAAATTCAATAGACTCACCGTCCAGGTCATGCAAGCGTCCCTTGTCCTGGTGGCAATCAGGATATTGTTCACGTACTGTAACAGTTTTCATCCTCAAATGGGGCTTCTCAGGACTCAAGATCTTTTGCAAGTTGATTGCCAGATATAGTAGGGCTGTTTTGAATTCTGCAGTAATACTGTCCAAGTAAGCTGATTTTTGCATCCACTTTTGAAATTCTCCCCTTCAAATGCAAATATTTTCTGGTTGGCCTCATGGAGAGGGAGGCAAAAGAAGGCATCCTTCAGGTCTAAAATGGTAAACTAGGTTAGTTCAGGTGTCAATACATTCAACAGAGTATATGGGTTTGCCACCACCGGATAGAGGTCTTTAGTTATTTTATTTACAGCTCATAAGTCCTGGACCACTTGATATGATCCATCAGGCTTACAGACAGGCATTGGCCGAATTTCTTCCCTGTCTTCTCTCTTTAGGGGATCTTATTTAATTCTTACCGGCTGCTGCCCTTCTTTGATTTGACCTCAACAGGTGGAGCATTCTTTGCTTTTCCTGGCACATCAGTGGCCCATACCCCAGGGTATACCTGGTTCGTAATTTCCTCGTTGACCTTTCCTCCTGTGGGCACACTAGCTAGAGATAAGCTCATTATTTGTATGTATTGTTGATAGTTTACCTCCAGAGTAATTCCTCCTTTTTTCAAATTTAAGCACAGCCCCTAATTGTTCTAATAAATCTCTCCCCAAGAGTGCCTTTGGGGAATTGGGACATGTACAGGAATTGGTGTATACCCCATTGTTTCCCCAATTTGTATTTCAAAGGTTTGCAAAAATATGCCTTTTCTCTTTGGCCAGTTGCTCCCTTTACCATCATGTAGCTATTTCCCAGGGGTATCAAAGCTTGGTTTAAAACTGAATATGTTACCCTGGCATCGATTAAAATTCTACCTTATTTTACTCTTTCCCTAGCTTCATTATAACCAGAGGATCTGCTAGGGTGCATTTCCCACATCTCCATCAATCCTCCTTCACATGGGCCACTATCTGTCCTTTCTGATTACTCTGCTCTCTTTCATTTCTTTTTTGCCTCATTCAACAATACTTGCAGGTTCCTATCTCCTATGGAATGCAGCTTTTGAAATTTACGCCTGGTATCAGCTGCTAAGTTACCCAAGAACAAAGAAACTAGTTGTTGTATTCCTACCTCCAACCCAGGATCCTGCGGTGTGCTGCGGTACATTGCATCCCTTAAACAATCCAGGAATTCAGATAGTGACTCGGAAGGACCTTGCTTAACTGCATATAATACAGATCATTCCGGTAGTCTTGGGCAACCCTTTCCATGCTTCTAAATTGATTATGGAAAAGGTACCTTAATTAGCATTGGCCCTCCATCAGGTTCTACTGCCTTCCAGAGAGCTGCCTGCAGGACCGTTGGAGCAGACTTTTTCTGATGCGGGAGGATACAGGGCTGTCCAGAGGAGTGGGAGTCCTTTCTGAGTCGGCATCTTGTTCCTGTGATTGAGGGGGAGGCTTAAACAGATCAGTTAGATACTGTTCTGGTGCCCGGTGAGTTTTGTTTAACTTTGTGCACTTTTGTCTGATGCTGCACACTGAACAACACCACCTCAGTTTACCTCCAGATTCCTTGTTATTTTCTCGCTCAAGGGCGAGTGCCAGAGGGTCCTGTGGGGGCACAATTCCACAGTCCCTTTATCACTCCAGATTGTTACGGAGGGTTAAAAACATATCCTCATAAGACACTTCATCAGACTTTCCTTCTCTCCTCAAACCCAATATTAATTGTAAGAGGGTGTTATAATCTGTTGTCTCATTAAGTGGCCACTTTGCCCCATCATCAAATTTGTAAAGCAGCCACCATTGATTACAATATTTAATAAGGGTCTTTTTGTTTTCAGTGCCCCCAGTTCCAAACAACATCCTTCCTATGTGTTAATACACACCCCAGAGGGCTCTTTTGTTTTCCATTTTTAGTTTCTTTAGTTTGTCTTTTCCTTAGTTTCACCTCTTTCTTTCTCAGTTTTCAATCAAAAACTTTCTTTACGCTATTCTTTAACCCGTTTCCAGTCTTTCCCCTCAAGGTCCCGGATTTCTGGAACCAAACTTTCTTTTCCACTACTGATCATACTTTCCCTTAAATTACATTAAGTTTTGTCCTTGCCAATTAGGCAGTAGTTCAGCCTTTCTTACATTGCTGATAAACATAAGATACGCACACATATACCAAACCTGAATGTACTGTTCCCCAATTATACACAATAAAACTGTCCACAGAAATAATCACACAAAAATTTTGGATAAATCAATAGTTTGCACTCTTAAAATTTTAAGGATAATTTCTCCCATCTTTTAATAAAGCCTGTTTAGGAATCCCTACAATAGCTGGTTTGCTCGTTATTCTTATGCGAATAGACTTGTTCATAACCCAGTATCTCCCTACAGAGATAACATGTTTAACTCCCGCGGACTCAGCAAAGAAGCAGAAGGCAGGGCACCCATACACATACACAGCCGCAAGGCTGGGGTTTTCTGGTTTTTTTTCTCTTTTCCTTTTTGCTAGATATTTTCAAAACTAATTTGTAAGTTGTATAAACATTTGAAGCCTCAAGCGCTTTTTCTCTGGCAGCACTCCTCGCTTTTCAGAGTGAGCAAGCTGTCCTGCCTAGTTTTACCTGCATAGTACTTGAAACTCCTTGGTGGCCCAGGTCAGCTACTTGAGCCCGCCCCGGCGTGCCCGCTTCTCTCCCCACCAGTATCCAAAGTTTTAAATTCCTGCCGAACTCCAGCACTCTATCATACATTAAACAATTCATGGAGCACAGAACAAATTAACAACACACAACAATCAGAACTCCTCACTCGCTTTGCAGCAATGCTGCATCTCAAACACACAGCCATTCGTTTCAGGGCCAGCCCAACTCACACACTGTTAGTTACGACCAGTTGAATTGGATCCACAGATTCCGATGTTATGGATATCCAAACCACACACGGTACCGGGCACATACATTTGAAATACGATGATAGCTATCCCCAGCCACAGACACCTTACAAGGTCTTGACAAGCTATAGGGAATCCCTCCCCACAGCTCACCTCACTACATGTCCCATTAGGCCCAACAATCCCAGGGGCGAGCATGCTAGCTCCTCGTCATTGCATGTCCCATACACGACTTACAGACTCATCCGCTACCTCCCTGCAAGTATCTGTATCCCCAAGTCACATACCTCGTCCACCCACTGATGGGCCATCTCTCTCCCCGCAGTGATCGAATGGGGATGGGAGATTCTCTGGAGAAATAGTCCGGTGGCGCCTAGAACATCCTGCTCCCCACAGGTCCTTCAGCCGAATAGAGAGGGTGTTCCATCTGGGGTGCCAAATTGTTCTGTGGAATCAAACTCTACAACTCCGTTAAGGGTTATAAAGTAGGTATGCGTTTATTTGCCAGCGGGTGCGAGGGGTTAATCCTCCTAACTTGCACACAGTATGGTCTAACAAGCAGATAGTTACAGTGCAAAGACATGCCTATTCATAAGCGCCTATTACATATTCATGACCTTTCCCCGCTTCTTATTATAATTAGATTCGAGAAGCTTCTCCCACACTCGCGCAGGCGAGGTGTCCTGGTCTGGGGCTCAGGGCTGAAGTAGCCTTCATCTTCCTCATGAATTGTCCCTGAACCCAATCTGTGTGCAGGCACAGTCTCATCCTGGTCAAGCTCCAAGACTGCAGAGACAGGTGCAGTCAGCTTTCTGCTGTTGCTCACATTCCAGCTTCTCCCTTATCAGTGAATGTCTGGGAATGAGCTCCTCCCTTATCAACATCCAGGGTCTTCAAGGCCTTTACTAGCAGACAGTGCGTATTTCAGTGAGCTAAGCCTTCTAAGTTTTTCTAACTTTTTCCCCTATATCATATGCCCGCACATCACTGTGTTACTGCTTGTGTTTCCTCTGCCCAGGTGCTGTTTTGGAGTTGTCCCAGTTCCTGAGGTAATAGAAATAAATTTAGTCTTTGTATTTCATCTGTGGCTTTGCGGTTGTTCCTGCATCCTGCCTGTGTTCAGCTCACACAGCTATTAATTTTCTCATTCAAGTAAGTTTTGTACTTATGTTAACACGCCTATATAAAACTGTCATTCTGAAGACAGGGTAATTTTCCCAGCAGTACTTCTGAACTCAATTCTTTCTCCTGTATTCACAGTGAATAGCATTTACTGTTGAATATGGCACCATTGAATGAGATGTGCAACTCTGGACTACAGGGATCTCTGTCTTCACTGTTATTTGCTACAGCAGTATGCTTGGGAAAAGATTGCCTATTCATGTGCACATTCCATTATTTTACCAGTTCACACTTACAGGTAGGATATGGTAGTAACATTTTTTAACTAATATAGTCATGCTTTTCAATACAAAACCAATGGGTTTTAAGTAGGTTTTAAAATAAATCAATATTGGTGTTCAGGCCACTCAGATTGGTGCCGAACATTAATTAGGAGTCATCTTGAGTTTATATCCTCTATTATGCACATTCTGTATCTAGCTTTGTTAAGCAACCGCAGTGCCACCTGAAATTGGGTCATTTAACTTCTATCTCAGTTTCTAAAACTGCTAATGTTGGTCTATGTGTCTGTAAGCTCAGAAAATGCCACAGAGAAGAGAGTTAAATGTAGATATGTCATCACGAATGAGGCTAAATTATGATTTAGTTTAGTTGTATTTATTTTACAAAGACTGTCTCTGTTTAAAAATCAGTAT
Organism: Clamator glandarius; assembly: GCA_033459285.1. Taxonomy (NCBI): domain Eukaryota; kingdom Metazoa; phylum Chordata; class Aves; order Cuculiformes; family Cuculidae; genus Clamator; species Clamator glandarius. Next base: position 238,711 of record JAUNZM010000299.1, on the reverse strand, counting down.
GGCTTCTTTTCTTAAACAAAACTCACTTAAAATAGAAATATTTTGTTGCCATAGTAATCTTTCTCCCTTTGTAATTCTGTTATTTCAGGTTCACTGCAAACTGAAGTGCATAGCCAGAATTCAGAGATGAAAAAGACATTTCAGATCATCTCCTCTAATCATGGACAGCATATGATTATAGTCTAAGGCATTCATGTGGGTTCAAAACCCATCCTGGTTACCCACATCTTGTAAATAGGGATCAAAAGCCCATCTTCCCTGCCTGTAAAGCTGCCCACTGGAGACTGGAACAGCACTTGTCCTGAAAGAACCCTCATCTGTGATTGTTTTTCCTTTCAACTCACATATTTCTGGATGCTCATGCCTCTAAGGAAGCAGTATGTTTTCCATCCCAGTTTGTTATGTCCTCTCTATGGTCATGCAGGAAAAATGACAGGGTGCCTCGTGGTGTGTACCATCTTCCTTGATCAGGTTTTGTAGGGGAACATCTCTTAATGTGTGGGATTTAGGCACACAGCTTCCACTGGCTTTCCTGGAAACTATGTGCCTAAATCCTGTGCATCACTGAAAATAGAGGAATTCCTGATAATTTTATTACAGATCTATTCCTGCATGAATAACATTAATGAGATCTTTACTACAAGTTAAAGTAGTAGGTTTAATTTCCTAAGTAGTAAATGTATGTGATTTCTTGCATATGCTACTTTGAACAGTTTTGTGGCTTTATTGGTTCTACATGGTGTAAGGGTCGGTCAATGGATCAATTTCTGCCTCAACATTTTCTCATCAGGTGCTAAGCCTCAAAACTTGACTGTAATCACAGATGCAGGAAAACAACCAAAGTTGGTACAAACTAGCAAGGAATGTTTTGTACCTATCTACCCGTACCTACCGCCTAATCTCAAAAATGTTTTGTACCTGTCTTCAAGCCTCCATGCTCCCTACCACTGTGAAAGATCCATGAAGCAAGGAGGAAAAAGACAGGAACACTAATGATGGGACTTACCACAGACCCATACCCCAACAGAGCATACATGAAGAACAGTTCAACCAGGGTTCAAGGTGATAATGACTACTGACCTTCATCGGGAGACCCCAGGTCGACCACCACCACCAGGAGGAGCGTATGCGCAAGGGGAGGAGACCTGCCTCCAAAGCCTACCATATCTCAGACACTTCCTCTTTCACAAGTTGTGTCAGGAAGTTGTCTTCCATACACTCCAGCAACCTCCTAGACTGCTTCCTCCCCGCTGTATTGGACTCCCAGCAGACATCTGGTAGGTTAAAGTCTCCCACAAAGACAAGAGCTAGCTATCTTGAGACATCTCCCAGTTGTTTGTAAAAAAAGCTCATCAGCCTCTTCTTCCTGGCTAGCTGGTCTATAACAGACTCCTGTCACAATATCTGCCTTATTGTGGGCTCCTCTGATTTTTACCTACAGACACTCAATCCTATCACCACCATTATCAAGTTCAAGGGTGTCAAAGCACTCTCTAACACAGAGGGCTATCCCATAACCTCTCCTACCTTATGTATCCCATTTGAAGAGTTTATATTCCACCATAACAGCACTCAAGTTATATGAATCGTCTCACCACGTTTCTGTAATGGCAATTACTTCATAGCCTCCTTGCCCTACAATAGCTTCTAATTCCTCCTGTTTGTTGCCCATGCTGTGTGCATTGGTGTAGATGCACTTCAGTTGGGCTGTTAATCCCGCAGCACTCCTAAAGGGAATAGTCTTCATTCCCAAATGACTGGTCCTTAAATTATCTAACATATCAGTGCTGTTTACATCTTTTCTGTCAATTGATATACTTGCCCCGACTCACTCTGAGGCGACATACTGGAGGTCCTCACCAGTACACCCTCTCTCAGGCATTGGAGTGCCATTCCTAGGTTCTTTTCTGTCAAGCCTGGTTTTATCCCTCTCCTCCTTCACATCTAGTTTAAAGCTCTATTAATGATCCCTGCCAGATTTTTGGACAGAATTCTTACATCCCTAGGGGACAAATGTGCCACATCCTTGTAAAGGAAGATTGGAGATGTGTAGGCCAGTCTATGGTCAAAGAATCCAAAGTTTTGCTCCTCACACCAAATTTCGAGCCAGGTATTAATTATCTGATTTTTCTTGTTCTCCCCCTCTTCATTGTTTGGAATTGGAATAGTAGAGATAAACACTACTTGTGCCCTGGACCCCTTCAGAATTCCTCCCAGGGCCCTGAAGCTCCTCTTAATTGCTCTCAGTTCCTTCCTCTGGATTTCATTATTGCCTAATTGGAATATTAAGAGAGGGTAATAATAATAGAATCATAGAATAATACAATCACTATGTTGGAAAAGACCCACTGGATCATCGAGTCCAACCACTCCTATCAAATACTAAACCATGCCCCTCAGCACCTCATCCACCCGTCCCTTAAACACCTCCAGGGAAGGTGACTCAACCACCTCCCTGGGCAGCCCCTTCCAGTGCCCAATGACTCCTTCTGTGAAAAATTTTTTCCTAATGTTAAGCCTAAACCTCTCCTGGCAGAGCTTGAGGCCATTCCCTCTCGTCAGGTCCCCTGTCACTTGGGAGAAGAGGCCAGCACCCTCCACCCCACAACTTCCTTTCAGGTAGTTGTAGAGAGCAATGAGGTCTCCCTTCAGCCTCCTCTTCTCCAGGCTAAACAACCCCAGCTCTCTCAGCCGCTCCTCGTAAGGCCTGTTCTCCAGCCCCTTCACCAGCTTCGTTGCTCTTCTCTGGACTCGCTCCAGAGCCTCAACATCCTTCTTGTGGTGAGGGGCCCAGAACTGTACACAGTACTCGAGGTGTGGTCTCACCAGTGCTGAGTACAGAGGGAGAATAACCTCCCTGGACCTGCTGCTCACACCATTTCAGATACAAGCCAAGATGCCATTGGCCTTCTTGGCCACCTGGGCACACTGCTGGCTCATGTTCAGTCAGCTGTCAACCAACACCCCCAGGTCTTTTTCCTCCAGGCAGCTTTCCAGCCAGACTTCTCCTAGTCTGTAGCACTGCATAGGGTTGTTGTGCCCCAAGTGCAGGACCCAGCATTTGGCCTTGTTAAACCTCATGCCATTGGTCTCAGCCCAGCAGTCCAGCCTGTTCAGATCTCTTTGCAGAGTCTCCCTACCCTCCAGCAGATCGACACTTCCACACAGCTTAGTATCATCTGCAAACTTGCTAAGGGTGCACTCGATGCCTTCATCCAGGTCATTGATAGAGACACTGAACAGGGCTGGACCCAACACTGAGCCCTGGGGAACCCCACTTGTAACTGGCCTCCAGCTGGAGTTAACGCCATTTCCCACCACTCTCTGGGCCGGGCCATCCAATCAGTTTTCCACCCAGGAGAGTGTGCGCCTTTCCAGGCCAGAGGCTGACAGTTTCCGTAGCAGAATGCTGTGAGAAACTGTGTCAAAGGCTTTACTGAAGTCCAGGAAGACCACATCCACTGCATTTCCCTCATCCCGTAGCTGAGTCACTTTGTCATAGAAGGCGATCAGGTTAGTTTGGCAAGACCTGCCTTTCATGAACCCCTGTTGACTGGGCCTGATCACCTGGTTCTTTTGCATGTGCTTCATGATAGCACTCAAGATCACTTGTTCCATGACTTTCCCGGCACTGAGGTCAGACTGACAGTCCTGTAGTTTCCTGGGTTCTCCCTGTAACTCTTCTTGTAGATGGGCACAACATCAGCCAGCCTCCAGTCAAGTGGAACTTCCTCAGACTTCCAGGACTGTTGGAAGATGATGGAGGCGTAGGCTTTACCAGAGTCGGAAGCTTTATTGTGACACCTCTCACAGAGGCCCCAGGCAGGCATCAGACCTCCCTGTGTAGTGAGTCCAGTCTGTAGATCCGGCCTTCTGTTCCTTTTAGAAGACAATCCCCCATGACTATGATTCTTCTCTTCTTTTTTTCAGAGGTTGTTTTGATGGTCAATTGAGGATGGTGCAGCCTAGGGAATGTTTCTAGGCTAAGGAAGCCATCCTCCTCCTCTGTGGAGTTTGATTCCACTTGCAGCGCTTCATATCTGTTATGCAAGGGAACCTGGGAATTTGTTGTTGGAGTGAGGGCAATGTGCCTGCTGCGCCAGGCAGGAACTTGCTGCCATTCCCCATCATTCGTCTCCTCAGCCTAACAGGTAGTGGATGGGGAGTTCTCAACTGTGGTAGCTCTGACTGCCTGTTTAGTTTGTGAGAGGGAGCATAGGGTGTTGTTCCATTGGTCTATCTCCCTCTCACACTCCCTGATGGTCCTTAGCCTGGTTTCTTTTTCCCTTAATTCTGACAACAAGCAGAGGAGTTCCCCCACCCAAGCACAGCTTCAACAAGTGAAGTCACCACTGGTGATCGGAGTCAGTGAGAGAGCAGGGGCACACCCTGCAGCCCAGTGTCTGGGTAGCTACATGGACCCATTGAGGCTCCATCTGGGTGGCTGTGGGAACATTTTACAGAGAAGAAGGCCTTGAAACAGAGAACTGAAAGATAAACAGAGTCCAGTTCGGTGAGGAGAAAAGACTGCCTTCTGATAAGCAGCTGGAAGGAATACAAGAGCTGATTCAGTGGGAACGAGTACCAGCTGAAAGAAAAACAATTAAATAGAACTATCAACATAGTTAATTTTAGTGTAACTTGGTTTCTTAGCATGTGCAGTAGTTTAGCCAATAATATGTTAGTAATAGCTTTATGGACAGCTACCTTTAACCAGTAATACACTGTAGATACCCTCGTGCGCACCCAGTTATGTAACCGAAAGGGGTTTATAAAGAAACATCTAAGCTCAATAAATTGAACACTCGCTGATCATATTGATCTCTGCATTTGATTCCGTGATGCTCCCGCCAACAGGTGGTTGCATCAGTCATGGCTGGTGCAGCACCTGGAACAGCCTTAATTTTCTGCTGGGTGGCCACCATGGCACTCAGTCCCTCCTGGTCGACCACCAGCCCCTCTCTTTGTCCTCCCTGCTTGCCCTGCCAGCTCAAACTGCTCCTCAGTCTGCCCTGTTTCGCTAACACTCCCCACACCTGTTTGCCACGCTCCTGTTCATGATACTCCCTAGGGGCCATTTAAACTTCCCACAGTAGCTGCCGGGACCATTCCCTCTACATCAGCCATCATGTGGGAACTCACGCTTCTGGGTGTCAGGGGCCAGGAGCCACCCACCCCACTCCGTCCTGGGTTTTCCTGGGCTTTCCCTGGCTCTGGCAAGCACCCTGCTCCCACAAGCTGCCACCCTGCTGTAGTACTCGCCATCCTGCTGCTCGATGTCACCAAAGGATTGTTGCCAGCAACAGTACAGTAAGACTGTTAAAATGCTAAGGCAGAAGCTAAAAAGATCTTAATAACTGTACATCATGATGGAAAAGTTATAAACCAGGTAATGGAACGAATTAAGAGAGTGAGAGAACACCATTGGTGGGAAACTTTCTTTAGTGGGTCCCCTACAGCCACTGGCATCTTTAGTATGCTTCTGCACCCTCTTGTAATTGTTCTGCTAATGCTAATGTGCTTGTGCTTTGACATGGTAGCGATTTGTTACAGGATGAGGCAGGTGAAATGCTGCATTGACAACCAGGTGAAAGGACTGAGACAGGTCAAGCACCTCCTACCACAGTCAAGGGCAAGACTGGGTTGACCTCTGTGTTTGCCACCAAGAAGAACTTTAAGCTCTGCTGTTGGCTGCAACCCAGTAGGCGTTGAATGGTGGAGACACATGCCATACCAGACCTTGATGTGACGGATGGCGTCCTCTGTTGTAAGAGGGCCATCCAGAAGGGGAGGGCAGGCCAAGCAGCCTGTGTTTCCAAGTTCCCCTGCTCAAGCAGGGTCACCTGGACCAGATTGCCCAGGGACTCCACAGCCTCTTTGGGCAAACCTGTTCCAATATTTGATCACCCTCACAATAAAAAAAAAAAAACACAGGAGTTAGCGTTAGTAACTTATCTTTGAACCTCCCATCCCCAAATGCTGTGTGAAAAAGTTGATTTTGTGTTATTTAAGACTCCTTAAGCAGAGGAGAATGGGACAAAGAAAGCCAAGGACAGTATCTTTGAAGAAAAGAGATGGGAACACAATGCCTGAGTGTTGAAAAGCACCCACTGAATATTGCAGGTATTACCAGCCTCAAAGACTTCAGAAAGACGATAAAAGATGAACAAAACAACTTTGTAATCACCTTGGACTTAAAGGAGCTGAATACACATAGACTTTTGTAGCAAGCATTTCTGAGCTTCTGAGACTCACAGGATGTTTGGCCAACAGACTGGTGAGAACTTGGTTTTGGGGCCTGGACATCACCGCTTTGCTTTGCATAGTTGTGCATGTATACAATAAAATATATCTGTTAGAAGATATCTGCTTTTTCAGCTAACACAGATGGCATGGTTCAAGATTTAACCCTTGTCTTGCAAGGACAATTAGCAGAGTTACAGAAATTAGTACATAAAAGTATAATGAATGACGTGTCTGATAGTGTGAAATGCCTGAACCCCAAAAACTGGTTTACCGGATTAAATTTATGAATTTGGGCATTTGTTGGTCTCAACTGCACTTGTGTTTTTTTTATATTTGCTGTGCTCAGAATCGTCTGGGAAAAGAAACAATCTCAGAAGAACAGAACTCAAGGTCCTTGCTACCCTTGCTGTAAACCCAATGTTCTAAAACAATAAAAGGGGGAGATGTGGGAGTGATGCCAAGTATATGGAAGATTAACTGGGACTATGATAAAGCATGAAGCTGGTGCAAAGCATATCACAATAAACATGATTAAAAGACCAGATGCTCCAAACAAGAAACTTGAGTGTGTGAGAAAGCCAGGCCAGGAAAACTCGCCTAGGAATAAGAGTGTGGGTGTGAAATAAACCAAACAAAATATCCTGTTTGTCTTCTTAATTCAGGAACCGAAGAGCTGTAAAAATCTGTTTGAAAGAGAGAAGCCAGTATACTTTCTTAATGTGACTTCTTTATGCTGTGCTGATTAAAAGAGTATACTTAATGAAAACTTCAAGGTCTGCATCTCCTTCACTGCCACAGACTGGTGCCCTGTGTGAGCTTCTTCTGGGTGAATGCGTGATCCAACAGGTAAGTCTGTTCATCTTTACAGAATTTTTGTGGCAACATTCCTTAAATAGGAACAGTAGCACACGTTGAACAAGAAAGCTATGGGATCGCATTGCAATGGGACAAACACTTACACAAGAGCACAAGGTATATTTGAAAGTACTGCAACAAGTATTGTATGCCACTGACTATAAAGTAACTGAAAAACATTTAACACAATTATTACTACTGGTAAAAGAGTATTGTGATTGGTTCCTGGTAGACGGTTCTTTTGATAGTACTATTTGGGAGCAAGTGGGAGAATGCTTACAGGCACATAAATCATCAGGTGCTCAAATCCCTGATTCTATTTTTGTGACATGGCAATTCTTATACTCTGCATTAGTGCAGCTCAAACCATCAGAGACTATTGTTAAAAAAGATAGAGATGAAAGCCAAAATAGACATGATCTGTTTAAAAGAGCCCCAAATGGCTCTGAGGCTTAAGACTCTTTTGATCCCAAGATGGTTAATCCAGAGGAGGAACTGGACTTATACCCTCCATTATCTTTACCTCCTCAGCCCTTACAAATGCCCCCTCTTGCTCTGTTGAAACTCCCACCTCTACCAACATTAATTCCTGCATGGCCTACAGCACCTCCTAATCCCTTTATGGAGGAGCAAAACAGAGACCATCCCAGTGACAGGGACCATCCTTAAAATAGAGACACCACCCCCAACTCATTAAGAGTGAGCTTGTGAAAATGCTACCAGTTACTGTCAAACACCGCTATTACTATTGAAAGCAAAAGCAACTGGCATAGTAAAATATATTAAAAGACTGGGTCAAAACATTGGTACTGAAACTTGCAGAGCATCAGTTGTCATTGCTGCATTATCTCAATTTCAGGTTAATTATAACACTATTAAATGTTTTAATTGTGGAACACAAGGGCACATAAGCCGAGAATGTCCTGAAAAGCGGCAGATGCCTAAAAATAAAAAACCTACACAGCTTTGTCCCCTATGTCAGAAAGGATACCATTGGAGTAATCAATGCAAATCTAAATTTGACAGAAATGGGCAACCTATCTTGGGATGCACAGACTGGTGCCCCTCAAACCAACAGAGTATTGAATACTCCTATACAATATGCCCATGCCCCACCTCTGATAAATGCTTAATATCCAGCATTTCAGCCGTTACAACAGGCAGTGCCAGATTGGATCTGTCAACTGTCTCAGAAGTAATTATTTTAAAACCACATAAATTTCAAAGTATAGGAACTAAAATGTGTGCATGTTTACCAAGAGGATATGTAGGACTGATTGTAGGGCATTTGAGTATTCAAAAAATATGTTACTGAGAATAATTGACTCAGACTATATAGGTGAGATTCAAATAATGCTAGCTGCCTTTCAAACACCATGTTGTTTACCAATAATAAGAACGTTGCACAAATTATTTTGTTACCCTCTTCCATTCATAGAATCATGGAATAGTTTGGGTTGGAAGGGACCTTAAAGATCATCTAGTTTCAACCCCCCTGCCATGGGCAGGATGTCCCATTAGATCAGGTTACCCAAGGCCTCATCCAATCTGGCCTTAAACACCTCCAGGGATGGGGTAGCCACAACTTCCCTGGGCAACCTGTGACAGTCCCTCACCACTCTCATCGTGAAGAAATTCCTTCTTATGTCTAACCTAAATCTGCCCACCTCCAGTTTATACCCAGTGCCCCTCATCCTATCACTACAAGTATTTGTGAACAGTTTCTCTCCAGCTTTCCTGCAGGCTCCCTTCAGGTACTGGAAGGTTGCTATAAGATCTCTTCAGAGCCTTCTCTTCTCCAGGCTGAACAAGCCCAACTCTCTCAGCCTGTCCTTGTATGGGAGGTGCTCCAGCCCTCTGATCATATTTATAGCCCTCCTCTGGACTCGTTGCAAGAGCTCCACATCCTTATGTTGAGGATTCCAGAACTGGACACAATACTCCAGATGAGGTCTCACAAGATAGGAATAGAGGGGCAGAATCATCTCCCTCGACCTGCTGGTCAGGCTTCTTTTGATGCAGCCCAGGATATTGTTGGCCTTCTGGGCTGCAAGCGCACATTGCTGTCTCATATCGAGCTTCTCATCAACCAGCACCCCCAAGTCCTTCTCTACAGGGTAGCTCTCAATCACATCATCCCCCATCCTGTACTGAAATCGGGGATTGCCCCAATCCAGATGTAGGACCTTGCACTTGGCCTTGTTGAACCTCATGAGGTTCTCACAGGTCCACTTTTCCAGCCTGTCCAGGTCCCTCTGAATGACATCTGCAAACTTGCTGACGGTGCACTCAATCTTGCTGTCAATATCATTGATGAAGATGATATACAGCACTGGTCCCAGTACAGATCCCTAAGGGACATCATTTGTCACAGATCTCCATCTGGACTTCGATCCATTGACCACTACTCTCTGAATAAGACCCTCCAACCAATTTCTTATCCATGGAAGAGTCCACCTATCAAATCCATGTCTCTCCAGTTTAGAGAGAAGGATATTGTGGGGGACCTTGTCAAATCCAGATAGCTCATGCACATTGTTTTTCCCAGTGTCTACTGCTGTGGTTACGCCATCATAGAAAGCCACTAAGTTGGTCAGGCAGGACTTGCTCCTTGCTATGCTGGCTGCCATTAATCACCTACACAACTGGGCAGCATCCCTGTACATTTCCCAGGTTACCTGTCCTTGCTTGCACTGCCTGTGCAGTTCCCTCCTGCTCTCGAGTTTGACCAGCAGGTCTCAACTCAGCCACGCTGGTTTCTTCCCTTCCCTGCCTGATTTCCAACATATGGGGACTGAGTGCTCTTGTGCTTCATGGAAAGCAACCTTAAATATTTGGACAGCTCCTTTGTCCCCAAGGACCATGTCCCAGGAAGTCCTACAGAGTAAATCCTTGAAGACATGGAAGTCTGCTTTCCTGAAATTTAGGGTCCTGACTATACTCCTCACTCACTCCATATCCCTCAGGACCTTGTACTCATTGCGTGATCACTGCAGCCCAGACTGCCTCCAATCCTAATGTCTATTTCACACCCACACTCTCATTCCCAGGCATGTTTGTCCAGCCTAGCTTTCTCACACACTCAAGATTCTTGTTCAAAACACCCAGTCTTTTAATCATGTTTATTCTGATATGCTTGTCACCAGCTTCATGCTTTATCTTAGTCCCAGTTAATCTTCCACGTACATGGTGGAAAAAAAGAGAATATTGAAAAAGCCAAGGTGGGGGTGGGGAGTGGGGGAGAGGGGAGAGAGAGAAGGAATAGGCAGGATGACTCTGAGCTTTTTCTGCTCTCCAAAGCTCAACTAAAACAATACCAGCAATTGATACTATACAGGGTTCAGTATGGAGTGCCTTAACTAAAGAACGTGCCTGAACTTTATGAAGTAAGGCAGGGTCCAGAGGAAAATCCATCAGTCTTTTATGAAAGGTTATGCTAAGTAACTAGAAGATGGACAGATGTGAACCCGGAAAATGAGGCAAACCAGAGGGTGTTCAATATGTTGTTTATTGGACAATCGGTTCTGGATATAAGGAAAACATTAAAGAAATTCAATGGAGTGGGAGACAATTTCTCAGTAGCATATAAAGTATATAATAGGGATGAGAAAGAAAGAAAAGAAAAGCAGAATAGAATGAGGTTGCAGGCATCTTTATTTGCAGCGGCTATAAATGGGAAGAACACTAAAGGGAGATAAGAGAGGAGATAGGGGAAGAGAGGGAAAAAGTGGGATGATTAAATGGAGAGATTCTGTCACAACCCACTTTAAAAGAGAGTTCTCTTTCCTGGCACAGTGCCAGAGTAATTCAAAATCACTCAGATGTATAGGTATACACTATATCTTTAACTAAATAAGATGCATGCCCTTAAAACACTGGATTCAAACAATCAAAAAATCCACATGGGGCAGAGCACAGACAGGAAAAGCTGCAGCCACAAAAGTCACCAGATATTGCATCTCAACAAAACCCCCCCTGTACTGGACTCTCGCACCACTCTGGCGAGGACCATTGAGACACAGACTCTAATATAGAGGAAGCTCAAAATGGCAACTTTATTGATTGCGCAGTCTGCCTTTATAGCCCTGTCCCACAAGAGGCTCTCCTTCGTGGGCGTTCCTTACCTCTATCATCACTTCCCATGTATCTTCCTGACCTACTCTGCCCATACCAGAACAGCCCATCAGTGGCAATGCTTTGCAACAGTGTAACAATCTGCTTCACTGAGCCCGAAACAGCACCGAGAGTCCTGATGCTGCCTGGAGTCAAACCCAAAATCAAACCAAAACTGCCCGCTACTGTCTACTTATACAATGCACTCCACACTGCTACAAATTCTACCACTTGGGTTCTGCCTTCCCCTTTTGTTATGATCTGTTCCCCTGAATCAACATGGAGAGTCACTGCTTGTAATTTCCATTTCTTTCCTTCCCGTCGGGAGGAAGCATCAGTGTACGATACATTCTTCATGTAGGGATCAAAAGAAGGGGCTTCCTTGCTTTCAGTAGGAGGGATCCCTTTCTCTGAGGAGATAGAGGATTCATCTTGGATTGGCAAAAGCTTGGGAGTTCCTTCCTCTATATCATAGATATGAGAGAAATGTTCTAACTGTGCATGCCACTTTCTCACAGTATCTCGCTGTGCCACCCTCACAGTGGGAGGAGTACCAACCAGTACCGGCCTTAACACCTTAAAAGGTGCTCACAGAATGATTTTCTGATGCCTGATGGTCTTTTCTGCCTCCTGTAAAGCTAGAGTAACCACAAAAAGACCTTTCTCCCACGTTGAGCACCATTTCTCAGCATCCTTAAAGCTGCAAGAGGGGAAACCCACAGGCCGAGTTGGAACCTCTGGACCACATTGTGACATATGAATGGATGCACGATGTGCCACAAAGCCCCATCTGGTATGCGTCTCCTCCAGAAAGTGAACAAGCCTAGAATGTGTTGTAATTCTTTCCTATTCTCCGTTACTTTTACCACTTCAAAGTTGTTAAAGTTTTGGGAGGAATGCATGCTGCTCCCGCTTTCCACCACATGCCCAGAAACTTCACTTCCAAAGATGGAAGTTGTATCTTCTCTGATAGAATTTGTAGCCCCCAAACTTTCTAAGTGAGCAGTCACCTTTGTCTGAGTCAATCCTAGTGAAGTAATATCCAGTCCACCTATAAGTACATCATCGATATACTGGTACAACTTAACTCCTTCTTCTGGGCGTATCTCAACTAAATCCTCTGCTAGGACATGATGTGCCAGCACAGTCAAGTGTCAATAGTCTTGTGGTAAACGCGTGAACATATAATGGATTCCCTTCCATATGAAAGCAAATTTATCCTGATCAGCCTTCTGTAATGGAACCATAAAAAAAAAATATCTTTCATGTCAATGGTAGGTAAAATTTTGTGGGACTGCTCTTGTATAGTGGAGATCAATTCAGCTATATTGGGCACAGCAGCAGCTAGTGGGCAAGTGTTGGCATTCAGCTTTCATAGAATCATAGAATCATAGAATAACCAGGTTGGAAGAGACCCACCGGATCATCAAGTCCAACCATTCCTATCAAACACTAAACCATGCCCCTTAGCACCTCGTCCACCTGTGCCTTAAACACCTCCAGGGAAGGTGAATCAACCACCTCCCTGGGCAGCCTCTGCCAGGGACCAATCACCCTTTCTGTGAAATTTTTTTTCCTAATGTCCAGCCTAAATCTCCCCTGGCAGAGCTTGTGGCCATTCCCTCTCATCCTGTCCCCTGTCACTTGGGAGAAGAGGCCAGCTCCCTCCTCTCTACAACCTCCTTTCAAGTAGTTGTAGAGAGCAATGAGGTCTCCTTTCAGCCTCCTCTTCTCCAGGCTAAACAACCCCAACTCTCTCAGCCGCTCCTCATAAGGCCTGTTCTCCATCCCCTTCACCAGCTTCGTTGCTTAATTCCACCAATTTTCTTTCCACCATTTTTCTAACCCATCTCACGTCTGAACTAGAACATGAACAATCCATTAAACTTTAAACATCAATTAGTGAGGTTGAATTTTCCACATACTCCTCCTTCGGTTGCAAACATGTAATCCAGGGCTAACTGATTCAGCAAACAGCCATTCTCATCAAAAAAGACAAGTCCCATACCATCCTTCCTTTGGTAATTCTCTATAGGCCATGTTTCCACAGATCAAATATAACCCTTCAGAGACTTCCCACCCAATCTCTTTGGGAATGCTCAGGGTCCAGTTCTGCTTCTCTTATATGCAATCTCTGAACCCCACTTATCCAAACCATTTACATTTCTTTTTAAGGCTTTGCCAGCAGAACTTCCCAATGATAATTTCCACTGGCTACTTCTTTTCGGAGACAGTGATCTTTCCCAAAGACATCTATTTCTTCGGATTCCCATGGCCATTGTTCCCCCATGTTTATCCCTCCATGAACACAGCAGTTGGTAACACTAAGTGCCTTTGCAATATTTTCCACGAAATAAGTTCTGGGCAAACACTGGGATTTCAAACTTGACTCCTGTTTTCAGTTTTTTGTAAAAGGAGTGAAAGAGTAGTTCCATTTCTTTGTACCAGGGTCTGATCCCCTTCCATCAATTTGTATCCAGTTGTTTCCCCAGTTTACTCTTTCCCACTTGTTCTGTGGGAGACTGAACCTGTGCAGGTACCCTGGACAAGATCACAGACAATCAATATGATTGGAAATCAAGTCATTTATTAGCAAGCAAGCAAGCTTTTTATACTTTTCTGATATCTTGTCTTACATTTACATAATGCTTGGCTAAAGCCCAAAGTTTCCCTTAGTAGTTTTTGTATCAGTAATTTTGCACGTAGACTGCCTTCTTGTTCTCACGCTGTAGCTGCTTCTTGACCTTGATGCGTTCCAAACTTTCTCCCTAGCAACCTGATAAAGCCACATCGTTAATCCAGCATATATTCTCACACTTCCCCCCATTCTTTTTAAAATATAATTCATGCTACTTTCAAAAAAAAATCTGGCAGCATTGTAACAAAATAGGAAAACAACAAATGAACAGGCCTACTGCAATTAAAGGTACTAAAATTGTGTATAGTAAACTAGTTAGTCAACTCAGCCATCCTAAACTCGCTAAGAATTGATCAAGAGGTGAGGAAATCAGAGTAATTTTGTGCATATTTTCTGCAAGTTGCTGAAGCTGCTTCTGGATAGATTTAGAGTGATCAGAAAGATTCATACAACACATACCTTCAAATTCCTGGCAACCATGGCCCTGTGCTAGCAACAAAAATCTATGGCTGCTCTATTTTGTAAAACAGCATGCCTCACGCTATCGACATCCACTAACAAGTTCGATATCATTTCAGAAGTCAGATTGAATTGCTTGATACTCCAACAGGCCATTTTTCGTAACGTGGTTAAGGCATGAACTACTCCTACTCCTGGGGCCAACATGAATTTCGCCCTATTCCACAATTCCACATTATCTTTACATTCAGATGTAAGCTCTGTGTGAGAAAAAGCTCACTTCACACGAGGTTATCTTGAAATATTGAAATTATCCACACCAGGAGCAAATAGGGTCAATTTGCCAAGATAACATGGACCCCCTACTGCTTTACTGGGGATTCCTGCCCAAGCCCTATCACCACAGATCAAAAAAATAGCCTGGTGGCAACAATTTTGCAGATCCATAGTTTTATATTCCCTTTTCCGTCAAATACATTCCAATCGTATTTCCATAACCATTTCCTCCACAAAACCAACTTTCATTGACAGGGATAAATGAGGGAGTTACATTTTGCCACATCAGCCAAATAGATTGATCATAGTAACCATACTGTGTGAGGGTGAAAATCAATTTGCCATTGTTGTCCAGGCTCGCTGCCTTTCCTGATTTGGCCCATTTCCAGTGAATTTCCACCCATGAATCCTGCAGTGCAGCAACAGGGTGCACCCCCCTGTTTTCCACAGATGTGCCCTTTATCTTCATGTTTTCTGCATAGTGCATTCCTTTCCTATTAACCCACGGGTCTTAATAAAGATTCCAAGGTTGCAATAAGCTAGCAAGCATGAGAATATCAGCCATTAGTTCCATGCTTGCCACTAATATTGCAGGTACATCAAGGCATTGGCCACTTGCCCCAGGATACACGCAGTACTGGAATCTTTATGCCCACATTTCCCCCTTCTTTTATTTATAAACATTATAAACTATATAAATTATCAATTGTTTGTTGTACCTTTCACAAAAAACATGATTGACACATGATTAAACATAGAAATATGTTACTACAGATACACAGAAGTATACTAATGCAAGAAAAGCAATTTTGATTAAGGCCTTTAGCTAGCTTTCCGACTAAAGAATCCTTTATAACAAATCTTTTTTCTTTCAATCATCATTCATTTCCAAGTTTCTTTGCCCCATCCATGAGTGCTGATATAGCCCCAGCATTATTGCTGTCCATATTAGTATCGTTTTCATCTTCGTTATAATTGCTATCTCTGCTTAGATACGGACGGACACACTGTGCTGGCATTCACTTGGGTGCTTGACCTGTGGAAACACAAGCACATCCTCGACCCCATGTTATTAACTGATATGGCCCTTCCTTATTGAGCTGCTGACCCTCTGTTTGTAAAGATGAAAAAATGCCTTACTATAGGTGATTTTCCCATTTCCTAATTCTCTCTCAAATTTAAGCAATTCAATGCGTACAGTGCTTTCCTTAATCTGTTCTATGGTGTTTTACCCATCATTTCCCCTTTTTGTTTTAATAACATATTTTTTAGTGTCTGGTGGGCTTGTTTTACTGTCGCCTGTCCTTGTGGAGAATGTGGAATGCCCCTGTGACATGTTATTCCCTAGGTTTGAAAAAACTTCTCAAGTTGGTCACTTATATATCCTGGCCCATTGTCTGTTTTTACCTGTGTGAGTTCACTATTTCCCTTAAAGATTCCCCTGTATGTGCTGTTGCCCATATTGCATTTGAATACCTGTCAATCGAAACATGTACATATCTCAGTCTTTCAAAATCAGGTATGTGAATAGTATCTTTTTGCCAAATTTGTAAAGCGCTTAGTTCCCCCGGGTTGGCTCCTCTAGGCTGTAATGGTGTTATTTGTTGATAATCCAGGCATATTTTTTTATGTTCCAGGCTAATTCTAATGAAATTTTAAGTTGCCTACGTAGTGCCTTGGCAGACTGATGATAAGATTATGTGACATTAGTGCTTGTTGAATAATGTTTGGTAGTGGGCCTTGGACTGGCCCTGCTGTCAGTCTGTCTGCTATTCTGTTCCCTTCGACTATAAATCCTGGAAGTGATGTGTGACTCCAAATGCGCATCACATAAAGTTCTGGTCTTCTAGCTGTGACTTGAAACCATAACTGATTTAACATTTAAAAGCAATCACTCATTGTTTACCTGTTTTAACCATCCTCTTTCTATATGCTGCACTACTCTGGCTACATTTTGTGAATCTGTAACTAAATTAAAGGGACTATGATGACGTTCAAAGGCTTTAGCACTGCATATAATTCCACTATTAGTGTTGAGACTTCTACTATATAAACTACACTTTATTTGCTCACTGTTCATTTTCTTTCTACATTAGTACTGCTCTTCCTGTTTTTCCTGAGTCATCAGTAGATACTGCAGGGCCGTCAACTGGTCGCTCTCTACGTAAGGGCTTCTGTTCTATTTGTAATGTTTGCAGGGAGGAAAACAATTTATGACTCAGTAAGTGGATATCAATACTTCCTGGATAATCTGTTAGAGCTACCTGTAAATTCAAAATATTTGCCATGCATCACTTAGCATATTCTTTTGTCATTGGGATATAAATGATTGTCGGGTCCTGGCCTAATAACTGAAAGATTCTTTTTCTTCCCTTGGTGGTTATCATTGTAATCATTTTGAGTCTAGTTACTATTGGTTTTTTGGGGTTAGTGTGGCAAAATACCCACTCAATAATTCGTAATGAATCTTTTGAATTTTCCTCTATCATTGGCTCAATTATCCCTAAAGGTTGTCTATGCTAGGGCCCGGCAGTTGCTGATGAGGGACACTGGAATGCAGAGTGTTCTCACAAATTGGCATTCCCTGAGAGAGATAACACCGTTAACTCCTCTGGACTTCGGCAAAGCAGCTGAAAAGAGAAAAAAAAACTTCAAAAGGAAGGAGAAGCTGGGGGTGGGGAGGGGGGCGGCGAGGAGGGCAGTCACACACACAGAGCTGCAAGGCTGGGCTTTTTCCATTTTGTTTGTTTGTTTGGTTTTGTTAGGTATTTTAAAATTTTTCCTTCTGAAGCCTTTCATTCCAAAGATCCCCAGGTAAATCTACCTGTTTGCCGGCTTAGTGGACATTTGAGATTGAAAGATCCCAGAGATATATTTCCAAGATTAATCAAAACCAATTTGTAAAGTCTTACAAATGTTTGAAGCACTTCAAACACACACACACACACGACCACTCATTTCTCAGCTAGCTGAATACATTCATACAATGTTGGTTATCACTATTGGATGCACAATTTTTAGATGCTATGTATATTTAAACTACACATGGTACCGGGCACATACAATACTTAAAATATGTACATTCGTTATCTAATAAGGCTAGTATCGATTGTCTAGCAAATATTTTAATGTTTGTGGGTTTTTGGTTTGTTTTTTTTGTTGTTGTTGCTCTGTGGGTACTTTACATTGCAGGTTCTTTTTTTTTTTTTTTTTCTAGTTTCTGCGTTCATAGAATCACAGACTGGTCAGTCGACCCAAAGCCTCCGTCTCCCCATACGAGGTTTCCTGCATGGAGTACAACTGCTGGAAAACATATCAGCTGAGTAATTCTAGTGCCCTTTGATATAAAAACAGGGAGCATAGGCATCCAAACTATTACTTGCATCGCTCTTGTAAAGTCGGCATCAGTCAATTTTGGTAAAACAAGCAATCTTTGTAACAGGCGATCATGCAATTAACAGTGCACTAAGTCTGTTTTTGCATTCTCTAAGGCTAATTGTTTAAGCAACACTTCTCTAGCGGCAATATTGCCTGCCTGCTTATTTAAGGCCTCTTATATTTTGTCTAGAAGAGTCATGTAATAAATGCCATTTTCCAGATTTCCTTTTTATCACGAATTCAGATGTGTTCCAAGGACTATTAAATGGGACTATATGCCCTTGATCTATTTGCTCCTCCACTAAATTTTGCAATGCACCCAATTTTTCACACGTTCATAGTTCCAGTGCCTATGCCCATTGCATTTAACACATCTCTCCCCCACTAGATTAGTGGAACATGCACAACAAAGGGTTGCACTACAGCCATTTTAAGATGTTCTGGCTTTTCCCCTTTCTTTTAAAAAAAAAATTAATATGCACTTCAACATAGGAAGCTGAGTTTGTAAGGACTAAACCAAATGTATTTCAGGGATTCTTGTGGATCCAAACCCTTGTGAGCCACGCTCTATAGAGTCAGCTTGGAACACAGCTGCTTTGAACAAAATTAGTTACACAATCCGGCTATCCTTTGGTATTAATACTAGTGGAGATGTTGCCCATAACAGTAGTGGAGACAGCGTCCATACCCTTGCTTGAATGATTCCAGTACAGCCTGCATCTATGACCCCAGGTAAAACAAAGATTCCCAACCGAATTTCTGATAATCATTCTAATTATAAGGCAGTAAAGCCACCCCACAATGGTCCTTTTATGTTCCATGGTATTGTGTGAAGTGCAGACGATTGCAGCACTACTGCAATGGTGGTGATCACATCTATCTTGGTGCTGCCTCTGGTTCTTGCTCTGAAGTGACAGCTGCTGCTTGCCATGGAGGCATCTGTGTCAGTACACGCCTCCGAACCATGTTTGCTCCTGGTTTTCTGACAATACTGTCCCGTTCTTATCCCATTTTGATCTACACAAAATGTTTACCCTTTCCACACCGAGGGCAGATTTTAGGCCCTCTATCCTGACGTTGTGTGTGGCAGTCTCTTTTAAAAAGTGTCTCCTTGCCGTGTCTATAACAGAACATCTTCTGTCCCGGTTTATAGTTAGGGCAGCAGCCATCAGCTGTGCTTGATAGGTAAATGATCCCAGATGTTGTAGGATTTTCCAGACCGTGTCATATCTTTCTACAGTCGTCATCAGGATTTTTTTATCACTGATTGCAAAATTAAGGCTTCTGTAACTGCTCGGTTTTCTACCTGTTTGTCGAGCACATCCTTCGATCTGTCTATAAATACCACATACGGGTCATGCCTGTTTCAACTTTCCAACATCCAGTATCTTTAAAAGTATTTGATAAACCAAAAAGGTGCATCTGTTGTAAAATCACATTATTTAAGCTGTCTTGATTCTTGAAATGCTACTAATGTTGTTTAATCGACTAATTTCTTATTGTATCTGTTAACAGTTTCTTCTGTAATCCCGAAACTGCCTGGGTTTTGCAGCAGCAGCAGCGGCAGGGGGCGGCCCCCCCTCAGCCCAGGGCAGCGGCTCCCCCTGTGGCGGTAGCGGAGAAGTTAGCACTTTCTCTACAGGTTTTCGAGTCTCCAGCTTCCCGTGAACAAATCCCAGGAAAAGTTTGTAACTGTTTAGGGTCACTACACCTCCGCTGATGAAAATAAATCAAAGTTCTCTCAGGGGCTGCTGGCCCTGGATCAAAGGGATTATTGGAAGTCGCTGATGGCCCTGCACCAGTCTCTGAATATGGAATATTACTGTCCTTCTCTGCCAGAGGGATAGTGGTCAGATTTCGTCCTCCAAAAAATTCTTTAGCTCCCACCAGCAAAGCCAGAGGTGGAGAAAGTTCCACTGCAGGAATATTGCTTTCAGTTTCCCTCATATTTGCCTCAGCTGCCACCTGGAACATCCAAGCAACAGCTGCCTCTGTCATCGCCCCTGCCATCATAGTTTCTAACATTCCTTCAACAGTCCCCCAATTTTGTGCAACCTCAAACGCTTTGGAATCTCCCGTGGTAATTGACTGCCATAAATCTCTCCTCAGGAATTCCCAAACAGTCAAATTGAAAATGTTAATAGGATGCACGAAGAAGTACTTGCACCGTCCCCATATTAAAAGTCGGGACAGTGCTTCTGAGCTGAATTTCACACCCTGTCGAGTTGCAAGCTTCATCAAGAAGTCATGGACTGACTTTTCTTCCACGGATACTGCGATTCCCATGGCTGCTCACCTCAAGCGCATGTGCAGCCGGCCCTCCAATATCACCGGCCCTTCTCTTCTTCTTCTTCTTTTTACTAAATACTACAGCAGCCCTTCCACCTGCCTTGTTGATCTCCAATTTGGAGAGTGTAGTTCCACACTGCCGACCTACCACGGTGCTCCTATCACATTGCTGGTCACCATTTGGGGGAGACTGAACCCGTGCAGGTACCCCGGACAATATCACAGACAATCAACATGATTAGAAATCAAGTCATTTATTAGCAAGCAAGCAAGCCTTTTTGTACTTTTCTGCTATCTTGTCTAATGTTTACATAATGCTCGGCTAAAGTCCAACATTTCCCCTAGTAGTTTTTGTATCAGTAATCTTGCACGTAGATGGCCTTCTTGTTCTCATGCTGTAGCTGCTTCTTGACCTTGATGTATTCCAGACTTCTCCCTAGCCACCTGATAAGGCCACATCGTTAGACCAGCATACATTCCCACAGTCTGCTATAGACCACCCAGCCAGGAAGAAGAGGCTGATGTTGCTACAAGCAACTGGGAGAAGTCTCACGATCGCTAGCCCTTGTTCTTGTGGGAAACTCAACTTACCAGATGTCTGCTGGAAGTGCAATACAGCAGAGAGGAAACAGTCTAGAGGTTCCTGGAGTGTGTGGAAGACAACTTCCTGACACAACTGGTGAGTGAGTCAACTACAGAAAGGTGCCCCGCTAGACCTGCTGTTTGTGAACAGAGAAGGTCTCGTGAGACATGTAACGGCTGGAGGACACCTGGGACATGAGCGATCATGAGATGATAGAATTCTCAATTCTAGGAGAAGTAATGAGGGGGAGTCGGTAGAATGGTCACCTAAGACTTCCACAGGGCAGACTTCGGACTGTTCAGAAGATCGTGTGATAAAGTCCCATGGGATCGAGTCCTTTGGAAGAGGGGGCAGACATCTCGGGAGGACTACAGGGATGAAGTGAGATCATGTAGACAGAAAATCAGAAGGACTAAAGCCCAACTAGAACTTAGATTAGCCAATTCTGTGAAACATAATTTAAAAATGTTTCTACAAATATATCAGCAACAAATGGAGGACCAAGGAAAATCTGTATCCTTTACTGGACGCAGGGAGAACTATAGTGACAAATGATGAAGATAAGACTGAGGTACTTAATGCCTTCTCTGCCTCAGTCTTTAATAGTAAGGTAGGATGTTCTCTGGATTCTCAGACAGGGAGGAAGAGCAGAACAAAGCTCCCATGATTCATGAGGAAATGGTTAAAGACCTGCTCAGCCAATTATACATTGAAAAGTCTATGGGGCCACATGGGATACGCCTAAGGGTATTGAGAGAGTTGGTGGAGGTGCTGGCCAAACCCCTTTCCATCATCTACCATCAGTCCTGGATGACTAGGGAAGCTCCACTGGACTGGAGGCTGGCTGATGTTGTGCCCATCTACAAGAAGGGTCACAGGGAGGATCCAGGGAACGACAGGCCTGTCAGTCTGACCTCAGTGTCAGGGAAAGTCATGGAACAAGTGATCTTGAGTGCTATCATGAAGCACATGCAACAGAACCGGGTGATCAGGTCCAGTCAACACAGGTTCACCAAAGGCAGGTCTTGCCAAACTAACCTGATCGCCTTCTATGACAAAGTGACTCGCCTACTGGATGAGGGAAAGACTGTGGATGTAGTCTTCTTGGAATTCAGTAAAGCCTTTGACACAGTTTCTCACAGCATTCTGCTATGGAAACTGTCAGCCTCTGGCCTGGACAGGCGCACACTCTCCTGGGTGGAAAACTGGTTGGATGGCCGGGCCCAGAGAGTGGTGCTTAATGGAGTTAAATCCAGCTGGAGGTCAGTTACAAGTGTGGTTCCCCAGGGCTCAGTGCTGGGTCCAGCCCTGTTCAATGTCTTTATCAATGACCTGGATGAAGGCATGGAGTGCTCCCTTAGCAAGATTGCAGATGACACTAAGCTGGGTGGAAGTGTGGATCTGCTGGAGGGTCGGGAGGCTCTGCAAAGGGATCTGAACAGGCTGGATGGCTGGGCTGAGAGCAGTGGCATGAGGTTAAACAAGGCCAAATGCCGGGTCCTGCACTTGGGGCACAACAACCCTATGCAGTGCTACAGACTAGGAGAAGTCTGGCTAGAAAGCTGTCCAGAGGAGAAGGACCTTGGGATATTGGTTGAGAACCGACTGAACATGAGCCATCAGTGTGCCCATGTGGCCATGAAGGAATACATGGGAAGTGATGATAGAGGTAAGGAACGCCCACGAAGGAGAGCCTCTTGTGGGACAGGGCTATAAAGGCAGACTGCGCAATCAATAAAGTTGCCATTTTGAGCTTCCTCTATATTAGAGTCTGTGTCTCAATGGTCCTCGCCAGAGTGGTGCGAGAGTCCAGTACAGGGGGGGTTTTGTTGAGATGCAATATCTGGTGACTTTTGTGGCTGCAGCTTTTCCTGTCTGTGCTCTGCCCCATGTGGATTTTTTGATTGTTTGAATCCAGTGTTTTAAGGGCATGCATCTTATTTAGTTAAAGATATAGTGTATACCTATACATCTGAGTGATTTTGAATTACTCTGGCACTGTGCCAGGAAAGAGAACTCTCTTTTAAAGTGGGTTGTGACAGAATCTCTCCATTTAATCATCCCACTTTTTCCCTCTCTTCCCCTATCTCCTCTCTTATCTCCCTTTAGTGTTCTTCCCATTTATAGCCGCTGCAAATAAAGATGCCTGCAACCTCATTCTATTCTGCTTTTCTTTTCTTTCTTTCTCATCCCTATTATATACTTTATATGCTACTGAGAAATTGTCTCCCACTCCATTGAATTTCTTTAATGTTTTCCTTATATCCAGAACCGATTGTCCAATAAACAACATATTGAACACCCTCTGGTTTGCCTCATTTTCCGGGTTCACATCTGTCCATCTTCTAGTTACTTAGCATAACCTTTCATAAAAGACTGATGGATTTTCCTCTGGACCCTGCCTTACTTCATAAAGTTCAGGCACGTTCTTTAGTTAAGGCACTCCATACTGAACCCTGTATAGTATCAATTGCTGGTATTGTTTTAGTTGAGCTTTGGAGAGCAGAAAAAGCTCAGAGTTTTGTTGAGATGCAACAAATGGTGACCCTGACGTGATACTTGGACGGCCCCGACTGGCATCGGGAGCATGAGTATAGCCATGGCTGAGAAGATATTGCAGATGATTTGTGGGCCCTGAAGGAATGCGGATGCGGTTGAAGTCTGCGGGAGTGCGTTCGATCATCCTAAGGATGCAGCTGGAGGGTTGGATTAACCAACCGACAGATATAGCTATGTGGGAGACAGCGAAGCCGGAGATGTTGGAGATAGCGCTATCGGGTTCTGGGGAGAAGTTAAAGGATATGGGAAAACTTACGAAATTGGTAACAGTATTGAGAGAGGAAAAGTCAGTTGTGGAGTGCGCGTAGGCTGCTTTAGGGCTGGAAGCAACAGCTGCACAGGAGCCCCAGGCATGTCAGTGTGAAATCGACGGGAGGGCCGACAATCCCTTTGATTCAGGTCCGAGAGACACTGAGAAGGAGCCTGATCCACCACACTCCCCCCACCCCGTCCCTCTGACTAACGAGCACCAGTCAGGAGGGAGGCACAGCAGCAGGGAGAAGTTGAAATATTGCAAGCTTTGATTTATGCACCTGACGGCAGTCTGCGCTGGGAACTAATTAGTTACAAAGCGATAACAGGGATTCCAAAAACTGTAAAAGAGAACCAAGATGCCCGGCCGAGGCCCCCCCCTCCCACCTTCCAGCTCCCTCAGAGTGGCTCGCTGGGGGGGGGTGGGCCGCTTGCTGCCACTGCAGGGCTCAAACAGTTTTGGCATTACAGTGGGACCTATTAGTGGATGCGGTGGGAAATGGCTCACTTAAACAACATTGGTAGCAGTTCAAGAATCAAGACAGTTTAAATAATGCAATTTTACAACAGATGCGTTTTTTGTTTTGTCGAACTCTTATAAAGATACCAGATGTTGGAAAGCTGAGACAGGCGTGATCCATATATGGTGTTTATAGATAGATCAAAGGATGTGCTAAGCAGTTACAGAAGCCTTGATTTTGCAATCTGTGACCAAAAAAAAAAAAATTCCTAATGACAACTATAGAACGATATAGTTCGGAGGCATGTACCGACACAGACGCCTCCACAGCAAGCAGCAGTTCCCACCTCAGAGTGAGAATCAGAGGCAGCACCAAGATAGATGTGATTGCCACCGTCGCAGTAGTGCTGCAATCATCTGCCCTTCATACAATAACATGGAATGTAAAAAGACCATTGAGGTTGGCTTTACTGCCTTGTAATTAGAATGACTGTCAATAATTTGGTTGGGACTCTTTGTTTTACCTGGGGTCATTGATATGGGCTGTACTGGAATCATTCAAGCGAGGGTATGCGTACTGTCTCCACTAATGTCATGAACACCATTTCCACTAGTATTAATGCCAAAGGATATCTGGATAGTGTATTTAATTTTGTTCAAAGCGGCTGTGTTCCAAGCTGACTCTGTAGAGCATGGCTCACAAGGATTTGAGTCCACAAGAATCCTTGAAATACATTTGGCTTAGTCCCTACAAACACAGCCTCTTATGTTGAAGTGAACATTAACACAAAAGTGGGAAGCCAGGACATCTTTAAATGACTCTAGTGTAACCCTTAGTTGGGCACGTTCCACTAATTTTGTAGGGGAGAGATGTGTTAACTGCAAGGGGAATAGGCATTGGAACTATGAACGAGTAAAAATCGGGTACATCGCGAAATTTGGTGGAGGGGCAACTAGATCACAGGCCTGTAGTCCCATTTAATAGTCCTTGGAACACACCTGTCTTTATGATATAAAGAAAAACACGGGGAAGTGGCAATTGCTTTACGATTTCCGAGCAGTGAATGCTCAATTGGGAGGTATGGGGGCACTGCAGCTGGGACTGCCTCGAGTGTCCATCATACCAGAAGGCTGGCCGATCATCATCTTGGAGTCTGTTTTCCTCGATACCATTACACCCTGCTGATTCGGAGTGATTTGCCTTTACGGTGCCCAGTACTAATTTGCAAGCCCCGGATAAACGATGTCAATAGACGGTATTGCCGCAAGACATAAAGAATTCCCCCACCATCTGACAGATAATGGTATCTTGTGCGTTAGACCGCATCCGACAACATGCATTTGATGCATATATCCTACATGACATGGATGACATTCTGCTGGCTGCCAAACACAAGGGGAGCATGGAGCATGGACTCGTGCCTTGGAGGATCGAGGTTTGCATATTACAGATAAGAAGGCTTAACGAGTGGGAGACAGACAGTATTTGGGAGCATATTGAACATTATGACCCACAGGCCTCGTTACAGTGGCTGGAGGCAAAAGGGGTAGAACTGGCGCTCCTTGCCTTCCCAGATCAATCAATCAACATAGTCATGGACTCGCTGTACATCTTTACCATCTGCCAGAAACTTATCCATATGCATTTCACCACTACAGAAGTGGCCATGTTACTGAGCCGAGCAGGGCAACTTCAAAGTGAAAAGGCGGCCGTTATACATACTCCTTCTCATCAAAAGCTCCCTGGATTGTATAAGGCAGGAAATGACCGAGCAAATGCCACAGCAAAGGTCTGGGCATTGCAGGAGTCAAAGCGGCTGCATGCTGAGCTGCATCTCAGTGCTGATGCATTGGCAAGGGCATGTAAAATTTCAAAACCATATGCGTGAGAAGTTGTTCAAGCTTGCCCTTATTGTCAAAATGGTTCCCTCTGGGAAGCAGGCGTAAACCCCAGGGGTATTGAGGCAAATCGAATTTGGCAGACTGATGTTACGGAATTTGCGCCCTTTAGGCCTCGGCGATTCCTGCAGGTCACTATTGACATGTACAGCACAGTGATCATGGCCACCTGGCATGCGAGAAATACTGCAAGAGCCACGATTCTACACTGGTTAACATGTATGGTGTGGCTGGGTAAACCAGCGGTTATAAAAACAGATAATGGGTCCAACTATACGGCGCTTTAACCCATCAAAGGGCAGAATGATGAGGCATTCAGTTGAAAAAGGGCATTCCCGGGAATAGTCAAGGGCAGGCAATCGTGGAGCGAGCATACGGGACACTCAAACGTCTGCTGCTGCGGCTAGGGGAGGGGGAAGGACACCTCCTTGGAAGGGTGATTCCCTGGGTACAGCAGGATCTCCTTCTAGCAAAAGCCTTATATGCTCTCAGTCATCATGAATGCAGCAAACACATCCCAATTTTCAAACATTTTTCCCTTTTGCGGGCAGAGACTAACTATCCCCAGGTGCTTCAATATGGGAGCGGGGATGGAAATTGTGTGTCTTAGGGCGAGGATATGCTGCAGTAGAGAGACACGGTGAGATTAAGTGGGTGCCTGCACGCTTAGTGCACCCAGACAAGACCTCGGAGGGTGGGACGCCTACCGCCACGTCAGAAAAGGAACAGGTAGTTGACTAACCATGACCTCAAGTGTTTTGTAGGTTGGAGCCTAATCGCGGTTCTGCACTATTTGCCGGAAGCTTACCTACTGATATATGGCCTGGCCCTGACGGCTGGGAACCTTTGGGAGCAAGACACTGGTGAAAACTGATGGGTGCAGTGGGCATGTGCAAGGAATTTGACTTAGATGTGCCTATATCTGCCAGCAGTTCGTGCAGTAGGGCAAATGTGTGCCCTTTTCATACCACAGCCGACTACAGATCTTTTGGAGAATGACTTTTCCTCTATAAAAAAAAAAATAAAAAATAAAAAAGAAAAAAGAAAAGAAAAGGGGGGTTACCATACGTGAAATCGATATAAGCCTTATTGGATAATGCATTGTGCATATTTTAAGTGTTGTATATTCCCGGTACCATGTAGCATTGTAAAAGTGTGGATCCACTAGTGATAACCAATTGTATGAATGTATACAGCTAGCTGAGAAATGAGTGTTTGTGTGTGTTTGAAGTACTTCAAACATTTGAGAGACTTAGAAATTGATTTTGATTAATCTTGAAAATATATCTCTGGGACCTTTCAATCTCAAATGTCCACTAAGTCGGCAACAAGGTAGATTTACCTGGGGATCTTTGGAATGAAAGGCTTCAGAAGTAAAAAGTTTGAAATACCTAGCAAAACATACAAAAACTGCCTGACCTTGCAGCTGTATGTGTGTGAGTTCCCCTCGCCTCTTCTCCTTCCTTTCTAAGTTTTTTTTTCTTTCAGCTTTGAAGAAGTCCAGAGGAATTAACGGTGTTATCTCTCTTGGGGAATGCCAATTTGTGAGAACACTCTACATTCCAGAGTCACTTGTCAGCGACTCCTGGGTCCTAGTGCAGACAACATTTAGGGATAATTGAGCCAATGATACAGGAAAATCCAAATCACAGAATCACAGAATAACCAGTTTGGAAGAGACCCACTGGATCGTCGAGTCCAACCATTCCCACCAATCCCTAAATCATGCTCCTAAGTACCTCATCCACCCTAACCTTAAACACCTCCAGGGACGGTGACTCAACCACCTCCCTGGGCAGACCGTTCCAATACCTAACCACCCTCTCCGTGAAGAATTTTTTCCTAATGTTAAGCCTAAATCTCCCCTGGTGGAGCTTGAGACCATTCCCTCTCGTCCTGTCCCCTGTCACTTGGGAGAAGAGGCCAGCTCCCTCCTCTCCACAACCTCCCTTCAGGTAGTTGTAGAGAGTAATAAGGTCTCCCCTCAGACTCCTCTTCTCCAGGCTGAACAACCCCAGCTCTCTCAGTCGCTCCTCATAAGATTTGTTCTCCAGCCCCTTCACCAGCTTTGTTGCTCTTCTCTGGACTCGCTCCAGAGCCTCAACATCCTTCTTGTGGTGAGGGGCCCAGAACTGAACACAGTACTCGAGGTGCGGTCTCACCAGTGCCGAGTACAGGGGGAGAATAACCTCCCTGGACCTGCTGGTCACGCCGTTTCTGATACAAGCCAAGATGCCATTGGCCTTTTTGGCCACCTGGGCCACAAACACTCATTTCTCAGCTAGCCATATACATTCATACAATTGGTTATCACTAGTGGATCCACACTTTTACAATGATTCATTACATATTATTGAGTGGATATTTTACCACTTCAACCTTAAAAACAAGCGACAAACAGAAACATAGTAACTAGATTTAAACTTATTACAATGATAGTCACCGAGGGGAGAAAAAGAAGTATTCAGTTATTAGGTCAAGACTCGACAATCATTTATATCCCGATGACAAAATATGCTACGTGCTGCATGGCAGGGGGGAATCAGGAGAGACACTACAAAACAGATTGATGAAGGTGCAATATGTAATGAATCTTTTGCGAATAGCAGGAGATGATCAAATTGTGCCGATGTTGAAGCATATGCAAACCATGTCATCAAAATTAGAGCAAGTGCAAGACAATGTGAAAATGCTATTGAAACACAGTTATCATGGGCACTGGACAGGTCTGTGTAAGCTACTAACATGGGACGAGGTTATGCTTGTGTTTTCACAGATACAGGACCACTTTGGGCACCTGCAAGATGGAACGAGCAATGTTGCTGTGTGACAACTGTTAAGCCTCAACCACAAAAGCAGTTGATAAGAATGAGGAGGAATGTTATTCTTAATGGTGTTCATTGCTTTAACAATTATCCTGTGTGTTACTGTGTATACAACATCAAGTCAATCATATGTTTCACCTGAACACTTTAGTCGTCGACAAGCGAAAAGGGGAAATTGTGGGAACATTTTACAGAGAAGAAGGCCTTGAAACAGAGAACTGAAAGATAAACAAAGGCCAGTTCGGTGGGGAGAAAAAACAGCCTTCTGATAAGCAGCTGGAAGGAATACAAGAGCTGGTTCAGTGGGAACGAGTATCAGCTGACAGAAAAACAATTGAAGAAAACTATCAACATAGTTCATTTTACTGTAACTTGGTTTCTTGGCATGTGCAGTAGTTTAGCCAATGATGTGTTAGTACTAGCTTTATAGACAGTTACCTTTAACCAACAATACACTGTAGAACGGGGGCCGGGTGCAACTCTGGCTATCTCGGCTTGGTGGCCGGGGAGCGATTTGCGGGGGGACGGGATGCGCTGGCTGATGCTTTGCAGGGTGTATGGGACTGGTTTGCATCATTTAGTCTAAAGGAATGGATTTTATGGGGTGTTGCAGCTTTGCTTCTTCTATTATTGCTTCTAATGATTTGAGTTGTGCATTTCAATGTCTCCTCGCACGTACGTGTGGCATGCAGCATGCCTCTGCTGTTCAACGTGCGCTACTCCTGCAAGGGGAGGGGGATTTTTTGTTGAGATGCAACAGGGAGGGTTGATTTAGGAAGAATTTTTTTTATGATGAAGGTGGTGAATCGCAGAATCACAGAACAGTTGGGGTTGGAAGGGACCTCTGGAGATCTAACCTCCCTGCTAAAGCAGGTTGCACAGGAACCCATCCAGGTGGGTTTTGAATATCTCCAGAGAAGGAGACTCCACAACCTCTCCGGGCAGCCTGTTCCAGTGCTCCATCACTCTCACAATAAAGGAGTTTTTCCTCAGGTTCAGATGGAACTTCCTGTGTTCCAGTTTGTGCCTGTTGCCCCCCTGTCCTGTTGCTGGGCATCACTGAAAAGACTCTGGCCCCATCCTCCTGACACTCACCATTTAGATATTTATAAGCATTGATAAGATTCCCTGCTCAGTCTTCTCCAGGCTAAACAGACCCAGCTTTTCCTCATAAGAGAGATGCTCCAGTCCCCTAATCGTCTTTGTGGCCCTCTGCTGGACTCTCTCCAGTAGTTCCTTGTCTTTCTTGAGCTGGGGAGCCCAGAACTGGATACAGTACTCCAGATGCAACCTCTCCAGGACATAATAGAGGGGGAGGATAACCTCCCTCAACCTTCTGGACACACTCTTCTTAATGCACCCCAGGATACTACTGGACTTCTTGGCCACAAGGGCACACTGCTGGCTCATGGATAACTTGTTGTCCACCAGGACTCCTAGGTCCTTCTCCACAGAGCTGCTTTCCAGCAGGTCAACCCCTAACCTGTACTGGTGTATGGGGCTATTCCTACCTAGGTGCAGGACTCTGCACTTGCCTTTGTTGAACTTCATCAGGTTCCTCTCCAGCCAACTCTCCAGCCTGTCCAGGTCTCGCGGAATGGCAGTACAGCCTTCTAGTGTGTCAGTCACTCCTCCTAGTTTTGTGTCATCAGCTTTGGGTGTCTGGACTCTGCCAGACAGTCAGAGTTGACTTTATATCTCCACTTGATAGAATAAAAAAAAAATTAGAACTCAGAGCAGTTTATCTGAAAGGAAATGGAAATTGCTTTGATTTGCATTCAGTAGCAAAGGATTCAAATATAGGCGAGTTTAGTTTAATTCTGAAGTATCTGCAGGAAGAAAACATTAATTTAGCAGGCTACCTTATTAAACTAAAAAAAATTTAGAAAACCCATATTTTACCTATTTAAGTAATTTAGATTTGTTGTAGTATCTGTTTCAGGGGAAATTGTGCAATGATGTGTGAAATTGTCACAGGTCATGCAGCTAAGTGATAGTGCTGGCAAGAAGTTTCTCAAATAAATTCTGCCTTCCACCTAGCTGCTCTGCTTTCCCTGATAGTGATACATAGCTTTTTACTCTTTTTTTCCAGTTACTCTAAAGTGTTGGGCTTTTTTCCAGAATTGCTTCGCTAATTCATCTGTGTTCTGAGGTTCTGGGCAGGGCTAAACATTGTTTAAAAATCACCTCTTTTTTTTTCCACTCTGGTAGACTCTATTTCATTGTTCTTCCCATCATATTTCAGAGTATTTCCTCCATGCATTACCTTTTTTCACTCACTCCCCCCCAACAATGGGATGGGGGAGACAATTGGAAGAGTAGAAGTGAGAGAACTCATGGGCTGAGGCAAGAATAGCTTGATAACTGAAAAAAAGTAAAATAAAATACTAACAACAACAACAAATTGTAATGACAAGGAAAATAAGAAAAAGAGAAAATGAACCCAGGAAAGACAAGCGATGCAAATGAAAAACAATTGCTTGCCACCAACAGACTGATGCCCGGCAAGTCCCTGTGCAGCAGCCCCCTCAGCCAACTTCCTCCAGCTTTATATGCTGAGGATGATGTCATATGATATGAAATATCCCTTTGTTCAGTTGGGGTCAGTTGTCCCAGCTGGGTCCCCTCACAACTTCTTGTGCACCCCAAGCCTACTCGCTGGTGGGGCAGTGTGAGAAGCAGAAAAGGCCTTGACTCTGTTGTAAGCCCTTCTCAGCAGTAACTAAAACATCCCAGCGCTATCAACACTCTTTCCAGCACAACAAAAAAAACATGGCCCCATACAGGCTACTATGAGGAACATTATCCCAGACAAAACCAGCACACCAGGTGACATACAATGGCAACCCTTGGAGAAAATGAAGCCCTTTGCTGAGTCTGGTGGAGGAAACCTTGGGTGTGAATAGTCTAGTACTAGCTACAACATACACTGTGACAAAGCAACTCCAGCTCTGCAATCAAATCTGATTTGAACTGGTTTAATACAGTGAATCAAATAAAATGAGTGAATAAATAAATTAAAAAAATTAAACTCTTTTTTAAAGAACTAGAAGACAGCGGCGGGGGGGAAACGACATGACACCCAAAGCTGTAGCTATTCCCTTGGTTGGCAACAGATGTAAAGCACAAGTTTTCTTTGTTTCACAGGCAGGTGAATAAGTTCCAGTTCCTATTTCCATAGTCCATGATTGTTGGCGTTTCTTGAACTTGACCCCTGGGGAACACTGCTAGCTACAGGCTCCAACTAGACTCTCTGCCACTGATCACAACACTCTGAGCTCTGCCATCCAGCCAGTTCTCAGTCCACCTCATTGTCCACTCATCTAACCCACGCTTCCTAAGCTTACCTATGAGGATGTTATGGGAAACAGTGTCAAAAGCCTTGCAGGCCACTTTACAGTACTTCATAGAAATAGAAATCACCATTTGCATTTTTATTTAGTAAAAAGGAAAAGCACCAAACGGCACACAGGACTCCAGTCCTACATGTACCTATCACTTGAGCATAAACTGAAAACACTTTGCAGCTATGTGCTTCTTAACACAACTGCAAAACCAAACTGCTAATACTTTTAAAATATGTTGCCTGAATTCTACAGCTACAAAGGTAACATACAAAACTCATTCTTTTGAGATATGAGTTGTTCTAGTTTGCTTTTAATTGCACATCAGTTGGGGTTGTTCAGCCTGGAGAAGAGGAGGCTGAGGGGAGACCTTATTACTCTCTACAACTACCTGAAGGGAGGTTGTGGAGAGGAGGGAGCTGGCCTTTTCTCCCAAGTGACAGGACAAGAGGGAATGGCCTCAAGCTCTGCCAGGGGAGATTTAGGCTTGAGATAAGGAAAAAATTCTTCACAGAAAGGGTCGTTAGGCATTGGAACAGTCTGCCCAGGGAGGTGGTTGACTCGCCTTCCCTGGAGGTGTTTAAGGTGAGGGTGGATGAGGTACTTAGGGGCATGGTTTAGAGATTGGTGGGAATGGTTGGACTCCACGATCTGATGGGTCTCTTCCAACCTGGTTATTCTATGATTCTATCAAATTCAAGCATCAGATTAGTTAATTTAGTAATGGATTCTACTTATTAGGCACTTTAGAAGATACAAGGCAAAATCCTTCATCATGCTATATCCTGCATCAGAAGACTTGTAGCCAAAACAGGATACATCTCTTGTTGTTCTTGTATATGGTATATTAGTCAATGCTGTTTCACCATGT
The DNA here is from genome assembly GCA_033459285.1 of Clamator glandarius. Classification (NCBI taxonomy): domain Eukaryota; kingdom Metazoa; phylum Chordata; class Aves; order Cuculiformes; family Cuculidae; genus Clamator; species Clamator glandarius. The sequence continues at coordinate 205,664 of JAUNZM010000299.1, read as the reverse complement.
AAAGATGGACTTCTTCACTGGCATTGTTTGCATCTTAAACATTGTCAATGTTTAAGCTCAATGAGGGGGAGGTGTAGGAGTAAGCAGGTGCTGCCCCCCCCCCCCCCCAATCCCCTATCCGACTGCCCTGGAAACCTCAAACTTTATTGAAAGAGCTTCTGCACATGCACAGCAAGACCACCACCCCCACATGCTAATGGAGCACAGACTTGCCCTATAAATAGAACTTGCAAGAAGGCATGGCACACATGCTCACTACCCCAATAGAAATGGCCTGGAAGAACTACTGGACCACATGTTCCTGAAGAATTGCCATGTCCCATTGGAGTGGTGACCCCCTTTTTTCCCCTTTTCTCCACCTGCTACTTAATTTTTTTCTCTCTCTCTTTTCTTATTCATCTTACTGTGCCTGCTTTTGATTTTTTTTTTTCTTTCCTGGCATTGTGGTGTGTCAGATCAAATGTGAGTTCTGTGACCTTGGCTGTGTTCAAGGTATCAGATTGTAATCTGGGAAGACTGAGATCTATTTTTTCAATTTAGAGAACTTACCGCTAGGAGTGCACCTGCGTATATTGATTGTTATTTTGGTTGTTCCAAAATAAACACTGCAATTCGATTTTATGCTGAGAGATTTGTTGGTCTCTGAGTTGCTGCACAGATATCAAACAACCTTCCCTCTTCTACTGTGCAGGTCAGAGGGGGCCCAAACATGGTGTCAGGAGCAGACCCTGACACACCAGTATGTAAAGAAATTATGAAACTGACATTCTGACACAGATTATTTTTTACCATACTGCAATTAAGATGTACTCCAAGCAATAGGTCTGAATTGATAAATGCATTTTACCTTTTTGAGGGCTTCTAATAAAAGACATGGGACCTTTCTGGGAAGTAGAAACGGTTTTGTACAGTCCAAAATTTTCACTAAATAGCTCAATTTTAGGAATTTTTACCTATATGTTGCATATCTATCAAAAGGAAATAAAACATAACAAAGCAAGCTATGCTGTGCAATTAGTGATTGTCCTTTTCAGCCACAGTCAGCACTTAAAGACATATTTGTCTTCCCATAAAGTCTTCCAGGTGGAAAGAGAAAGGTGAATTAGATACCTCAGTTTCAGATGCTGCTTATGAAAAAATTACTTAAGAGGGCTGTTCCAGTTTGGCTCCAGTTTATTTAAAAGCTTGTCTTCTTCCTTGTCTGTAACCTTCTCCTAGCTAGGCAAGATCTGATTCATTTCAGGAGTCAAGGCTGAGACTTTTAAAACTTATATTTTTTCTACTAGATTTTTACTGTATCAGATAAGATAATTAAGGGAATTATTTTGACTTATTTACCTTAAGGAATCTGAAGAAAACAGCATCTTCCATTATCAGTTCTTTTCAGTTGCTTTCCTAGGCCTTCCTATAATTGGACACTGTCTAGGTCTTGCTAAAATGGAGAGCAACTATTTGAGACTGATCAACATAAACTCATATGATATCATCCCCCTTAGCAATACCAGAATTGGACTGTGACTTACTCACAGTAGCATTTACAAAAGTAGCCCCTGTTTTACTATAGAGTGCTAAGCACAAAGTGTGATCAGCATAAAAGCCCAAACTCTCAAATACTCTGTGAAATAAAGTTTTACTTAACTTGTTACAACAAGAAATGATTAGTAGTGATTAACAACAAGTTAACAATAACAGCTTTCAAGTCAATTTGTCTAATCATTACTACAAGAGAATAGGTATAGTAATTAAGAAAGATACATCACCAATTGTCCTTTTATCATCATCCAGACCCATCAGTCACTGTGGGATCCTCTTTTGCAGCAAAGATTTGGAGAGCTTGTTGCAGACAATTGGGGATCCTATGAAGCGTATCCACTCTTTTTCTAGTCCTATGTGTGCTGGAGAAGCTACAATTAAGGTGGCACAGCCCAATTCTACTGATAACACCGACTATGACACATTTTCTCACACTCTCTGTATTAAGAATAGCACAGCCCAGTTCTACTGATAATAGCAATGTGAGAAGTTACAATTAAACAGTACACAGTAATGCAGTACAAATCATTCATGAGTCACCTATTTTGTTTTAGGCTTGTCAATCAGGCCCTGTCACTTCAACCCCTAAACCAGGATAGGGACTATGTTACTCCCAAAGGAGATGTTTCTGTGTAGAAAACAGGAACCTAATTATGTGGGAACATTTTACAGAGAAGAAGGCCTGGATGCTGTGAGACTGATTGATACTGAACAATTCTAACAAGGCCTTGAAACAGAGAGCCGAAAGATAAACAAAGGCCAGCTGAAAGAAATACAAGAGCTAGTTCAGTGGGAACGAGTACCAGCTGAAAGAAAAACAATTAAAGAGAACTATCAACATAGTTAATTTTAGTGTAACTTGGTTTCTTAGCATGTGCAGTAGTTTAGCCAATAATATGTCAGTAATAGCTTTATGGACAGCTACCTTTAGCCAATAATACACTGTAGATACCCTCGTGGGCACCCAGTTATGTAACTGAAAAGGGTTTATAAAGAAACAACTAAGCTCAATAAATTGAACACTCACTGATCATATTGATCTCTGCGTTTGATTCCGTGAGGCTCCTGTCAACATAATTAGTCTTAAATTTAACACATGATAAACTAAAAGTGCTAATTAAACAGTCATTTCGTACAGCATCTTCAATTCTTGGCCATTTTATCAGCATTTTCATGCTTTTGTAAGTAGAACCAAAATGCTGGCTCATATAGGAGAAAGCAAAGCACACCAGTCCAGCACTAGAATCATCTAATTGTTTTGACACAATAAAAATCTCCTAGCTGGAGGACTTTTTTTTTTTTTTTTTTTAATTTTGTTTTTTCCAAACTGTGCTGCAACAAGCAAAGAGTTGAGGATAAACAAACACTTCCTGTAAGGACATGGTCAGCAAAATGCATTCCTAAACTTTGAAATTGACAGCTCTGGACTTGTTTCCAGAGTCTAATATATTTGGATTACAATCTGGGTTTCAGTTTATTTCTAAACAAACAATTATTAGACCTTTGCTAGAGGAACTGATCAGCCAGGTCTCCTCAGCCAGATATCTCTTTGCAGGTAGCATAAGACTTGAGATTTACCATGAAAGCATGATACAGGTCTACATCTTTGCTCCTGAGTTCTATTAATTAATAAGGAAGTTTTTAAAGCATCAGCCAAGAGTTGAAGGTTCAAGGATTAATTATGAGGGGAAGGCAAGAGAAAGAGCCATTCCTTTACCACCTGTAACAAAAGTCAATTTACAGCAGATTCATGCCTCTGAATTTTTTTGTCATTTCCAGCCTCTTCTCTTGTTGTAGCTTGCAGTTGCAAATTTAAATCTCTACTTTGAAATGCAAACTTTGATTTCCTGATGTAATTGTATAATTGTGTCTTTCTTCTCCCTCATCTCCTTAGGTAGGTCTGTGTCTTTGTGAACCAACTGTACGAGCCAGAATCAGTGAGGGATGTGAGGCAAAACCCTGACCAGCAAGCCTTCTACATTGCTTCAGTGAACCCCATTTTGGACCCATGAGTCTACATCCTCCTCCACGAGACTGCGCTCAGCAAAGGCATTGTGAAGACTGTGGGAAATCTTGGCTGCTCCGAGGGATCAGAATGCAGGCTTAACATTGGCCTTGAACAGATACCCATGTATCCTTGATGAAGCTGGAAAGTGCCAAGAAGAGCCAAGTAAACAAGATTAAGAAGCTGCCAGGCCACAGGTGGAATCATCCAATTATGAAGTTACAACAGCAAAAGAATCATCCAATTATGAACTGTTGGTCTTTGGCTAAACCAATCATGTATGAACACAGTTCCAGAAAGGGTATAAAAAGTCTTGTAAAACCAATAAAGATGTCCTTTTGCTCACAACTTCTATGTGTCGTTGACCACCCCAACCGTGACATCTGGCGATCCCAACGTAATCGCTGCAATTGGACCGTAGACAGCAGAGCTCAAGAGCTGTGGGGGTGGTGCCCCAGCAAAGCAGAGCAGCGGGTAAGAGAGCTGCCAGAAGCTGGCTATGTTTGAAGAGACACCTGGATAAGGTGAGTCGCTGGGAGATATGAGTACTTCCTTAAGTAAGGAAGAGACAACAATCATTACTATGTGGAAAATGATCTTGCAAAAATGGGGAGTTAAGTTAGAGGAGTAGATATTGTAACAAAAATGCTATTATGGAGTAAAGAACAGGGATATGAAGCAACTACCGTAACTTCTTTTAGTGTTTCTAACTGGAAAGACGTGGGCGATAAACTGGTTGACTCTGCTACACGGGGGAATAAAGACACTGCAGCACTTTTAGCGAAATGGCGTCTGCTTTATGAGACCCTGAATTATTTTAAGCTGCAGCGAGACCAGGTGGAGGGAATCACCTTTGTTTCTAATACCATGCAGTGTCTTGCGCCTCCTGTGCCACTCCTTTCAGAGGAACAGACTCTGGGGAATAAACGCTAAGGGATATGGACGCTAAGGGAACAACAGAGAAAGTAAAGTTAGAAGGCAAAAAGAAAGTAGATTCCGGAGTACGCCCTAAAATTCATGAGCTGCCTTTTGATGTTTGCTTAGCATTCGAGCAAGAAACCTGGGATAAAATTGGAGTTCGAGTATTGGATCAAGCGGCTTGGGCGAATAACACGGCTATTAAGTTGCTCAGTCCCTGACGGAATGTTTTGGAAGCACTAAAGGTGTATGTCGGCTCTAAAGAGCACAGTGATAATTCAGAGTCGAGTGCAGGATCATCAAGAACTGCACTAACCCCCCCCCCATCCCCCTGAACTAGCTGTACTTGGCCCTGCACCCTCCGACAGGGATGTCAACAACCCCTTCGGGTCGGGTCCGAGAGACCCCGAGAAGGAGCCTGATCCATCTCAATCCTGTCCTTCAGACCTGATAGGCACAAGCCAGGAGGGAGGCGGAGCAGTGGGGGGGCCTTGAACTCTTGCTAGCTTTTCCTGTGATCTATGCACCGGAAGTCAGTCCACGCTGGGAACCAGTTACTTACAAAGTTATAAAGGAGATTCCAAAAGCTGCAAAAGAGAAAGTGCTAACTAACTGCTCTGCCACCAAGCTGCCCAGCCGAGGGTGAGCCACTGTCCCGGGCCACGGGGGTCCAACGGGGGGGAGGGAGGAGGGGTTTCCCACCCCCCATCTCCTGCGGCCCTGCCCAGAGCAACTGGAGCAGTCCCTGGTAATTTACAGCTCCCACAGGATGATCCTTTGGGACCGAAGGGACTGCAACAAATCACAGTAAGATATGACCTGATGAAACGATATTGGTAGCAGTTCAAGAATCAAGCCAGTTTAAATAACACGATTTTACAACAGGCGCGGCATTTTGCTTATCAAACACTTATATAGACACCGGATGTCAGAAAGCTGAAACAGGCATGAACCGTATAGGACATTTATAGACAGACTGAAGGATGCGCTTGACAAGCAGGTAGACAACTGAGCAGCTAAAGATGCCTTAATTTTGCAATCGGGGTAAAAAATCCTAATGACAAATGTAGAAAGATATTGTGCGATCTGAAAAAACCTACAACAGCTGGGATAATTTACCTATCAAGCACAGCTAATGGCTGCTGCCCTGACTGTAAATCAGGAGCAAAGCGCGGTTCGGAGGCACGTGCTAACACAGATGCCTCTGCATTAAGCAGCAGCTCTCACTTTAGAGCAAGATCCAGTGGCAGCACCAGGATGGATGTGGCCATCACCATTGCAGTAGTGCTGCAATTGTCCATAGTTCACACAATACCACTGAACGTAAAAAGACCGTTGGGGGTGGTTTTACTGTCTTGTTATTAGGACGATCATCAATAACTCAGTTGGGAATCTTTGTTTTACCTGGGATCATAGATGCAGACTTTACTGGAATAATTCAAGCAATGGTATAGACACCATCACCACCAGTGTTAATACCAAAGGATAGCCAGATAGCACAATTAATTTTGTTCAAAGCAGCTATGTTCCAAGCTGACACTAGAGAGCATGGCTCACAAGGTTTTGGGTCCACGGGAATCCCTGAAATACATTGGATGCAGTCTTTACAAACTCAGCATCCTATGTTGAAGTGCACATTAAGTTTAAAAAAGGGAAAGCCAGAACATCTTAAAATGGCTGTAGTGCAACCCTTTGTTGTGCATGTTCCCCTAATCTTAGGGGAAGAGATGTGTTAAGTGCAATGGTAATAGGCATTGGAACCATGAACGAGTGAAAAATTGGGTGCATTGCAAAAGTTAGTGGATGAACAGTCCTTGGAACACACCTGTATTTGTGACAAAAAAGAAATCTGGGAAATTGCTTTTATTACATGTCTTTTCTAGACAAACTACAGGAGGCCTTAAATAAGCAGGCAGGCAATATTGCTGCTAGAGAAGTGTTGCTTAAACAATTATGACGGAGACCAGCTCACAAGGACGCCTAGGTAACAGACGGGCTACCGCTCTGGTGGCAAATAGCGAAACTTTACTTCAAGAGTGGCAATATATACATGCTCAGATAGTAGTTCAAAAAATAGGTTCACACACACAACAGCATCTGGACATAATCACTATCAACATTCATATCCTGGGAACACAGCTGAATTCACTGTCTCATCTCAGCTTAGCTCGAAACGTCCTCCCAATGTTTACAGAACACATTATCTCAGCCTGCAACTTTACTTGCTCTAAATCACGGAATAAGGGAGCAACCATCAGGCATGCCAAGAGTTCCCAGAGCACCCCTCCCTTCCAGGAGGGGGGCCCCTTTTTTCCCTTCTGCAGTTCTAGCTTAACCCTTTCAGGCCAGCAGAACTGTGTGCAGCCTAATGGCTCTCCTCATCCCACCCTTTTTCTTTTTATTAGATAAACATTGGTGGAGGTTTTTCTTTGGAGTGTTCTAATTTAATCTTTTTAGGTAAAATTTTCCGTTTTTTGAGCAACTGAAAGCTCTAGCTTATGAGAATTTATCATGTCCTGAATATGTTGTTTCAATTCTTTTAAATCAAGAGAAGTGTTAGCATTATTCCAAATACCTTGTAAATGACTTTGTATCTTATCCCAAGAAAACATGGTGCGATTATATGGGACTGGGGTTACACATATGGTACGATATTCAGCATGGCAAGGAAGGGATTCTCGAGTGGCTAAAATTTGCAACTGTCTTCCCAGGATATCAACTGTATCTTTGAGTGAGTTGAGACGCAATTCTGTCTTTTCATCCCAATTTTCCTGACTCTGTAATGCTCTAGATACATTGATAGACAATTCATTCACAAACGCAGCAGTCTGGATACTAGAGGCTAGAGATATAGAGGCTACTGTTGTTATTGCAATGGCAGCAATTAAGGCTGCAATCCCAGTTATCCAATCACCCGTTTAGATCGATGTGTCAATTGTCGCATTACCTCCTCTAATATTTTAACCCCTCTATCTGCATACCAATCATGCGATAGATTAACAGGTAGATATACATAGTCAGGTTGTTTTACCAACAAAAAGGAGTCACTAGTACTATTTATACAATTAGAAATTTGACAGTTACTACAGCTAACATTAGTATCATTCACAATTTTCAAGGGCCCACTCAAAAATGCATAAGGTTCTGGGACACAGGCCCGCATATAGAACTCAGTCTGATTTTGCGTTCCTTCCATTGCCCATATTTTGCCTATTCGAATCCATGTAACATTCAACCTTTTTGCTTTGATTTTTCCCAGGGCGGCAGCAGCCTTCCACAGGTTAGAATAAAAGGTTTGTTTATTCTTTGTCCAAACTCCAGAAACAAGGTTAACGGGTCGCGAATTTTGATTGATCATATTCCAATCACACAAAGATGTGTTAGAACACACTGTTTCGTTGGCATGACACACTCTCCAATATGGTGCAAAATCCATTTTTGGCGGGGAGAGGTTTCGACAAAGAGGTATATGCGAGGGCGGTATCCCAGGACCTTGGCTAACATTTTGTAGGTCAGGATAATAGAAATCAAGAGCCCAGTGGATTCCTGCTGAAACATTTTGATCCCAATCATGTCGCATAACAACCTTTTCACACAAGGGCTCAGTATAATTAGTCTGAAAGCACATAGGTTTACCATCTAATCTACCAGAATAATTGAAAAATGCCGAAAAGACTGAAATATGCATATCAGAATATTGCCCCATAAACTTAGTTTGGTTATTATATACAGGAATATCTGTCGGCTCGTCCCATGTAACTGGATGGATTACAGGAGGATTAGGGACAAAAGCCCAATATATTTCAGCTTGACACCCACGTTGCAGCAACCATAGAGCACTAAGTAACAGGGCCAGAAGCTGAATTCTGTATCGCATTCTCATATCCCAATCGCGGGTCAGGGACAATCTCTGCAGACGTCTCCGCAGCTTTCCCATCTTGGTTTTTGGCATGACGAATGCACCGCTCCGGTATCCACCGTGGCGAAGTTTCATCTGTGGGAAAAACACAAACATACCCTCGACCCCAGATTAGTACTGGGTCAGGCCCATGTAATTTCCCGTCCATTGGATCTCTCCAGTATACCAAAGGTTTGGAACTGATGGTGTGGTTCTAATGTCGATCAGCAGCAGATAAACCATCATCGTCCTTAGTTAAAAAATTTAAAACAAATAGCGCATGTGACAATATAGAAGATGGAGTATCCTTGATACCCCATGTCCCCCTTTTTGTTTTATCAATTTGAGTCTTTAACAGATGATTATACTTTTCAACAATCCCTTGGCCTAGCGGATTGTAAGGAATACTCGTTTTATGCTGAATAGAAAATTGTCAGCAAAAGCCTGGAAATCCTTTGCTTGTGTAAGCCGGGCCATTGTCAGTTTTGATTGTTTTGGGTATTCCCAAGACAGAAAAACAATGAAGTAGATGACTACAAACGTGGGATAATTTTTCCCCAGTCAAGGCAGATGCCACTGCATAATGGGAAAAGGTATCTATTGTAACGTGAACATAAGAAGATTTCCCAAAAGAAGCAATATGGGTAACATCCATTTGCCATAAATCATTAGGCATTAGGCCTCTGGGGTTTACGCCAAAATGGGGGACAGGTAACAAGGGCCACAAGAGGAACAATTTTTAACAATGGTACGAGCTTGCTCTCTTGTAATACGGCATAGCTTCCTCAAGGTTCGGGAAGACAAATGGTGTAAGTTGTGCAGTCTCTCTGCCTCCGCAATATTATATACTTGTGGCCTTGTCAAGTCATCTGCCAACTGATTTCCTCGAGTCATAGGTCCTGGTAAATTAGAATGACTACAGATATGGCCTACAAAAACTGGAAAGTCCCTTTGCAACCATAAGGATTGTATAATACTCAGATATTGTTGAATGAAGGTGACCTTGGAATTTATCACAGGAACTGTCTCGAGCCACTGTAGAGCCTGTACAATATACAAACTATCCGTAATAATGTTCAAAGACTGTGAATATTTCAACAAGGCCTGGTAAACAGCATAAAGCTCCGCCATTTGTGCAGAGACGTTTTCCAATGTCCAAGTAAAATGTTGTGATGACACCACAAGGACGGCTCGGCCATTAGATGATCCATCAGTATAAACTGTTAAAGCATCCTGTACGGGGGCTTGCTTGACTATCTTAGGAAAAACAATAGGGTGATATGTGGCAAAACTAAGCAGTTTATTCAAAGGATATGTGACGGATATTTCTCCTGCATAATTAGCTAACGACAAGGCAAATTCATCCATCATGTTGAGTAACCAAGTAAGTTGGGCAGATTTGTATGGCAATATAATTTTTGCTGGATCTCGTCCAAGATGAGCAATACTTAATTTTCGTCCTTGTTGGATTCGTTCTGCTACCTTGTGGGGATATGATTTTAAGGTTACATTCTGACTATGATGTCCATGGATCCATTTGAGGATTCCGTTTTGATATAATACCCCAGTAGGGGACAATTGAGTAGGTAGAATGATTAAATCCCAGGGTTTGGATGGGTCAGCATAAGTCAATTGAGCACTTTCCATGGCCTTTTCCACTAGTCTCAAGGCCTGACAAGCTTCTACTGTTAATTCACGAGGAGAGCTAGGATCGGGGCTGCCCTCCAAGATCTTAAATAAAGGACTTAGGTCGTGGGTGGTGAGCTTGAGGAATGGCCTCATCCAATTAATATCACCTAAGAGTTTTGGAAAATCATTCAATGTAGACAGCTGCTGTAAAGAAAGGACAATCTTTTGTGGCACGAAGTGTTTGGGATATAACTGAAATCCCAGATATTTAAAAGGAAAGGTTCGTTGTACCTTTTCTTGAGCTATCTTTAGCCCATTCTATGTCAGTTGTCGTTCCATATGAGCATAAGCTGCAGTCAATATGTCAGTAGACTCAGCAGCCAGCAAGATGTCATCCATGTAATGTATGCAGAGCAAGGAAGGAAAGCTCTTCCTTGTTTGTTTGAGACTTCTATCTACAAACTTTTGACACAAGGTGGGGCTGTTAGCCATTCCCTGAGGTAATACCTGCCATTGGTAACGATCCATGGGTTCACTATAATTAATAGAAGGGACGCTAAGAGCAAACCTTTGACAATCACAAGTATAGTATAAAAACAATCTTTTAGATCAATGATAATTTTCTCATAGTGAGCTGGTATAGCCATAGGACTTGGTAGCCCTGGTTGTAACGCTCCCATTGGGTACATGGTTTTATTAACTGCTCGGAGATCCTGTAATAATCTCCATTTTCCAGATTTCTTCTTCACAACAAATATGGGAGAATTCCATGGAGAAGTAGATGGCTCTATATGCCCTAGGGTAAGTTGCTCCTGTACCAACTCCCTAGCCGCTAATAACTTCTCCTTAGGTAGTGACCACTGATCTATCCAGACAGGCTCATCAGATTTCCAGTGAATTTTATCCGCATGGGGGACAGGAGTATCAATGGTCACTACAGGGAAAAACCCATTCCGGTTCTGTCCGCTTTTCTGTATATTTTCAAGGGTTCAGGATTGCCTGTCAAGTCTTTCTCTAACCCCTTACCAGGGAGATGGCGTTGATTGCACATCATGTTGGTAACTTGAGGACTGGGACTATATAGATAGGCTCCCATTTGAGCTAGGATGTCTCTACCCCACAAATTAACAGGAAGTCCTGTTAGCACATAAGGTTGTACAGTACCAGTATGTCCTTCCTCATCTTTCCAACACAAGATCTTAGTACTTTGTAAGGGAGTATTAGCCATACCAATTCCTTTGAGATGTGTGATAGATAATTGCAAAGGCCAATCCGATGGCCACTTATCTTTGGACATTACGGTAACATCGGCCCCAGTGTCTAGGAGTCCTATGAAAGTCCTGCCCTCTATTGTTAAGCGTAGCTCGGGTCTCTCCTGTCCTATAGGGTGAGCAAAATAGGTATCAGAAGAACCAAAACCGGCTGTTCCCCTCTGCTTAGTAGTTGCCTTTCCCAAAGAGGATACGTATGGTGATAACAGTAGCTGAGCAATTTTTGCTCCCTGTGGAAAATTAAATATAGACGTTTCTGTTTGCATCATGACTTTAAGTTCCCCTTCGTAATCAGGGTCGATTAACCCCGGGGAAACTTTCAATCCCTTCATGGTTAACCCACTTCTTCCCATGATTATCCCGCAAACTTGGGGGGGCAAAGGTCCAAAGACTCCAGTGGGGACAGCTTGCATCCCCATTTCTGGGGTCAATACGAGGTGGGAGGCAGTACAGAGGTCCAATCCTGCACTGCCTGCTGTGGCTCTGACAAGGGATAAAATGGATTGTTTCCCTGATTGCTTCCCTGAACCGGATAAATCCCCTGTTTTATTCTCTGGGCCCGGGGCTTTGTCCGTTTCCGACTGCAGAAGAGAGTAAACTGATAAAACATTGCCTCCCCTGTCTCTTTTAGAATGGCATTCATTAACCCAATGTTTTCCTTTCTTACACTTGGGGCATAACCCTGGTTCCTTCCCTGTAGCAGGACGATATAGACGTCCTTTGTCCTTACAGTCTTTGGCTACGTGTCCCATCTGTCCGCAGGCGTAACAACTTCCAGGGGGACCTGCTATTCTTACTTTGCGTCCCCCCTTCATAACTGCCATTGTAATAAGTTTAAATCTAGTTACTATGTTTCTGTTTGTCGCTTGTTTTTAAGGTTGAAGTGGTAAAATATCCACTCAATAATCTGCAATGAATCATTTACATTTCCCTATATCATTGGCTCAATATCCCCAAAGGTTGTCTGCACTAGGACCCAGCAGTTGCTGATGAGCAACCCTGGAATGCAGAGTGTTCTCACAAATTGGCATTCCCTGAGAGATAACACCGTTAGCTCCTCTGGACTTCTTCAAAGCTGAACGAAAAAAAAACTTAGAGAGGAAAGAGAAGGGCGGGGGGGCAGGGGATTCACACACATACAGCTGCAAGGTTAGGCAGTTTTTGTATGTTTTGCTAGGTATTTTAAACTTTTTTCCTTCTGAAGCCTGCCATTCCAAAGGTCCCCAGGTAAATCTACCTGTTTGCTGGCTTAGTGGACGTTTGAGATTGAAAGGTCCCAGAGATATATTTTCAAGATCAATCAAAACCAGTTTGTAAGTCTCACAAATGTTTGAAGTACTTCAAACACACACACACACAAAAAAACCCACTCATTTCTCAGCTAGCCGTATACATTCATACAATTGGTTATCGCTATTGGATCCATACTTTTACAATGCTACACGGTACCAGGAACATACAACACTTAAAATATGCACATGCATTATCCAATAAGGCTTATATCAATTTCACGTATGGTAAACTTTTTTTTTTTTTTTTTGTAGTTTCTGTGTTGATAGAATCACGGACTGGTCAGTTGAACCACAGCTTAAGAACGTTAGCGGCAATGGTTTCCAAAATCGTAATAGTAAAGGGGGCCGTCGGGCCATTCTGAGAACTAGCGACTTTTAATTCTTTTAGTTGTTTGAATGGAATAGGTTCATAATCATTAAACAGTCCTCCGGCTGCATGCTGTCTCTGTACTACTGGGTACACTTGGAATCCTTCCATAACCTCCCCTGCTTCTCTTGCCTTTTTCAACGCTAACTGCATAGGAGACAGTTGAATAAGCAGGTCCTCAGGACCAGGGGGTGGTGGCCATGTCCCATCTCTAAAAGCAGGCAGAACTACAGGAGGCTGTTCTGGTAAATGTGCCTGAATGCCCACCTCCTTTAAAACAGGAAAAACATCTTTTTTGTGGTGATACCGAGCTGCCTGCTCCTCTAAGTCTTCCCAATCCCCAGGGTTTAAATCCTTTGCATCCGTCCCTAGATTTATGTCGACTTTGGATTTGCGTAAAGCTGCATGATTCTGGGAAGGTTGTTCATACTGGGGGGGAGGAGGGGGTACAGAGGGAGGTGGGGGCATGTCGTCTAAAGATTCCATGAGCAGCGTAATAACTTTTGATTCTATCTCCTACTCTATTCCATGTGTCAATGTTAATCATACCATCTCTTGGAAACCAAGGGCAAATCTTTTCTATAAAGTCTAAAAAATGATCAATTTGTTTCCCAGTAATCTTCACCCCTCTAGCACAAAGCAAGGATTTTAACATACTAGCAAAAATATTACGCTCCTTACTTGAAGCAAGTCCCATCTCCTTTGTACTATTTGCTTGATTCGTCTGTTACAAATCCCGGGTCCTTACCTTCGATCCAACTCACCTACCGCGGCTTGTGAAGGTAAGCGACGCCCTGTCCTTCAGTAACCGAGTATCCCGGGTTTCGGCACCAAATGACGGAGACCAGCTCACAAGGACGCCTTGATTAACAGACGGGCTACCGCTCTGGTGGCAAATAGCGAAACTTTACTTCAAGAGTGGCAATATATACATGCTCAGATAGTAGTTCAAAAAATAGGTTCACACACACAACAGCATCTGGACATAATCACTATCAACATTCATATCCTGGGAACACAGCTGAATTCACTGTCTCATCTCAGCTTAGCTCGAAACGTCCTCCCAATGTTTACAGAACACATTATCTCAGCCTGCAACTTTACTTGCTCTAAATCACGGAATAAGGGAGCAACCATCAGGCATGCCAAGAGTTCCCAGAGCACCCCTCCCTTCCAGGAGGGGGGCCCCTTTTTTCCCTTCTGCAGTTCTAGCTTAACCCTTTCAGGCCAGCAGAACTGTGTGCAGCCTAATGGCTCTCCTCACAATTAGCCTTAGAGAATGCAAAAATGGACTTAGCGCACAGTTGATTGCATGATCACCTGTTACAAAGATTGTTTGTTTTACTGGAATTGACTGATGCCGACTTTATGAGAACAATGGCTTGGACGCCTATGCCTCTGCGCTTTATACCAAAGGGCACTAGAATTACTCAGCTGATTTGTTTTCCAACAATTGTACCCCATGCAGGAAATCGCATATGGGGAGATGGAGACTTTGGCTCGACTGACCAGTCCATGATTCTATGGACGCAGAAACTATAAAAATGAACCTGCAAAGTACGACACTCACAGAACAACGAAGAACAATATTTTACCGGAATTTAAATACTTGTTAGACAATCAATACGAGCCTTATTAGATAATGCATGTGCATATTTTAAGTGTTGTATGTGCCTAGTACCATGTGTAGTTTAAATATTCATAGCATCGAAAAATTGTGGATCCAAATGTGGAATTGTCTAATTATGAAGATTCAACAGAGAGTCATCCAATTATGAACTGTTAGTCTTTGTCTAAACCAATCATATATGAAAACACAGTCCCAGAAAGGGTATAAAAAGTCTTGTAAAACCAACAAAGATGTCCTTTTGCTCACAACTTCTATGAATCATTGACCACTCCAACTGTGACAGAAGATCAAATGCCTTTTGCAGAATTGGAGGGGCTCGGAGGCAGCAATTTCAACTGCATGGATGGCCACAGGACCTCTTCTGCCACTTGAAGTCAGTCATCGTCCTTCATCTCTCGTGAGCTGAGGATGATAAGCAGCACCTCACAAACACTGTTTTATCTTCCAGAATTAAGTGAAAGCAGCACTGGGAGTTGCATGCTGCTTTCAGGCCCCAGTGGAAGCTTGGCTCATTCTTACACATCAGTAAGGACCCTACATAGCTTGGAAACCTCAGACTTTTCACAGGGACAGGACTCTGAGAGCATCTTCCTGGTGAATTAAATCAGGTCTGGCGGTTGGGGCCAGCTCTGCATCCAAGGGCAGCCCTCTCCAAGTCATTTTCCCCACAGAGACACTGAATTTATCAGAAAAGTGTATATAGCAGTGAAAGGCATCAACTTTGGTGATCCTTCCCAGTACATTGGAGAAACTGGTGCAATAGATAGGTGTTCTACCTGTTCAAGGGGAGATGGGCGTGCTGGCCTCTTCTTCCAAGTGACAGGGGACAGGATGAGAGGAAATGGCCTCAAGCTCCACCAGGGGAGGTTTAAGCTGGACATTAGCTGGACATTCACAGAAAGGGTCATTGGGCACTGTTAGAGGCTGCCCAGGGAGGTGGTTGAGTCACCTTCCCTGGAGGTGTTTAAGGGATGGGCGGACGAGGTGCTAAGGGGCATGATTTAGTGTTTGATAGGAATGGTTGGACTCGATGATCCGGTGGGTCTCTTCCAACCTGGTTATTCTATGATTCTATGAAAGGGCTATTTTTCTCCTGCTATGTGATGGGTACATTTCTTTTAGAACACCGAGGACTGTGTGGAACAGACACTGCAATTGGGCCCTGCTATCAGAAATTGTACAAGACAGGTCTAATGGGACAGAAACATGAAGTGCCTTGTCTTGGTCTGGGACAAAGATGAGCTACTGGACCTCTGGAAATAGAAAGAACTATCTCTCACTATCTTTCTCTTTCCAAATCTGGTAGAACTGTCTTCTGTTCCATGACTGCTCAGCTATCAAAATTTTAAGCTTCTGGTACTAGAACTGAATATGAGGCAGTGACTAGAACCTGGACAGAGCTAATCTGACAAGTGCTTAGGGTAGGATTTTAAAGTATCTCACTAAAGCATGAAAAAGTGAGTTTTTACCATTGTATATATATAAGGATTGAAAATATTTAGAAGTCTATTCTTCTCTATGAGAAGGTTTCTTATTAATACAAGGTATATAGAAATGATTGCCAGCCTTCTCTTCCCCAATATTGCCTGCTGATAAGACTTTCTTCATTTAGATTTCTTGTCCATACTAGATTCATAGCTGATGAGGTAATTCTCTAGCTGAGAATACGTAAGCACTTTCTGAGTGAAATTGGAACACATGCGCTATTGAGAGAAAAAGAAAACACATCCTTTCACTTAAGGGTGCTCCTTTTCAGTATATGTACATACTTAAAGGATATATTTTATTTATGTGCTGAGAATGTTTCTCTGTATAACAGTTCCGCACCTCTTTGAGTACTCTCACCCACATTCTGCACTTAACATTGCCCATCCCTCTGCTGCCAGGGACACTACTTACATGTAAAGTTAAGGATGGATAGAAGTGCTTTCAATATCAGGGACTAAAACTAAGTAACACTGATCTGGTAAGGGTATTTTTTTATAACATTTATCATTTTACTTTAAATAGCAAATAGAGTTTTATGACTGTTGTCTATGTTTGGCCCCTATCCAGGGCTAAACAATAGGCAATCACTCTATCACCCAATCACCTCTCCTCACTTGAGAAGGGAATTGGGAAAAGAAGGGAAGACTCGTGGATTGAAATACAAACAGTTTTAATAAAACAACAACAACTAATACTACTACTACTACTAATATAAATGAAGCTCAGTCCATATAGTGATCGTGGACTGCACACTCCCAGCAATGACTGCCAAATGGTGGACACAGCAAGCACAGCAGTTCTGGCAAAACACAACGATCACAGCAGATGGGAAATGGGTCACCAGGAGCAGAAGGATGAGCAGGAGGCCCCAGGGATGGCAGCCATTGGGAAAGAGGGCAGTCCCTGGCAAACTTCCTGCTTATACATGGATCATTACATTCATGGTATGGAATACTTGTTAGGCAGCCTGGGTCAACTGTTCTGACTCCATTCCTCCCAACTTAATACACCTACTTACTTGTAAACCACAGGAAAATGAAAAAAGTCCTTGGGTTCCATGGAAACAACATTCCATGGCTAACTACTAAACTAAGACAGAACACCTTATCACCTTTATTCTCATGCTTTAGCTACTGAAAAGTGTAGTTACATAGAAATGTAACTTTCTAAGGAGAAAACTGATTCAATCCCAGCCGAAACCAGGACAGTATTCCACCTCTTATTCTGTACCATTTACATCATACTCAAATCACCACTGCTTTTCCTGTATTTTAATATATATACACACACAGATACAATTCCCTGTGGGTCTATGGGCCATCTCTCTAAAAAGTCTGTTCAGTTAATTTAGTTCATATCTGTGGGTTCCATCTGTCATAACAGTCTTACAGGACAGGAAAGATGGTGTGGAATTCGCTCAGTTGGCCCTCAATACAGTGCAACAGATGGGTGAAGTAGAGCACAGCAGTAGGATGATATGTAGTGCATCTGGAGCTTGCAGCCAGTGTATCCAGTGTAGCTTATGTTCATGGTCTGTAGTGAAGATGTCAATCTTGAAGAAGTTACTGGGTGTCAGTTACTTCATTAATCTGGGTTATTCTTACTGTAATAAATATCTAGAGAAATTATGATAAGCAGTATCATATAGTAATTAGCATCATACAGTTCAAATTATTGGCTATTTTCACCAAAAATTTAATCTCCTTGAGGTACACGTTGGACTTCCCCATCCTCTCACATCACCCAAAAGGTCCTTCCCCAAAAGTAATCCTACGGATGGCTTTGCCTTTGCCAAAGGCAGGAATAACCCAGACTGTCTTTCCCAGCATCCCTCTTATGTGAACCACAGGGACTTTATCCCCTTCTACAGCACATAAATGTTCTAACTGAACAGGGCCAGCACGTTTGATAGATTCCCTAATGTTAACTAACCAGGTGGCTTTTGCTAAGTATTCATGCCCATTCCTGAACGTCCCAGCACCCATTGCTTTCAGGGTAGTCTTTAACAATTCATTGCATCGTTCGACTTTCTTGGAAGCCAGGCTAGTCAGGAGTGAGCCTGGAAGTGGAACTCCAGTGTCTGAGAGATGGGGTGCTGGCAAGGACCACCAGTATGTCACCACAGAGCGAGTAGGGGCGAGGACATTTGGTGACAGTAAGGATGAAACTGGCACTGAGAGGTTAGATATTCCAACGACCAGTCAATTGGAAATGAACAGTATTCCCTTTATGAGGGCTGAGGGTTTGCCAGCCCAGCTGAAGTGCATTTACAACAATGCACACAGCATGGGCAATAAGCAGGAGGAGTTGGAAGCTACTGTAGGGCAAGGAGGCTATGATGTAGTTGCCATCACAGAAACATGGTGTGACAACTCGTATGACTGGAATGCAGCTATGGTGGGGTATAAACACTTTAGGCGGGACAGGAAGGGAAGGAGAGGTGGTGGAGTGGCCCTCTATGTTAGAGAGAGCTTTGATACACTTGAGCTCGATTATGGTGATGATGGCATTGAGTGCCGATGGGTTAAAATCAGAGGAGCCCACAAGAAGGCAGATATTGTGATGGGAGTCTGTTATATAACACCCAGCCAAGAAGAAGAAGCTGATGAGCTCTTCTATAAACAACTCGGAGAAGTCTCAAGATCACTACCTCTTGTCCTTGTGGGAGACTTCAATCTTCTGGATATCTGCTGGAAGTACAATAGAGCAGAAAGGAAGCAGTCTAGGAGGTTCCTGGAGTGTGTGGAAGACAACTTCCTCACACAGCTGGTGAGTGGGCCGAGAAGGGAAGGCGCCCTCCTGGACCTGCTGTTTGTGAACAGAGAAGGCCTTGTGGGGGATGCAATGGTTGGAGGATGCCTGGTACAAAGTAATCACAAGATGATAGGTTTTTCAGTTCTAGGTGAGGTGAAGAGGGGGATTAGCAGAACAGTCACATTAAACTTCCAGAGGGCAGACTTGGGACCGTTTAGAAAGCTGGTTGGCAAAGTCCCATGGGAGACAGACCTTAAGGACAAGGGAGCCCATGAGGGCTGGGTGTTCTTCAAAAAGGAAATTCTAGCAGCTCAGGAGCAAGCTGTCCCCATGTTCCAGAAAAGGAGCCAGCAGGGGAAAAAAACAGCTTATTTGAGCAGGGAGATCTTGAGGGACATCAAAAAGATGAGGAATGTCTATGAACTTTGGAAGAAGGGATAGGTGTCTTGGGTGGACTACAGGGAGAAAGTGAGTTCATGCAGAGAAAAAATCAGGAGGGCTAAGGCCCAACTAGAAATCAGATTGGCCAAGTCTGTGAAAGATAACAAAAAATCTTTCTATAAATATATTAACAATAAAAGGAGGACCAGGGAGAATATACAGTCCCTATTGGATGCAGATGGAACAGCTGTGACAAAGGATGAGGACAAGGCTGAGGTACTTAGTGCCTTCTTTGCCTCAGTCTTTAATAGTAAGGAAAGTCGTTCCCTCTGTGTACACACTCAGGAGTTAGAGGAGCAGAACAGAGCTCCCATGATCCATGAGGAGGTGGTCAAAGCCTTGCTTGTCCAGCTAGACATCCACAAGTCTATAGAGCCGGATGGGATCCACCCAAGAGTATTGAGAGGCCTGTCGGATGTGCTTGCCAAACCTCTTTCCATAATCTTCCAGCGGTCCTGGATGGCTAGGGAAGTTCCACTGGACTGGAGGCTGGCTGATGTTGTGTCCATCTACAAGAAGGGTCAGAGGGAGGATCCAGGAAACTACAGGCCTTTCAATCTGACCTCAGTGCCAGGGAAATTCATGAAACAGGTGATCTTTAGTGCTATCATGAAGCACATGCAAGAGAACTGGGTGATCAGGCCCAGTCAACACAAGTTCATGAAAGGCAGGTCTTGCCAAACTAACCTGATTGCCTTCTATGACAAAGTGACCCGCTTACTGGACGAGGGAAAGGCTGTGGATGTGGTCTTCCTGGACTTGAGTAAAGCCTTTGACACAGTTTCTCATAGCATTCTGCTTAGGAAACTGTCAGCCTCTGGACTGGACAGGCAAACTCACTCTTGGGTGGAAAACTGGTTGGATGGCCAGGCCTGGAGAGTAGCTCCAGCTGGAGGCCGGTCACAAGTGGGGTCCCCCAGGGCTTGGTGCTGGCTCCAGCCCTGTTCAATGTCTTTATTGATGACCTGGATGAAGGCATTGAGTGCACCCTTCGCAAGTTTGCAGATGACACTAAACTGGGTGGAAGTGTCATTCTGTTGGAGGGTAGGGAGGCTCTCCAAAGGGATCGGAAAAGGCTGGACAGCTAGGCTGAGACCAGTGGCATGAGGTTTAACAAGGTCAAATGCTGGGTCCTGCACTTGGGGCGCAACAACCCTGTGCAGTGCTACAGATGAGGAGAAGACTGGCTAGAAAGCTGCTTGGAGAAGGACCTGGGGGTATTGATTGACAGCTGACTGAACATGAGCCAGCAGTGTGCCCAGGTGACCAAGAAGGCCAATGTCATCTTGGCTTGTATCAGAAATGGTATGACCGGCAGGTCCAGGGAGGTTATTCTCCCTCTGTACTTGGCACTGGTGAGACCACACCTCAAATCTTGTGTTCAGTTCTGGGCCCCTCACCACAGGAAGGATGTTGAGGCTCTGGAGCGAGTCCAGAGAAGAGCAATGAAGCTGGTGAAAGGGCTGGAGAACAAGTCTTATGAGGAGCAGCTGAGGGAACTGGGGTTGTTTAGCCTGGAGAAGAGGAGGCTGAGAGGAGACCTTATTGATCTGAAAGGAGGTTCTAGAGAGGAGGGAGCTGGCCTCTTCTCCCAAGTGACAGGTGATAGGACAAGGGGGAATGGCCTCAAGCTGCACCAGTGGAGGTTTAGACTGGATATCAGGAAAATATTTTTCACGGAAAGGGTCATTGGGCACTGGAACAGTCTGCCCAGGGAGGTGGTTGAGTCCCCATCCCTGGAGGTATTTAAAAGACAGTTAGATGATATGCTCAGGGACATGATTTAGTGGCAGATAGGAATGGTTGGACTCGAAGATCCTGTGGGTCTTTTCCAACCTGGTGATTCTATGATTCTGTGTATAGAGGACCCTCCCTTTGAACATCCAGACCAGTACTGGTAATTGTGATTTCAGGAGGAGCTGTGCCAATCATTTCTGAAGAAGCAGCTTGAACTCCTTCATATGCTACCAGTATCTCTTTTTGAGTTGGAACATACCAGGCCTCAGATCCCCTCTGTCCTTGACTCCAAAGCCCTAGGGGTCAACCTTGAGCCTCTCTTGGTGCTTTCTGCCAAAGGCTCCAGGCAGGACCATTCTTCCCAGATGTGGTGCAGAGCACATTTTTAATATCTTGGCCTGCCCAGACCGGACCCAGGGCTACTGCATGAACTTTTTCCCATTTAAGTTGTTCAAAGGCTTGTTGTTGCTCAGAATTCTTCTTCTGAGTCTTTTTTGATGTCTTGTCCTGTTTGGATTGGCCCCAGGGCTACTGCATGCACAATCTCTTGTTTAATTTGTTCAAAGGCTTGTTGTTGCTCAGGGCCCCAGTGAAAACCAGTTTTCTTTTGAGTCACTTCATAAAGAGAGATCTTGCAATCTGACTGTAACCGGGAATGTTCATTCTCCAGAAACCCACAACACCTAGGAAGGCTTGTTTTTCCTTTTTGTTAGTCAGTGGAGACATAGCTGTTATTTTGTTGATCACATCTAATGGGCTTTGGCGATACTCATCTTGCCTTTTAATTCCTGAAAAAAATGTATCTCCTGTGTAGGTCCTTTGATCTTACTTTGGTTTATGGCAAAAAAAATAGCTTTCAGAAGGATTTGGACTATTTTCTCCTCTTTCTCAAAAACTTCCTCTGCTGTGTTACCCCACACAATGATATCATCAATGTATTGCAAGTGTTCTGGAGGTCCACCCTTCTCCAGTGCCATCTGGATCAGTCCATGGCAAATGGTGGGGCTGTGTTTCCACCCTTGGGATAGTCAATTCCAAGTGTATTGGATGCTCCTCTAGGTAATAGCAAATTGTGGCCTACACTCCACTGCCAAAGGAACAGAGAAAAATGCATTAGCAATATCAGTTGTGGCAGACCACCTTGGCTGCCTTTGACTCCAGTTCGTATTGAAGTTTTACCATAAGTGGCACAACAGCACTCAGCGGTGGTTTAACTTCATTCAAGCCATGATAGTCCACTGTTAATCTCCACTCCCCATCAGACTCTCACACTGGCCATATGGGACTGTTAAAGGGTGAGTGAGCCTTGCTGGTCATGCCTTTTCGCTCCAGTTGACAGATCAGTTTATGGATGGGCATCGTGGAGTCTTGGTTGGTGTGATGTTGCCACCTGTGCACTGTTGTAGTTGAGATGGGCACTTGTTGTTCTTCAACCCTCAGCAGCCCCATGACAGAATGGTCCTCTCATAGGCTAGACAAGGTAGACAGCTATTTCATTTCCTCCGTCTTCACAGCCACTACACCAAGCATTCTCTAATACCCTTTTGGGTCCTTGGAATACCCTCTCCTGAGGTAATCTATGCCAAGAATGCATAGAGCATCTGGACCAGTCACAATGGGGTGCATTTACCACTCATTCCCAGTTAGGCTCACTTCAACTTCCAACACAGTTAACTCTTGAGATCTCCTGTTACTCCAGAAATACAAATGGATTCTGTCCCTTTATAGTGTGATGGCATTAGGGTGCATTGTGTACCGGTGTCCACTAGAGCCTTATACTCTTGTGATTCTCTCATGCCAGGCCATTGAGTCTACACAGTCCAATAAACTCGATTGTCCCTTTTCTCCACCTGGCTGGAGGTGGAGCCCCTCTAATTTGGAACATAGTACCTACTATTGATGAATGGGTTCAAGTGGCTCACATAGATTAGATCCCATCCCTCTTACTCATGTCTTGTAAATAGGGATCAGATGCCCACCTACCATGTCTTAAGAGCTGCCCACCTGAAATTGGAGCAGCAATTTTACTGGAAAAAAACACTCTTTTGAGACTTTTACCTTGCAACTGGCATACATGTGCCTGTGAAACTGAGGTAGGTTTCCCATCCAGTTTCCTCACATCCTCTCCATGGTCACACAGGGAAAACCACAGAATGCCTTGTGATGTGTACTGCCCCTCCTGAGCAGGTCTTGTAGGGGAATGCTTTCTCATGATGACTGAGACGCTTGTTGATACAGGTGGGGAGTGGGACCTATCCTCCATCTGGAACAATTTTTTTGCATCTCCTTCCTGAGAAGTTTTGCAGAATTGTCAGGTTTTTTTCCATAGCCAAGACACTGGCCTGTGGGGAGGAAGTGAGAATGTCTGAATATTGCCACATTCGATTATCCATGTCTGCAACCATTGGATAATTGGTGCATCTTTGTCTTTCCAGCTAAATAATGGTATTGTGCTGGCATAGGACGGTGGCATGCTCAGTACCAACTTGTGCCACATCGGTCCGGTAACTTTGAGTGCATCTGTATCTAATGGTGTCTACGGGTTATCCAGCTCTCCCCGAGTGCAACAAACTAGAGCCATGAAAATTCTTCATGCAAGCAAAGTCAAAAACCACACTCAGTTAAAAACTCAGGCCTCCTTCATTATTTTCCTTTAACAGAAAGTGAAGTTAAATATCTACACAAATATTTGCAGTAGAAGCTACTTTTCTACTGGTTAAGCTGGAGAACAGTATTACTCAGGTTCCTACTGAAGCTAAAGATCTGCCTGAATTCTTTACAATTAAACCACTTGGCTATGGTCTGTTGCTTACTACTGATGAACAAATAGAATATACTCATCATACTTCCTAACACAGGAAATAGCAACTAGCAGGGTGAGAAGGTGGGACCTACCACTTGCAGCTACACCACCTATGCAAATATTGGATCACACTTTTTCAGCTATCCCAAAGGAGCACACCAATGTTACTTGTATTGAATGCAATAACATAATTAAATATCAACAGTGTATAATAAAAGAGTTCGGTATTTAAATAAGCAAAGGCTATACATTACCGATGAAAACAACACGTGGTCTAGAAGATCTTTAAGCAAGCAAAGACAGCTAATATCTTGAATGTCCTAAACCTGATTTATTTGATAATATTTATAGCACTCCGTTTTCCTGATGATGCTCCCATGAAATTTTGTTTATAGCTGATTTCCTCAGTGTGGCATGTGAGACAGAAGATATGTTATGGCTTACTTGCTCTCTGCATCATTCTGGCAGTTATTAGTTTTAAAGTGCTGGATAAAAGTGATACTTGTGATTTGTGGTCCCAGTGTGATATACCTTGTGATGTGTGTAGCTGTGACCTTGCCTGAGAATTCTGGCCATTATTTAGTGAGCCTTGTTTTTAATTACACTTTTGGCCTTGTCTGGGATAAGATCGACACTCAGTTTGGCTGCCAGCCTGAGGAGCTAAACTAGGGGAATTATACTTCCTCGTATTATACCAAGCTGATTCCACTAGATTTCGATCAAAATAACATTATGTCATTAATAATGCTTCTGATTTTATTACTGAATATATTTAATGTGTTTCAGGCAGAGTATGTGATCAGGTTAGTAAGGTACTACTGTAGGAGTTACTCAATTGCCTCAGCTTCCAACAGGTGTACTGCTTCGATGTAGGTCCTGCAAAATGCAGATCTAAGACAGCTGCCACTGTATCTCAGATAGTAAGAACCATAGCCACACAGACTGCATCAACCTTAATGAGTACCACAACTACACAGACAACACCAGCCTTAATGAGAGCTGCAACTACGCAAAGAGCACCAGCCTTCTCAAGCACGGTAGCCATGCAGACAGCTACTCAACCTAAACCTGTGTCAGTGGCCACAAATACTATAGCTATGCCAAAGGCTATCAGAGAATCAGCCGCTCAAGTACTTAGATACCTACTATGGATATGCTTACTGACTCCATACTGATGTCAGTTGCTCCCAGGAAGAAGAGGAAATACAGACAAACCTCAGGAGAGTAGGAGAATCAGCCTGAACAGGCAGTTAGCAAGGATGAGGATGTTGAGGGTGGAGAAGAAACAGCTCCTATTCCAGAGAAAGACCCAGAGACCAGAAAGTCCATCATGACCACCAAGTCTTGTACAATTGCCAAGTTTATCAAGGGCATCAAGTCCTGCACAATTGCCAGGTCCATTGTGACTGTTGCGTCCTTTACCATTTCCAAGTACTTCACAATCACCAAGTCTTTTTCTGTATGACCATTAAATCTTCCACAACAAATAGGTTCTTTGAAATCAGCGCCATCATAGCATCAGAAGAAGAATAATTGAATAATTAAGGACAATCAAAACCAGATGCAATCATCAGATCCTTATCTATGAAGGAGTTGTGACTTCTAAAAAAAGACTTTATCTGACATCAGGGTGAGCCAATTGTTTCCTGGTTGCTCCACTGCTGAGACAATAGACTTAGACGGTAAAGAAGCCAAGCAGATGGGACCCCTAGCCAGAGACAGAGGAATTAACAAGGCGCTTTGGAAAAGGACACAGGTCCTTAGCCTCTGGAGATGATTCTTTACAGCTGTAAGAGACAAGTATCCCTACAGAGATGACACCGAATGCCATCCAGTCAGATGGAACACCATGGAGAGAGGTATTAAGTACCTGACAGAACTGGCTGTACGAGAGCTGATCGATAGCACATGGCGTTTAAATATAGATCCTGAAGAAGTGCCATGTCACCGAGCTATGTTGTAGAAGTTGGTGCAGAGTGCCCCACCAACGATTCTCACACATTGTTGAAAATTATTTGGGGAGAAAATGCTGGTAATCTGACAGTGGGTGAAGTAGTTAATGAAATATGACAATATGAAGACAGCCTCTCTCAGCCTTCATGGGCCTATGTCTCGGCTTTGGAGAAATTATCTGAAAAAATGTCAGAAGGATTCAGCAAACTGTTTGATAAATTGTCTCATAGGGAGGATGGATCCTACTTCTCACAAACCCACATCTTAGCCATTAAGAAGACACGTCCACCTAAGAAACCAGCATGAAAGACTAAGATGCATCATGTGGTCTTTCCTGCATGACCACAGAGAGGACATGAGGAGATGGGATGGAAAACCTACTGCTGCCCTCTGTATTAGGTTCATCTATAGATCCCAATGTGCAAAGGTTAAATCAAATGTTTTATTGTTCAAATAGCCTATTACACCTGGCTACATAAAAAAAAAACTTATAAGCTTACTGAACCATGGATTGGTGTCATCTCATCAAGCAGAAGGAGATAGAGCATGATGCTCAGACGGCCAGAGTCAATAGGTACTGCACCTTTAGGGCCTCCCCTGGTAAAAGGCGTGCATGTATTCCTTCTCAACTCCTACCTGCCCAGCCCAGCTACTTTTATCTTCCTCCTGGGGACTGGCAAAGGGTTAGCAATATCATCCTCCCCTCGCGTGGCCAGCACGTGAGCAGCTGAGTACCAACTTGTTGCTTGTCCCATGCTCGCAGTGATTACAACACCATGCCCTATTCCCATAACAACTACAAAAGTACTTATACTTTTCACCTTTCCTGGCTATGTATGCTCCTTGGACTCTGCTTCAAGGTCTTATAAACATCAGCCAGTTCCAACTGCTTTTCTTTCTTTTTTATCCTGTTATCTGCTTAGTTAAGAAAAAACAGTCACATACATCACAAGCTGGCTAAGAGATATTGCTTAAGCTAATTCCCTTCTTTATTCCAAACTTATCCAACATAAAATTCAAGTGTAAAATACTTAAACTATACATATATGTGGGAACATTTTACAGAGAAGAAGGCCTGGATGCTGTGGGACTGATTGATACGGAGCAATTCTAACGAGGCCTTGAAACAGAGAACTGACAGATAAACAAAGGCCAGCTGAAAGGAATACAAGAGCTAGTTCAGTGGGAACGAGTACCAGCTGAAAGAAAACAATTAAAGAGAACTATCAACATAGTTAATTTTAGTGTAACTTGGTTTCTTAGCATGTGCAGTAGTTTAGCCAATAATATGTCAGTAATAGCTTTATGGACAGCTACCTTTAACCAATAACACACTGTAGATACCCTCGTGGGCACCCAGTTATGTAACCAAAAAGGGTTTATAAAGAAACAGCTAAGCTTAATAAATTGAACACTCACTGATCACATTGATCTCTGCATTTGATTCCACAATGCTCCCGCCAACAAGTGGCGCCCAAACAGGGACCCTCAGATTACCTGTGGAAGCTGTCCAAAAGTGGCTGGAGATGCGGTAGAGGGTGGAAAGACCGGCTGAAAACGTTCCGGCACTGCCCCGGTGCTGAAGATTGAAGCAGATGAAAGGACGCGTCCAAGTAAAGAAGTTAGAAAACTTCAAGGATTCGCTACAGGCAAGTGTACGCAGCGGTCAGGGAGGAATGGGGTCCACACTCTCTAAGGATGAAGAGGCAGTGGTGAAACTCCTCCAACATATCCTCTCCAAGAGAGGGATTAAATATGACAAGAATTGTCTAATTGAGCTATTGAAATGGAGCAGAGATAGGGGATTTATTCCTGATGTCGGTTTAGCGTTTCACCAAACTACTTGGAAAGACATAGGGGTTCGACTATGGGATAAAGCGACTAGGTCAGATAAAACAGCTACTAAGTTGCTTGGTCCCTGGCGGAAAGTTTTTGAAGTGTTAAAGGCACATGTCGGCTCTAAAAAGCAGAGCGATAATTCCGAGCCGAGTGCAGGATCGTCAACAACTGCACTAACCCCCCACTCCCCTAAACTGGCTGCGCTTGCCTCTGCACCCCCTGACGGGGGGGGTGACAATCCCTTCGATCCGGGTCCGATAGACACCGACAAGGAGTCCAATCCACCTCCACCCTGTCCCTCAGACCGATGGGCGCAAGCCAGGAGGGAGGCGCAGTGGCACAGGGAAGTTGAAATATTGAAAGCTTTGCTGTGATCTGTGCGCGGGATGGCGGTTCGCGCTGGGAACTAATTAGTGACAAAGCGATAAAGGAGATTCCAAAAGCTGCAAAAGAGAACGTACTAACTGCTCCGGAGCCAAGCTGCCTGGCTGAGGGGTTCTGCCCACACACACACACACACACCCCCCAGCTCCCGCGGCCCCGACTGGAGTGGCTGGAGCAGCCCCTGAGAGAACTTTGATTTATTTTCATCAGCAGAGGTGCAGTGACCCTAAACAGCTACAAACTTTTCCTGGGATTTGTTCACGGGAGGCCAGAGACTCGAAAACCTGTAGAGAAAGTACTAACTTCTCTGCTACCACCACGGGGAGGGCCGCTGCCCTGGGCTGAGGGGGGGCTGCTCGCCACCACCGCCACAAAACCCAGGCATTACAGAAGGGACTGTTAACAGATACAATAAGAAATGGCTAGATTAAACAACGTTGGTAGCAGTTCAAGAATCAAGACACCTTAAATGATGTGATTTTACAACAGATGCGGCTTTTTGGTTTATCAAATACTTATAAAGATACCAGATTTGGAAAGTTGAAACAGGCATGACCCGTATATGGTGTTTATAGATAGATCGAAGGATGTGCTCGACAAGCAGGTAGACAACTGAGCAGTTACTAGAAGCCTTAATTTTGCAATCTGCGACAAAAAAAAAAATCCTAATGACGAATATAGAAAGATATGGTGTGATCTGAAAACTCCTACAACAACAGCTGGGATCGTTTACCTATCAAGCACAGCTGATGGCTGCCACCCCGACTGTACATTGGACAGAAAGACTTTTTGTTATAAATGCAGGGTTTACTGGAATAATTCAAGCAAGGGAAGCTATATACAGGGAGATGGAGATTTTGGCTCACCTGACCAGTCCATGATTCTGTAAACGCAGAAACTACAGAAATCATGAACTTGCAAAGTACGGCACTCACAGAGCAAAGAACAATAATATATTACCATAAGTGAAATATTTGTTAGACAATCGATATAAGCCTTATTAGATAATGCATATACATATTTTAAGTGTTGTATATTCCCAGTACCATGTGTACTTTAAATATCCACAGCATGGAAAAATTGTGGATCCAATAGTGATAACCAACATTGAATGTATTCAGCTAGCTTTGAAATGAGTGGTCGTGTGTGTGTGTGTTTGAAGTACTTCAAACGTTTGTAACACTTACAAATTGGTTTTGATTAATCTTGAAAATATATCTCTGGGACCTTTCAATCTCAAATATCCACTAAGTCAGCAAACAGGTAGATTTACCTGGGGATCTTTGGAATGAAAGGCTTCAGAAGGAAAAAAATTAAAATACCTAGCAAAATAGAAAAAAAAATAGGAGGAAAGAGAGAGAGAGAAAAAAAAATGGATAAAGCCTAGCCTTGTAGCTGTGTGTGTGTGAGTGCCCTCCCCCCCCAGGGAAATGCCAATTTGTGAGAACACTCTGCATTCCAGTGTCCCTCATTAGGAAGTGCTGGGCCCTAGTGCAGACAACCTTTAGGGATAATTGAGCCAATGATAGAGGAAAATTCAAATGATTCACTACGAATTATTGAGTGGATATTTTGCCACACTAACCACACAAAAAACATAGTCACTAGATTTGAAATGATTACAATGATAATCACCAAGGGAAGAAAAAGAAGTGTTAAGTTATTAGGCTAAGACTCAACAATCATTTATATCCCAATGACAAAAGAATATGCTAAGTGATGCATGGCAAATATTTTGAATTTACAGGTAGCTCTAACAGATTATCCAGGAAGTATTGATATCCATTTACCAAGTCATGTCATTTTTGAACGTACCCATCAAGTAGTAAAAACATTGTTAGCAAAACAAAAAAGGGGGGAATCAGGAGAGACACTGCAAAACAGATTAATGAAGGTGCAATATGTAATGAATTTTTTTGCAGTTAGCCGGAGATGATCAAATTGTGCTCATGTTGAAGCACATGCAAACCATGTCGTCAAAATTAGAGCAAGGTCAAGTCAATGTGAAAGTGCTATGGCAAAACAGTTATTATGGGCAACGGACAGGTCTGTATAAGCTACTAACATGGGAATGAGGTTATGCTTGTGTTTTAACAGATACAGGACGAGTCTGGGCACCTGTGAGGTGCATCAAGCCTGCATTACTGCATGACAACTGTTAAGCCCCAACCACAAAAGCAGTCGACAAGAATGAGGAGTATGTTAACATTAGAGATGTTCTTAATCCTATGGGTGGTAATTAAAGAAGGTCCCTAGGTGATCGATTCTCGAAAGAATATGCGGATAACAAGATGGGTATGAGAACTGTTGGTCAAAGGAGGAATGTTATTTTTAATGGTGTTAATTGCTCTAACAATTATCCCGTGTGTTACAGTGTATACAACATCAAGTCAATCACATGTTTCACCTGAACGCTTTAGTCGAAAAAACAAAAAGGGGGAATTGTGGGAACATTTTACAGAAAAGAAGGCCTGGATGCTGTGGGACTGATTGATACGGAGCAATTCTAACAAGGCCTTGAAACAGAGAACTGAAAGATAAACAAAGGCTAGTTCGGTGAGGAGAAAAGACTGCCTTCTGATAAGCAAAGGCCAGCTGAAGGGAATACAAGAGCTAGTTCAGTGGGAACGAGTACCAACTGAAAGAAAAACAATTAAAGAGAACTATCAACATAATTAATTTTAGTGTAACTTGGTTTCTTAGCATGTGCAGTAGTTTAGCCAATAATATGTCAGTAATAGCTTTATGGATCATATTGATCTCTGTGTTTGATTCCACGATGCTTCTGTCAACGCATATATATATAATTTGTCTATATCATGTCCCACAAAGGACCATTATTTATTATTTTTGATACACCCTTTAGTCATGAGTTCGTGAGTTAAAACAAAAGTCATACAGTGTTACTTTCGAGAGAAACGTTGCTCCTGTTTTCAGTGGTTGGGATCTTATTTCCTGTCTACAAGATGTGGATAAGCAGGATTGGTCTCAACCCCCTGCGATCCAAAGAAACTCATATCTTGCTGGGTACTATGTTCCAAATTAGAGGGGCCTTGCTTCCAGCCGGGTGGAGGAGAGGGACAATCGAGTTTATATACAACAACAGCCTCTGTCAGCATTACTGTACTAAAATGAGATTATGATTATTCAGTTATTTTGCAGAATCAAACTTTCTTCAGTTCACAGACAACATGACAGGAGATGTGATAGCATCCAGAAACAAAAAAAAAAAAAAAGCAGACACCACATCTTGGAAAATAGCCAAATTTCTTTCTTGATCTTATAACTTTAGTGACACACTGATGGCTGCGAGCCTTTTTCACCAAAATATCTGTAAAATAAATGCTTAGGTGAACTGACATCATAAGTATACTCTATAATACTCTTTTCCAGGACTAATTTATCTATGCAATACTTAATGTGAAAACAGACTGGAGCATCTCTTTTACATACAGTATTTCTGTTTAATGATTATAGTATTAAGACAGCTCTTTTAGAAAGAACATTCAAATTTTTAATGGTCAAATTTGCTAATTATCAGAATAAGGTTTTCCTTGCTCCACTCAATTTAATTTTAAAATATTTCAGTTGCTTTTTATACATTGTAACATCCTAATTCATGTCCTAACGAGGATGATGTTTATTGTTACTGACTGGGATGACAGCATATTTTTAATTTCTGTTAAAAAGATACCCTGTTTTGATGGGAAGAAATTAAAATCCTAAATTAATTGTGCTGTGCTGTAGTTTATGAGTACAGAACGTGTTTGTTATTGCAAAATTTGCTGGATTTTTTATTTGTTAAGAACACGTTTGCTATTGGAAAATTTGCCAGAAATTTTATTTGTTATATTGTACTGTGCATTATTTCTGACCTCTCTCTCTCTTTCTCTGTCTGTCTGTCTCTCTCTCTCTTTCTCTGTATCCACCATGAAGTCAGCATGGACTTGAGTCATCACTCTGAATTCTGACACAAATGTTTAAATCACGGGGTAGAATGTAGAGTCGGATTATGTGTGTGTTTGCCTCAAACATTTTATCTGGGGACCACCTGTCCTGTGGCACCAGGTTGTCTGTGGGGTCAACAGAAGAGCCGCTTATCTAATCGAGGGTCCAAGCTGACTTCGGTGGAGGGGCGTGGGGGATGCAGCGGCGGCTGCTTCCCCCCCCCCACTTCTCCAAGACGGAAAACAGACACTTGCAAATGGGGGCCTTACAGGATAAAAGGGATCTTCACAGAACCAGACAGAGAGCAGTTTCTCCCACTACACACTTCAACGCAGCCTGGAAGCTGTCATCATGTACTCCTGAGAACTGTTACTGTGTCAATGCGGTGAACTTTTCCTTCTCGCCCTTCTCTCTCTCTTCTTGGACATCTCTTGGAACTTGGAGCACCATCACCTGCACTGCGACCGAACCAACTGCACCTCACTGGATTTGCATTGGTGGTAATTAGCTGCACCTCTACTGTTTCCTTGCTTAGGGATTTCTGACCTTTTCTTTCCTTTTCTCTCTGTCCTATCGCTGTTATCAGTTGTTCTAGAAAATAAAGCTCAAAGATTATATGGCATATGACCTTGTTTGTGTCTTAATCTTGCTCTTGGGATCGTTTTAAGAACCCTCCCTGCTATTGGATCAGGGCAAACAATTACACAGTGTTGCATAGTATCTGCTCACAACCACCTTTTATGTTTTAATTTCTAAACTGATAAAGCATTGTCATGCTTTACCTGAAATTTCATCTTATGAAGTGTGGCATTCACTGGAGTTAATTGAAGTGCTTTATCCCACTTGTGAATAGCCTCTCAAAACCTGTATTTAAAACAATATTACAGTCTCACTATACTTAAAGACTACAGATTAGCTATTTCTATTTATATCCTGACATTGTCCTAAAAGTGCCATGGCATCTTATTAATATTAATGATTTTTCTAAACACTTCCCCATAAGATACACTAAACTATTTTCAAGAACTGGGTACTTGTTCTTCTGACCAAATGTGTGCTAAGTGCTACACTGTACAACTGGCCTCAAGTGAATTCACAAGTCAACATAGGAAACCTATGGCAAAGTAATGATCTAAAACTAGAAATCTTGAACCGAGTCCAATTTACCTCATTATCAAAGTCACCCTTAATCAGGCATAAAGAAATGTAATTTGAACCCAACATGCCTTGCTACAGTCATAATTTAAAATCTTTTCTGCCTAAACAGCTCTCCTGCATTTTTGTGTTGTAAGAGACTAAAATAAAGACGTTTGAGTACCTTTGGTATATAAATATGAAAAGGAAATTGAAAATAAACAGCTATACTGAAATCATTCAACTTTGGGAAGGTATATGGTAGCTTCATAATGTGTTGCCCTTCCCTAGAAAACAGAAGAGTTGACCAAAACAAATAAAAAGCAGATCTTTGTCTTGAACAAATAGGTAAAATTTGGACAAATGCATATGAGAGTTTTGAATCCCATTGAACTGTAGCAGAATAACACAATTCAGTTACGGGGTACAATCTTTCATCCCTAAAAGCACTCTTAGATTAACATTAACAAGTATGTAGGGTGTCACAAGTTCTCTGAATCTACTGTTTCAAAATCCGCCTTTGTTATGGAACTGTGTAGGAACTCCTTTATTTATATTAATTTCACTGCAATGGTATGAAAGCAGTTATTCTTGATAGATACACACATTGCAATTTTTAATATATTATAGACAGAACTAAAGTAAGTTTTACATGCACTTCATGTACAGTTTGTATCTTCTCCTACTCCCCATTCTTCTTTTTCGTTCCCTTCCCCCATTTTTCAGTCACCTAGCTTGTATTATACCTCCAGGTTTTTCAGAGCAGCCACATGAAGACTTCAAACACTTCTGAATCAATTAGGAATGGAATAAAAGATTGGAAAAACACTGTGGTTGAAGTCAAACTCTCATAATGATTCAGGTATTATTAGTTTCTAAATGACATTGATAAGTATGCTTAGCACTCAAATTAAACATAAAAGGATGCTTCAATAAATTTTCACATTCCCTCAGAGTTTAGCTACCAGCTGTGCATTTGTCATCTGAGTTCATTCCCCATGGATAAGTGTTCAGACTAAAGGAAACAACACCACATTTTCTAAATATGTCAGTAGAAGCCTTAAGCTGCCATTTAGTTATCAAGAACTAGTTTTTGAGAAGACGACTATAGTTTTGTTCAAGATCTACCACAGACACAGCACAATAAAACCTCCATTAGCTACAAGAACTATATGAGTAAGGGAAGTCTTCAGTTCAGTTAAGTAGTGCCCTAGCCATGCAGTGAGATGCAATATTGCAAGCGTAGCAAAGTTTTGAAACAGATAATTTTGTAAACCAGAGCAAACACACTAACATCAATAACTAGAAATAAATGAACAACACTAGTTTTCTGGAAATAGAAAGACTTAGGATAAAAGTTGCATTTCACATAGTTCCATTATTACTTCTATGGAGGGGACCATTATTGCTTAAAATGTCAATCTGAAAGGGATGAACACTCATAGCAAGAACAGGCAACCTCTGAAGGGAGCATCAAATATAGGCAAATATTCCCATAAATCCTGTTGAGTTTTGCTTCCAATTTGTAAACAATATTCCAAAAGAATCAAAGATATGAAAGGGAAAAGAGGCTGTACATTAACAGAAGTGCTGTGCTATGTGTGTTTTTAACAGTAAGTTACTCAACTCCATCTGTGACCCTTAGAAAGTGTTATCTAAGAGAAGTGAAAACAGAATGCCTGAATCGCTTCCCAGGACTGAGAACACAGCAGAAGAGGGCTGGAGAAGAAAGATTTGTCTGTAGGCACATGCTGAACCACTGGCTGAAAAAGGTTGACTGCTGACTACTAGTTTGGATTGTGGAGATAGCCACACTGCTGTGAAACATAGATCTTTTCAGAACATATATTTACTTAAGAAGAAAGTCTGATAAAACACAACTGTTCTATTACAAACACTCAAAAAAAATGGTTTCCACTGTTCACAGAATCATATAATCACTAGGTTGGAAAAGACCCACAGGATCATTGAGTCCAACCATTCCTATCAAACACTAAACCATGTCCCTCAGCACCTCATCCACCTGAATCAACCACCTCCCTGGGCAGCCTGTTCCAGTGCCCAATGACCCTTTCTGTGAAATTTTTTTCTAATGTCCAGCCTGAACCTCCCCTGGTAGAGCTTGAGGCCATCCCTCTCATCCTGTCCCCTGTCACTTGGGAGAAGAGGCCAGCTCCCTCCTCTCTACAACCTCCTTTCAGGTAGTTGTAGAAAGCAATAAGGCCTCTCTTCAGCCTCCTCTTCTCCAGGCTAAACAATCCCACTTCCTGCTCCTCATAGGACTTGTTCTCCAGCCCCTTCACCAGTTTCATTGCTCTTCTCTGGACACACTCCAGAGCCTTGTAAGAGTCGGTCAAAGCATCGATTTCTGCCTCAACATTTTCTCTCAGGTGCTAAGCACAGATGCAGGCCTTAGGAAAACGGCCAAAAAAGCTGATACGGACAGGACATACCACAGACCCATACCCAACAGAGCATGCGTGCAAGGTGATGATGACTACTGGCCTTCATCGGGAGATCCTAGGTCAACCACTGCAGGAGGAGCGCATGCTTTATGAGCACAATAAATAAAACACCAGTTTATATTGAAATTTAACTCCCCTGACATGTTGAATTATTGCCTTTTTCCCATTGCACTCTGAAATCATAAATGAAATGAAACATCACACGTCCGCTTATGAGTGGACTGTGACAAGCCTCAACATCCTTCTTGTGATGAGGGGCCCAGAACTGAACACAGTACTCGAGGTGCGGTCTCACCAGTGCCGAGTACAGGGGGAGAATAACCTCCCTGGACCTGCTGGTCGCACCATTTCTGATACAAGCCAAGATGCCACTGGCCTTCTTGGCCACCTGGGCACACTGATGGCTCATGTTCCATCGGCTGTCAATCAACACCCCCAGGTCCTTCTCCTCCTGGCAGCTTTCTAGACAGACTTCTCCTAGTCTGTAGCACTGCACAGGGTTGTTGTGCCCCAAGTGCAGGACCCAGCATTTGGCCGTGTTAAACCTCATGCCATTGGACTCTGCCCAGCTGTCCAGTCTGTTCAGATCCCTTTGAAGAACCTCCCTACCCTCCAGCAGATCCACACTTCCACCCAGCTTAGTGTCGTCTGCAAACTAGCTAAGGATGCAATCAATGTCTTCATTCAGGTCATTGATAAAGACATTGAACAGGGCTGGACCCAGAACCGAGCCCTGGGGAGCACCACTTGTAACTGGCCTCCAGCTGGAATTAACTCCATTTACTACCGCTCTTTGGGCCCGACCATCCAGTCTGTTTTCCACCCAGAAGAGGGTGCACCTGTCCAGGCCAGAGGCTGACAGTTTCCAAAGCAGAATGCTGTGAGAAACTGTGTCAAAGGCTTTACTGAAGTCTTTACTTTTGTAAAGAAGGCTTTACTGCTGTTCCAGGAAAAAATTAAGGACACTGCTCTTAAGAGAAACTGAGCCTTATTGCTTGCTTAAGAAAAGAATCCCTTTCTATAAAGATACTACTTTAATCAAAGAAGTTTCTATCTCATTCTTTTGAAAGAAAATATTATATACTGTATCACATTTCAAATTCCCTAATGAAACAAGTTGCCTGGCAATATAAGGTACAGTAGTAAATTCAATATTCCTGTAAATGTTTTATGAAAACCATAAACCTTGGCTGAAATAAGTGAGCTAATGCAGGGGTAATGTCACTAAAATAAATAATTAAAATATTAGATCATTTTAGTTTAAGTATCTTGTTGATCGGAATTGTATGGGACCTATATTAATATAAGAAGGAAGAAATAATTTTGAAAACGAAAGCTTCAATGTAAATATACCTGCTTTGTGGTTGATTAACACAAATTTAATGACCATTACACTTTCCCATTTCTTTCCTTAACAATAAGCTCACACACACAGTTGTGTTGCTAGCAGGTAACAAGCTTGTATGCATCAGCTGAGCTGCCAAAACTACCATGTCATGGCTGGAAAAAGTGAAGTTAACAAATTTTGGCTTAACACTGTTCCACTGAGGTCTACCTGAACTACTTCTCATATATCCAATATAGAAAGTGAGCACACATGTTCAGAACACATGCACAGTAACATGCATTTGAATCTTTGCCTGTGGCGTATTAACATGCATGGAGTCAGCTTTCATTTCAAGCTAAGACACGTTTTTTCTTTTTTTTATTAACAAGCTCATATTTATACCTAACTAAAAATGTCAACATCACTCCCACAAGTTCCTCATAAAAATTTCCATGGTATGTTTTTCTCATTCCAACCTCCTTGTGACCACTGTTATTGTTTTCATGCCTTCTTGTTTCTGCTAGCCGTGTTTATTCTTCTCAGGCCCATGACTTGCTGGATATTAAATGTTCTGTACTCCTGCTCCAGAGGCTTAACAACACTCGTGGCCATCTCTTGCTCACCATCTCTTCCGACATCTCCCCTTTTTTTGTTTTTTGTGAATTACTAATATTTGTCTTAACACTCTATCAGTGAAACTTTGCACTCATTTGATTAAACAAGGCACACAAATCAATATGCTACTAAAAAAAACGAGTCAAATCATAAAACCTATCACAACTAATTTTTTAATCCAAGGTCCAAATCCAGCAAAAAGTCCAGCAAATGGATTCCATTCATTCTCAATTTGCAATTTTTCTGTTAAATCTTTTAGGGTGTTAATACCTTTATGTGTAGATTCTGAATGGTCTGATAAGTTCATACAACACATGTTGCCAAATTCTTCACAGCCTTGACCCTGTGCTAAGAGTAAAAAATCTTTAGCTGCTCAGTTTTGCAAGATGGCATGTTTCACAGAATTGACATCTCTCAAAAGACTAGATAAAGCTTCCAATGTGGCGTTTGTTTTGCTAAACAGCAACCTAGTTTGCTCAACATTCCCAGTGCTTTTGTTGCAGCAACACTGGGCAATAACATTGAAGCAGAAACTATTTCTGCTGCATTCCAAAAGGTAACTTGATTATCAGACGCACTATTAAAAGCATGCGTGGTTCTTTTTTGACAATGATGGCGGTGAACCAAAGTGTGGTAATAGAAATATTCAAGGATAATAATGTAAGTTTGCCTAACATAAATCAGCCTCCTGAAATATGAGAAGGAATACCTGCCCATGCTCTATCTCCACAAATAAAAAACAGTCCTGTTGGTAATTGCAGGGGCATGTTGTTGGATTTGGATATATTTGCAGATGTGTAATTACACCATATAGAATCATTTCTATACACACCAAGTGAAGAATTAAAATTTTGTATAAGCGTTACATTTCTGCCAATATGACTAAAATATTTACAAAAATCTACTTTTATCACACCTAATAAAGAAATTTCTTGTAGTTCTATTCCTTTTGGAGGGAAATGGGCTACCCAGCCATCCCAATCGCCTGCACATGTGATACTATTGGTACAAACTTTGGCGTATCGAGGCACGGACACTGAGTCAGGATCAAAGACCTTTATTAAGCAAAAGCAATCCCTTTTATACCCCTGCCTCGTTGAGGCAGTACTTTTCCACTTCCCCAAATAGCTCAGTTATGCTTTCTTGTTTCCCAACCTTGCATAGTCTGTTTTTAGCACAAATATCTACAGCTCTTAGCAACAATCTTCAGCCCGTGGTTTCCTCCCTTTTGCTTCTGCTCACTGATCCCACAGTTTCTTGCCCACTAAGGCAATAATGTCTTTATTGTTTTCAGTTAACAAATCGCCAACTGGCCCCACATCTCCCCCTTCT
Source organism: Clamator glandarius (assembly GCA_033459285.1). Classification (NCBI taxonomy): domain Eukaryota; kingdom Metazoa; phylum Chordata; class Aves; order Cuculiformes; family Cuculidae; genus Clamator; species Clamator glandarius. The sequence continues at coordinate 166,901 of JAUNZM010000299.1, read as the reverse complement.
TTGTTTACAACCGTGATTGCTTTAAATGATTTATCAATCAATCTTTACACACACTGCATAAAACATGGTAAACAAATATTAACACGCAATAAAATCCCAATACAGGACAATCCTGTCTTAACTAATGATTTGATCCATCCAGTAAACCCCCAACTATTCAACAATTCTTCAAACTAGTCCCATCCATCATCCACTTGTAATGCTTTAACCCCAGTCTTCAAATCCTGAATCGATTCTGAATGATCTGACAAATTCATGCAACACATTCCTTCAAAGTTCTCACACACGTGACCTTGGGCTAATAACAAAAAATCTATCGCTGCTCTATTTTGAAGCGTTATGTGTCTAATAGAATTAACATCTAACAATAATCCACTTAAAGCCAGTGAAGTAGCATTGTTTTGTTTTGCTAACCAACACCCTAACTTATTTAGTGTTGCCAGGGCTTTGGCCGCAGATGCACCTGATAAAAAGAGAGAGGCAGCAAATATATGACCTCTGTTCCAAAACTCTACCCTATCATCACACTGTGGTGTGAATGTGTGTGTAATTTGTGTCCTTCACCGTGAATGTCACAGGTCTAAAATCATGGAAGTGTTTGGAGTTGGTAGAGTTAATTGACCCAAACTGCAAGGACCACCTATCATATTAGAGGGGATTCCTGACAAAGCCCTGTCTCCACATATTAAAAAACCACCATAAGGTAATTTTCGTGGTCTAAAACCTATATTATTTACAACTCCTGTTGGTACTTTTCTAGATTCTTTACACCATGCTGTGCCATGTCTATATTAAATACAAGCTTAGACATATGTTTGTACTCAAATCCAAGCATTCTGGGGGTTTGCATTTACAAAATCTATAGTCCATAGATACCAGGGAGAATATCCAGTCTTTATTGGATGCAAATTGAACAATTGTGAATAAGGATGAGGATAAGGCTGAGGTACTTAATGCCTTCTTTGCCTCAGTCTTTAAAAGTAAGAAAAGTTATTCCCTGTGTGTACACACTCAGTAGTTAGAAGAGCAGAACAAGGCTTCCATGATCAAAGAGGAAGTGATTAGAGACTTGCTTGCTCAGCTAGACATTCACAAGTCTACGGTGCTGGATGAGATCCACCCAAGAGTATTGAGGGAGCTGATGGAAGTGCTTGCCAAACCCCTTTCTATCATCTTCCAACAGTCCTGGCAGAATGGGGAAGCTCCACTGGACTGGAGGCTGGCTGATGTTGTGTCCATCTACAAGAAGGGTCGCAGGGAGAATCCAGGGAACTACAGGCCTGTCAGTCTGACCTCGGTACTGGGGAAAGTCATGGAGCGGGTGATCTTGAGTGCTATCTTGAAGCACATGCAAGAGAACCGGGTGATCAGGCCCAGTCAACACGGGTTCACAAAAGGCAGGTCTTGCCAAACTAACCTGATCGCCTTCTATGACAAGGTGACCCCCTTACTGGATGAGGGAAAGGCTGTGGATGTGGTCTTCCTGGACTTCAGTAAAGCCTTTGACACGATTTCTCACAGCATTCTGCTACGGAAACTGTCAGCCTCTGGATTGGACAGGCACACGCTCTCCTGGGTGGAAAACTAGTTAGATGGCTGGGCCTGGAGAGTGATGCTAAATGGAGTTAACTCAAGCTGGAGGCCAGTTACAAGTGGGGTTCCCCAGGGCTCGGTGCTGAGACCAGTCCTGTTCAATGTCTTTATCAATGACCTGGATGAAGGCATTGAGTGCACCCTTAGCAAGTTTGCAGACGACACTAAGCTGGGTGGAAGTGTGGATCTGCTGGAGGGTAGGGAGGATCTCCTGAGGGATCTGAACAGGCTAGATCACTGGGCTGAGACCAATGGCATGACGTTTTACAAAGGTTTCTTGTCCACTAAGGCAATAATGTCTTTATTGCTTTCAGTTAACAAATCGCCAACTGGCCTCACAGCAAATAGATGTACATGTGTGGTCTGAACATATTTTTGTTACATCATCTATCGGCAAATCTACTAAACAGGTGCTAAATTGATTGGTTGGTGTTGCTACCGACAAACACAATGAGTCTTGCCCTGCAGCACTGGCTAGAGTTACCCAAATGTTTTCTTTGGGTTGTGCAGGGGAGCCATGAAATGGCAGTTGTACAGCACAAAATTCTCACAATTACTGCAGTGTGGGTTGTACACATTTTTCTGCCATCCATCCGGGTCCACGATCTGTAGAGACACAAGCATATCTTGTCCCCATGTTATTAATGGCAATTGACTTTCCCATCATCCTGTTTCTAGGTTACTTTAGCTTTACTCACGTCACCATTTGATTTTGCGATAAAATGTCGCTCTATCGGGGGAATGTCATTGTGCTGCAAGGAGGGCTTTTTCCATTTTTATTTTTTCTCTCTCTCTCTTTCCTTTTTTTATGTTTTGCTAGGCATTTTAAATTTTTTCCTTCTGAAGCTTTCATTCCAAAGATCCCCAGGTAAATCTACCTGTTTGCCGGCATAGTGGACATTTGAGATTGAAAGGTCCCAGAGATATATTTCCAAGATTAATCAAAACCAATTTGTAAGCGTTACAAACATTTGAAGTGCTTAAAACACACACACACACATGATCACTCATTTCTCAGCTAGCTGAATACATTCATACAATGTTGGTTATCAGTATTGGATCCACAATTTTTCAATGCCATGGATATTTAAACTACACATGGTACCGGGAACATACAATACTTAAAATATGTACACGCATTATCTAATAAGTCTTCTATCGATTGTCTAGGAAATATTTCAATTCTGTAAAATATTTCTGTGGGGTTTTTTTTGTTTTAGTTTTTTTTGTTGTTGTTGCATGTACCATGAGCTCATTCAACTATATGTTGCCCTGTCAGTGAGCAAGGGATGCCCATGACATGTGTGATTCCCCATTGTTGAAAAAAAGGATTTTCTTATATTAGAAACATATCCCAGACCATTGTCCATTTTTTCTGCTTTGGGCACTCCCAAAGAGCAATTGCATATAATAAATGTTTTTTTACGTATTTTGCCCGTTCTCCCATGTGTGCAGAAGCAACAATGCAGGTAAAAAAGGTGTCAATCGACACATGTACATATTTTAAACATCCAAACTCGGGGATATGTGTTACATCAGTTTTCTATATTTCAGGTGGACCTAATCCACAAGGATTTACACTGTCAAAAGTAGTGTTTGGGATTAATTGACAATCAGGGCACATCTGTACAATTAGTCAAGCTTGCTCATGAGTTAACTGAAACATTTTCCTAGGGGCTGTACCACCTTAGTGATAAAAATCATGTGACATGTATGCTTGTTGTAATGTATCTGGAATGATTACAGGGGATGCCAGAGCATCAGCTCGACAATTGCCTTGAAGCAAATACCCTGGTAAATTTGTATGAGAACGTACATGCATTATAAAATAAGGTTCATGTTGATTGTCTAACAGATATTTCAATTCCTTTATAAAAGCGTATAACTGCCCATTGCTTACACACGTTAAATAGGCATTCTCCAAGTGTGAAACAATGCCAATGACAACGAGGCAGAACTGGCAACAAAGTTTATGGGTTGTGAAATGGGATATGACTGAATTTTGTGGCAGGAATTAAGCTTATGCACTCAAACAAACTCAAAAGGGAGCTCGGAGGATAATGAATGCTAATTTGTCCTTTAAAGACTGCTAATGCAATTTGCATAGAAAAGGAATGTTGCAAAAGCCAGTCTACTTGTTATTGAGTCATGGGAACATAGATGGTTGAGGGATCTATCCCATCCAATTCCAATAAAGGTTTGCGACCCTTTTGAATTAACATAGCTAACATTTCATGCTGAGTTGTTATTGTTTTAGAAAACTGATGTGGTAAAAATATCCATTCTAAAGGTCTAAATTTGGCAGACACACCTTCTACCCATTGGGCTAAAACTCCAAACGGTTGGAATTTGGCTGAAACAATATATAATTCAATTGGAGTATTGAAACATTTGCGAAATACTTGTTTCTGACTAAGCTTTTTAGCGACCTTGTCTAATGCAACCAAAGAATCTTTGTTTAATTGCCTGGGAGAGGTTAAATCTGAATCTTCTTTTAACAACATAAACAAAGGATGTAATTCTTCTGTAGTGATGCCTATCAAGGGGCGTATCCAATTTATGGCTCCTAACAATTTTTGCTCATCGTTCAGTGACTTTACAGAATATAAAAGTTTAACTTTTTGTTAAAGTTAATTTTAACAAAACAGCATTGTTATTAATAATGCTTCTGAATTTATTACTGAATTTAATTAATGTGTTTCAGATGGGGTATATGATCAGATTAGTAAGGTACTACCATAGGAGTTACTCAATTGCCTCAGCTTCCATCAAGTGTACTGCTTCGATAACAGGCCCTACGAAATGAAAACCTAAGACTGCTGCCATTGTATCTCAGCAAATGCAACGCTCTGCAACTTCTCAGACAGCACCAGCCATCAAAAGCACAGCTGCTATGCAGACAACTACTTGACCTAAACCTGTGCCAGCAGCCACAAGCACCACAGATATGCCAAGAGTTTCCAGAATCAGACACTCAAATATGAACCAGTTGTGGCAAGCACTTTGACAGCTACTACGGACAGTCCTACTGAATTCATACTGGTGCCAGAGGTTGCAAGTACTACAACTAAGCAGACAACTACTGTGGACATCCCTGCTCAGTCTATACTGGTGACAGTTGCTTCTGTGAGGACAAGGAAATACAAACAAACCTCAGGATAGGAGGAGAAACAGCCCAAAAAGGCATTTAGTGAGGATGAGAATGAAGAAGAAGCAGCTCCTATTCCAGTGCAGGAGGAAGACCAAGGACCGACTGAACATGAGCCAGCAGTGTGCCCAGGTGGCCAAGAAGGCCAATGTCATCCTGGCTTGTATCAGTAATGGCGTGACCAGCAGGTCCAGGGAGGTTATTCTCCCTCTATACTCAGCACTGGTGAGACCGCACCTCGAATCCTGTGTTCACTTCTGGGCCCCTCACCACAAGAAGGATGTTGAGGCTCTGGAGCGAGTCCAGAGAAGAGCAACGAAGCTGGTGAAGGGGCTGGAGAATAAGTCTTACAAGGAGCAAGTGAGAGAGCTGGGGTTGTTTAGCCTGGAGAAGAGGAGTCTGAGGGGAGACCTTATTACTCTCTACAACTACCTGAAGGGAGGTTGTGGAGACGAGGGAGCTGGCCTCTTCTGCCAAGTGACAGGGGACAGGACTAGAGGGAATGGCCTCAAACTCCACCAGGGGAGATTCAGGCTTGAGATAAGGAAAAAATTCTTCACGGAAAGGGTCGTTAGGCATTGGAACGGTCTGCCCAGGGAGGTGGTTGATTCGCCTTCCCTGGAGGTGTTTAAGGTGAGGGTGGATGAGGTGCTTAGGGGCATGGTTTAGAGATTGGTGGGAATGGTTGGACTCGACGATCCGGTGGGTCTCTTCCAACCTAGTGATTCTATGATTCTATGATTCTATGATTCTATGATTCTATGACAGGGTCCTTCACAGCAATCAAAGAGTTCTTCACAATTGCCAAGTCCTTCATGACAAGGAAGTCCTTCGAAACCAGTGCCATTGCAGTATCAGCAGGAGGATGATTGACAACAGTCAGAACCAGAGTTAATCATCAAATCCTTATCCATGGATAAGCTGCAACTTCTAAGAAAAGACTTTAGACATCGTGAGGGTGAGTCAGTTGCTTCCTGGTTGCTCAGGTGCTGGGATAACGGAGCCGATTTCATAGACTTATGTAGCGATTAAGTCACGGACCCTGCTGATGAGGCAATAAGCGAGGTCAACTTTATTGAGAGGATGCAAGTGTTATATAGTGTTTCTGTATCCAGTCAGCAGCTATCCCAGTGAATTTCCACCTGTGAGAATCCTACAGTACAATGTTAGAGTGCAACCCCCTATTTTCCACGGATGTGCCCCTTATCTTCATGTTTTCCATCTAGTGCATTCTTTTCTTATTAACTCATGGGTCTTAATAAAGATTCCAAGGTCTCAACAAGCTAGCAAGCATAAGAACATCAGCCATTTGCTCTGTGCTTACCGCTAGTATTGCAGGTACACCAAGGCATCAGCTGCTTGCCCCAGCATACAAGCAATACTGGAATCTTTTATGCCCGCAGACTTAGATGGTAAGAATGGGACCTCTAGCCAGACATGGAGGCGTTGACAAGTAACTTTGGAAAAACAAAAAGATGCTTAGCCTCTGGAGAAAGCTCTTGGCAGCTGTAAGGGGCAGGTAACCCTATAAAGATGAAAATGAATGCTGTCCAATCAGATGGAACACCATGGAGAAAGGTATTAAGTACCTGAGAGAAGTGGCTGTGCAAGAGATAATCTATAGCACATGGCATTCAGCGATGGACCCTGAGGAACTGCCATGCCAGCAAGTTATGTTGCTCCTACAGAGTGCCCCACTGACATATTCCCACACATTGTCAACAATGATCTTAAAGATCATCCAGTTCCAACCCTCTGCCATGGGCAGGGACATCCCACTAGATCAGGCTGCCCAAGGCCCCATCCAACCTAGACTTAGGCACCTCTAGGGATGAGACATCTGCAACTTCCCTGGGCAACCTGTGCCAGTGCCTCACCACTCTCATGGTGAAGAAATTCCTCCTTATATCTAGTCTAAATATGCCCTTCTCCAGTTTATACCCAGTGCCCCTCATCCTATCACTACAAGCCTTTGCAAACAGTCCCTCTACAGCTTTCCCAATAATACCTTTCAGGTACTGGAATGTGGTTATAAGATCTCTTCGGAGCCTTCTCTTCTCCAGGCTGAACAACCCAAAATCTCTCAGCCTGTCCTTGTATGGAAGGTGCTCCAGCCCTCTGATCATCCTTGTAGCCCTCCTCTGAACCTGTTCCAACAGCTCCATATCCTTCTTATCTTGAGGATTCCAGAACTGGACACAGTGCTCCAGGTGGGGTCTCACAAGAGAGGAATAGAGAGGCAGAATCACCTCCCTCAACCCGCTGGCCATGCTTCTTTTGATGCAGCCCAGGATACTGTTGGCCTTCTGGGCTGCGAGCGCATATTGCTGGCTCATGTTGAGCTTCTCATTGACCAGCACCCCCAAGTCCTTCTCTGCAGGGCAGCTCTCAGTCACATCATCCCCCATCACGTACTGAAAACGGGGATGGCCCCAACCCAGGTGTAGGACCTTGCACTTGGCCTTGTCAAACCTCATGAGGTTCTCACACGCCCACTTCTCCAGCCTGTCCCTCTGGATGACATCTTGTCCTTCTGGTGTGGCAACTGCACCACTCAGCTTGGTGTCATCTGCAAACTTGCTGAGGGTGCACTAAGTCTCACTGTCAATATCATTGATGAAGATATTAAACAGCACCGGTCCCAGTACGGACCCCTGAGGGACACCACTTGACACAGATCTCCATCTGGACTTCGAGCCATTGACCACTACTCTCTGAATACAACGCTCTAAGTTGTTTCGTATCCACCAAACAGTCCACCCTGATTGCCATGACTTTTTAGATATCATGGAGAGGGGCTTGGCAGCCTCATCGGACAATTCTCTCAGGACTCTGGGATGCATCTCATCAGGTCCCATAGACTTATATATGTTCAGGTTCCTCAGGCGTTCATTAACCTGATCCTCCTCTACAGTGGGAGAGGGTTTACCCCCCTGGTCACCATCTTGCTGTCCCATGACCCAGGAGGGGTGAGGAGAGTGGTTATTGGTAAAGTCTGAGGGAAAAAAAGTTATTAAGTACCTCAACCTTCTCCTTGTCTGTTGATATGTGATCGCCATTTCCAACCATCCGTGGGGGTACATTCTCTTTGACCTTCCTCTTTTGATTGATGTACCTGTAGAAGCCCTTCTTGTTAGTCTTTTCTTCCCTTGCCAAGTTCAGCTCCAGCTGCATCTTGGCTTTCCTGACTTTCATCCCTACACAACCGGGCAGCTTCCCCATACACGTCCCAGTGTACCTGTCCCTGCTTGCACTTCCTCTGTAGTTCCTTCTTCTTCTTTAATTTAACTAGCAGGTCTCGACCCCGCCATGCCAGTCTCTTCCCTGCCTGATTTTCTACATACAAGGGACTGAGTGTTCTTGTGCTTTATGGAAAGCATCCTTGAATATTTGCCAGCACTGTTCCGCTCCCTTGTCCCCGAGGACCATGTCCCAGAGGGTCCTACCAAGTAACTCCTTGAAGAGCTGGAAGTCTGCTTTCCTGAAATGTAGGGTCCTGACTATACTCCTCGCATGTCCCATATCCTTCTGGACCTTGAACTCCACCAGTATGTGATCACTGCAGCCCAGGCTGCCTCCAATCCTAATGTCACCAGTGAGTTCACTTGTATTAGTGGCCATCAGGTCCAGTATTGCATCCCCTTGGATGAGAGTCTCTATCAGCTGGACTAAGAAATTATCTTCAATGCACTCCAGGAGTCTCCTGGATTGCCTACAGCTTGCCGTGCTACTTTTCCAGCATATGTCAGTTCAAGTCCCAGAGTAGGATGAGAGCTTGCAAGCGTGAAGCCTCCTGTAGGTGGAAGAAGAAGACTTCATTGGTTGGCTCTCCGTGATCAGGTGGCCTGTCGTATACACCAACCACAAGGTTCCCGTTGGTTCTTCTGTCTTTAATTCTGACCCGCAAGCTTTCAACCTGTTTGTGGCTACTCTTCCACGACAGCTCTTCACATTCTATCCCTTTCCTGAGAAAGAAGGCAACACCTCCACCCCTCCTTCCCGGTCTGTCCCTTCTGAACAGCCTGTAGCCATCGATAGCCACACCCCAGTCATGGAATTCATCCCACCAAGTTTCCGTGATGGCAACTAGATGATAGCTTTTTAGTAGCACGGTAGCTTCCAGCTCCTCCTGCCTGTTACCCAAGCTTTGTGCGTTTGTATAGAGGCACTTCAGCTGGGCTGCAGGTTGCATCTCCTTCCCAGTGGACCCTTCATTACCTACAAGGTGTTTTAGTGAAGTGTCCTCCCTAACATCTGATCCCTGACACCCGTCCTCCCACCACTTGTCACAGGCTAGTTTGATGTTATCCCCTCCCCCTTCATATCTAGTTTAACGCTCTATCTACAAACCCTGCAAGCTCCTGGGCAAAGACCCTCCTCTCCCTCTGAGAAAGGTGGCTCCCATCTGAAGCCTGTAATTCGGGTGCTGTGTAGGCCTTCCCATTATCAAAAACACCAAAGTTATTGCGGTGACAAACCCAAAGTTATTGTGGTGACAAATATAAAGTTATTGCGGTGACAAACATAAAGTTATTTTGGTGACAGATGTTCAACAGATCCAAATACTCATTTGACAAACTGTTTGATAAGCTGTCTCACAGGGAGGATAGATCCTCCCTCTCACAGACCCACATCTCAGTTGTGAAGAAAAGATGTCATCCTACAAAAAACAGTCTGAGACCCAGCAAACACCACTGCGCATCCTGTGTTTTTTTCCTGTGTGATTACAGAGAGGGCACGAGGAGATGGGATGGAAAAACTGCTGCTGCCTTCAAGTCATGAGTTCACAATTTAAAAAGGAAGTCACACAGTATTTCTTTCACAAGAAATGCTGCTCCAGTATCCAGTGGATGCGAACCTAATTCCAGATATGGGTAAGTAGGACGAGTTTCAATCGCCTATGATCCAAATAAACCCATTCCTTGATGGGTACTTTGTCCCAAATGAGAGGGGACCTGCCTCCAGCCAGGTGGAGGAAAGGGACAGTCGAGTTCATTGGACTGTATGGATTTGATGGCCTGGCATGAGAGAACTGCAAAAGTATAAAGCCCTTGTAGATACTGGTGCACAGCACACCCTATTGCCATTGAATCGTAAAGAGACAGAATCGTCACTATTTCTGGAGTGACAGTGGGGTCTCAAGAACTGACTGTAGTGGAGGCCGAAGTGAGCCTAACCAGGAATAAATTGGGAAAGCATCTCGTTTTAACTGGCCCAGATGTCCTGTGCATCCTTGGCATAGACTGTCTCAAAAGAGGCTGCTTTAATGATCCAGAAGGGTATAAGTGGGCCATTAATATGGCAGCTGTAGAGACAGAATAATAAACAGCTGTCTACCTTGCCTGGCCTTACAGAGCACTCTTCTGCTGTGGGATTGTTGAACACTGAAGACTAACAGGTGCTAATTGCTAACACCACGGTTCATCGATGACAGTATCATACCAACCGAGACTCTGACTCCCATATGGAAGCTGATCTGTCAACTGGAAAATCAAGAATCACACAGAATCACAGAATAACCAGGTTGGAAGAGACCCACCGGATCGTCGAGTCCAACCATTCCCACCAATCCCTAAATCATGCCCCTAAGTACCTCATCCACCCTCACCTTAAACACCTCCAGGGACGGTGACTCAACCACCTCCCTGGGCACACTGTTCCAATGCCTAACCACCCTCTCCGTGAAGAATTTTTTCCTAATCTCAAGCCTAAATCTCCCCTGGCGGAGCTTGAGGCCATTCCCTCTAGTCCTGTCCCCTGTCACTTGGGAGAAGAGGCCAGCACCCTCCTCTCCACAACATCCCTTCAGGTAGTGATCAGCAAAAGAAGTGATCAGCAAAACTCGTTCACCCTTTAACAGTCCTATATGGCCTGTGCGAAAGGCTAATAATGAATGGAGATTAACTGTGGATTATTGTGGTCTATATGAGGTTACACCACCGCTGAGTGTTGCCATACCAGACGTTAGAACTGCAGTATGAACTGGAATCAAAGGCAGCCAGGTGGTCGCCACAATTGACATTGCTAATGCGTTTTTCTCTATTCCTTTAGCAGTAGAGTGCAGGCCACAGATCGCTTTTTCCTGGAGGGGCATCCAGTATACCTGGAATCGACTGCCCCAGGGGTGGAAACACAGCCCTACCATTTGCCATGGACTGATCCAGATGGCACTAGAGAAGAGTGGAGCTTCAGAACACCTGCAATACATTGATGACATCATTGTGTGGGTTAACACAGCAGAGGAAGTTTTTGAGCAAGGGGAGAAAATAATCCAAATTCTTTTGATAGCTGTTTTTGCTATAAAGAGAAGCAAGGTCAAGGGACCTGCATGACCCAGTTTTTAGGAATTAAAAGGCAAGATGAGTATCGTCAAAGCCCATTAGATGTGATCAACAAAATAACAGCTATGTCTCCACTGACTAACAAAAAGGAAAAACAAGCCTTCCTAGGTGTTGTGGGTTTCTGGAGAATGAACATTCCTGGTTACAGTCAGATTGCAAGATCTCTCTTTATGAAGTGACTCAAAAGAAAACTGGTTTTCACTGGGGCCCTGAGCAACAACAAGCCTTTGAACAAATTAAACAAGATATTGTGCACGCAGTAGCCCTGGGGCCAGTCCAAACAGGACAAGACATCAAAAAAGTGTACTGTACCACAGCAGGAGACAATGGTCCTACCTGGAGCCTCTGGCAGAAAGCACCAGGGTCAACCCCTAAGATTCTGGAGTCGAGGACACAAAGGCTCTAAGGCCAATTATACTCCAACTGAAAAGTAAATCTTAGCAGCATATGAAGGAGTTAGAGCTGCTTCAGAAGCGATTGGCATTGAAGCACAGCTCCTCCTAGCACCCCAATTACCAGCACTGGGCTGGATGTTCAAGGGTAAAGTTTCTTATACTCATCATTCCACCGATGCTACATGGAGTAAGTGGATTGCATTAATCACTCAGTGAGCCCAAACAGGAAGCCCTAATAATCCAGAAATCTTAGAAGTGAATATGGACTGGCCAGAAGGCAAAGACTTTGGAATGCCACCAGAGGAGGCTGTAACATATGCTGAAGAAGCCCCACCATATAATCAGCTATCAGAAAATGAGAGATTGTGCTCTGTTCATTGATGGATCCTGCTGTCTTGTAGGAAGATGAATCAAGACAATTTGCAGAACGCCATCCAGCTGGCTTTAGACATTGCAGAATGGGGAAAGTGGCCAGTACTTTATCTCTTTATTGACTCAAGGATAGTAGCAAGTGCTTTGTGTGGGTGGTTAAAGCAATGGTAATGGAACAACTGGCAGCACATAGGTAAACCCATTTGGGCTGCCACATTGTGGCAAGATATTGCAACTCAGCTAGAGAAACTAGTTGTAAAGGTACATCACATGGATGTTCATATACCTAAGGGTCAAGCCACTGAGGAACATCAAAACAACCAGTGAGTGGATAAGGCTGCTAAAGTGTCCCAAACAGATTTGGACTGGCAACATAAAGGTGAAGTATTTCTAGCTCAGTGGGCTCATGACACTACAGGTCATCAAGGAAGTGACACAACATACAAATGGATGCATAATTGAAGGGTGGATTTAACCATGGACACCTTTGCACAGGTTATCCATGATTTTGAAACTTTGAAACTATTTATCTCTCTACTTTAATTACAGCAGGACTATGAATGGAAAAAATGCCTGAATTTTCAGGTGAGGTAAAATGAATATGAGCAAAGACTTAGGTGCAAAGACTTAGAGCCTTAGGTGTTACTCCAGGGACAGAAATGGCCAATGAAAATAAAAGAGCTGATTGAACAGCCTGGGTCACACATTTGCGTGTCTGGAAAGAATGCAGCTAAAGCAAAAATGGCTTTTTGCTCCATCCCTCAACCTTAGCAGAAGTCAAAACCCCCCCAGCACATAACTCAGTGCCAAAGGAATTCAGTGAGAGGCCACACTCAAGAAACACTCAAGAAACAAGTGAGGATAAATTAATATTGAGACAACCATACAAGGCTGGTTTGTCCAGGAGTGAAAGTGCAGCAGTTGGACATGGCTTAATTGCTTTGGGGATTGCGCCATGAGATTATGCCTTTTTCTTGACAATAAACTCCATGTTACAGGGGTTCAACTGTCCACATATTCATTGTGAAATAGTTCCTTGCAGTTTGCTGCCTTGTGGCAGACTCGGACAGCTGCATTTTGGAACAGCTGCATTTTTAGTCAGCTTCAGTAAACCAGAAGCAGAAGGAATGAGAACTAGCCTGCCAGATAAATACTTTTATCAAGAGCTGTTAGATAAGGTTATATAAATCCACAATCAAGGTTAAATAAATTGGTTTTATCATCAATTTCTGACTTTGTTTGAGACAAGTGGCTGTTGAACTGGTGATAAGATAAACACAAATTTCTTCAAATTCTCCATATATTTATTGCCCCAAAATTAACTCTTCTAAGATAAAATTGCCTATAGATTGCATGTCTACTGAAGATGTGTGGTAGGCTGGCATGTGAGAATTTAAATGGTGCATCTGAATAAAAACCGATTTTGCATTAATGATGTCCATTCCCATGCTTTAGACTGCAGGCAGACTGGGGGGGGGGGGGGGCGGGGCGCTAGGGGGACATGGACAAGCAGAGCGCACAGTAGGGACTGCCTATTTTTTAAGACACTTCACTTTGAAAGTATGCATTACAGCCAAGAATACCCTGTCCCTGAATTTCAGTCATGAAAATAGTTTTAAGTGAAATAGGGCCAGGATTTGATTCTGCAGCCTGAAGTGGAGCTGTAGGTACCTGTGAATAGCAGCATGAGGGCTATTACAGAGAAGATGCATTAGAGTTAAAAATTATGTGCCAGTAAGGCAACTTAGGTGTGTTAAATATTTTCTTGACCAGGTAGAGACACATTTACACATAAATACCCCTTGGTCATTATTTCCAGGACTCATTGCACCGTGGCCTAGAACACATTGCAACACCCTAATAAGCACCAGTTTTGGAGTGGTGTCACCAGGGACGAACCGAGCTTTTGGGGCCCGGGCCCCTAAGGGTCTCACTCGGGACACCAAGACTTTCGGTGCCCCCGGTTTGTCCCAGCAGGCCGGGCCTGGCGGGAAGGGGAGGGGAGCACTCGCTCTCTGCCGCGCCGGGTTTCCTCAGCCAGGCTGCCCAGCCAGGGCAGGCCCTTCCACCGCGCGTAACCGGACCTTCCCGGCGTGCACCCGGAAGCACTTGCCGGAGTATAGCGGAAGCGGGGTAGATCTTGGCCTTTTTGGTGCTGGCGCCCGGAGAAGATGGTGAGTGCTAGGGTCTGGGTGCGGTGTATCCGGCACCATCTGCTGTCGCGCCAAGCGCTGCGGGCCTCTTCTAGGGTGCGGGGTGGTCCTGCGCCCTGCTATGGCTAGGCTCGGTGGTGGGGCGTCGCTGCGGGGCGGGAGCCTGAGAGCCCGGCAGTGGACGCCTCTCCTGGCCTGGGTGGGGACGTAGGGCGACCTGGCCTGGACAGGGAGGCCGCGGTGGGGTGCTGCTGCGGGGTCTCCTTCGAGGTCTCCTCTGTGCTTGTTGCGGGCCGGGCCTGGCCGGGCCGGCGCTCTCCCCGAGAATGAGGCAGTCTTTCAGATAACAATAAAAGGGAGTTTGGTCGCCAAAAGCTCTTGTGGTGAGCATGCGGCTAATCCGTGTAACAGAAATACCTTTTCTCAGGAAAAAGCAGTTTACTGTTTATCACTGATGAATTTAGGGGAGATGAGAAGAAAGTTTGAGATAACCACCCAGTGGCTTTGTTTTATTTCAGCAATGGGCTGGGGCAAGAGGTAGGAATGGCAGAGAGGTGTAAGAAACTAGATTTCTGAAAATGGTGGATACCTATATGCAAAACTAGGTTGATGTTTTAGAGTCCAGTGTATCTCTGACATGTTTATTGGGCTTTGTGAATTTGTGCATGTTGCTTAGAGGAGCTTATGCTTTTGAGCTATGTGACTTGCAACTGTTAGCAATATTTACGACATGCAATATCTTGAAATGTTTTTCAGACGAAGGGTACATCCTCATTTGGTAAGCGACGAAATAAGACACACACCTTGTGTCGTCGATGTGGGTCCAAGGCATACCATCTGCAGAAATCTACCTGTGGGAAATGTGGTTACCCTGCTAAGCGTAAGAGAAAGTGTAAGTAACAGATTCAAGTTTAAAAACTTGTGTTTCTTTGTCATCTTCAGTAGTCTGGGGTTTTTTCCAACCAAGAAAGAATACTGTGTCTTCTTGCAGCTTTTTTTTTGAAATTAACACTGATTTAGCTACATTTCAGCTACCATGTGCAGTATTTACTGCATAGAAATTGATTTAATTAATATTTTTTTCTTTTGTTTCTGTCAGATTGAATAGTTGTGCTATTCAAGCATGCTCTGCAACTAATTATTTGGTGCAGGTGAGCAAGAGTAACTTCTGTGTTCTAGATAACTGGAGTGCAAAGGCTAAAAGACGCAACACCACTGGTACTGGTCGCATGAGGCACCTGAAAAGGGTCTACCGTCGATTCAGGTATGACATTTTATTGCAAACTAGTGTAATGTGAAATCTTGCATGGATTTCACTGAATTATAAAATTCATCATTCAAAGTTAACGCTCCTATTTAGTACACTTAATGTGATATGGTCTTACTTTTTAAATATATTGTGGAAATAAATGATGCATTATATCTTCAAAGGAATATGCTGCCAATGATAAAAAGCTCACTCATTGTAAATACATAGAATATATAGCAAGCTCCAATTTTTCTGTTAAATATGGATAATGAACACAGAGGGTACTGTAAGAAAATGCCCAAATTTGAAAAGCTATGCTTTGTGTAGCATTGCTTCTATTTGTGAGTCCCCCACAACATCCTTCTCTCTAAATTGGAGAGATATGAATTTGATGGGTGGACTGTTTGGTGGATAAGAAACTGGTTGGAGGGTCTTATTCAGAGAGTCGTAGTCAATGGCTCGAAGTCCAGATGGAGATCTGTGTCAAGTGGTGTCCCTCAGGGGTCCGTACTGGGACCGGTGCTGTTTAATATCTTCATCAATGATATTGACAGCGAGACTTAGTGCACCCTCAGCAAGTTTGCAGATGACACCAAGCTGAGTGGTGCAGTTGCCGAACCAGAAGGACAGGATGTCATCCAGAGGGACAGGCTGGAGAAGTGGGCGTGTGAGAACCTCATGAGGTTCGACAAGGCCAAGTGCAAGGTCCTACACCTGGGTCGGGGCCATCCCCGTTTTCAGTACGTGATAGGGGATGATGTGACTGAGAGCTGCCCTGCAGAGAAGGACTTGGGGGTGCTGGTCAATGAGAAGCTCAACATGAGCCAGCAATATGCGCTCGCAGCCCAGAAGGCCAACAGTATCCTGGGCTGCATCAAAAGAAGCATGGCCAGCGGGTTGAGGGAGGTGATTCTGCCCCTCTATTCCTCTCTTGTGAGACCCCACCTGGAGCACTGTGTCCAGTTCTGGAATCCTCAAGATAAGAAGGATATGGAGCTGTTGGAACAGGTTCAGAGGAGGGCTACAAGGATGATCAGAGGGCTGGAGCACCTTCCATACAAGGACAGGCTGAGAGATTTTGGGTTGTTCAGCCTGGAGAAGAGAAGGCTCCGAAGAGATCTTATAGCCACATTCCAGTACCTGAAAGGTATTATTACGAAAGCTGTAGAGGGACTGTTCGCAAAGGCTTGTAGTGATAGGATGAGGGGCACTGGGTATAAACTGGAGAAGGGCATATTTAGACTAGACATAAGGAGGAATTTCTTCACCATGAGGGTGGTGAGGCACTGGCACAGGTTGCCCGGGGAAGTTGTGGATGCCCCATCCCTGGAGGTGTTCAAGGCCAGGTTGGATGGGGCCTTGGGCAGCCTGATCTAGTGGGATGCCTCTGCCCATGGCAGAGGGTTGGAACTAGATGATCCCTTCCAACCGAAATTATTCTATGGTTCTATGAAATTTCTGGTTGCACTGAAGTATCGGGTTTTGTAAAAGACAATTCTTGAAATGCATTCCAATCCCCTCTTGCCCACAAAAAAACTTCAGGATTGAAATTTTCAGATTGAAATCTCCCCAGGAGGAGAAGGACCTTGGGGTGTTGGTTGACAGCCGACTGAACATGAGCCAGCAGTGTGCCCAGGTGGCCAAGAAGGCCAGTGGCCTCCTGGCTTGTATCAGAAACGGCGTGACCAGCAGGTCCAGGGAGGTTCTTCTCCCTCCGTACTTGGCACTGGTGAGACCGCACCTCGAATACTGTGTTCAGTTCTGGGCCCCTCACCACAGGAAGGATGTTGAGGCTCTGGAGTGAGTCCAGAGAAGAGCAACAAAGCTGGTGAAGGGGCTGGGGAATAGGCCTTATGAGGAGCGGCTGAGAGAACTGGAGTTGTTTAGCCTGGAGAAGAGGAGGCTGAGAGGAGACCTCATTGCTCTCTACAACTACCTGGAAGGAGATTGTAGAGAGGAGGGAGCTGGCCTCTTCTCCCAAGTGACAGGGGACAGGACAAGAGGGAATGCCCGCAAGCTCTGCCAGGGGAGATTTAGGCTAGACATTAGGAAAAAATTTTTCACAGAAAGGGTCATTGGGCACTGTCAGAGGCTGCCCAGGGAGGTGGTTGATTCACCTTCCCTGGAGGGGTTTAAGGCACGGGTGGACGAGGTGCTAAGGGGCATGGTTTAGTGTTTGATATGAATGATTGGACTCGATGATCCGGTGGGTCTCTTCCAGCCTCGTTATTCTATGAAATACTTTGCTATTCGCTCTCTAATTTGGAGTTCAGTTTGCAGTAAGTAATTGTAGCATCGGATTCTGAGTTACGGGTTTCTAAAATGTGTTATAAAGCTTTAAGTTGTACTTAAAAGCTTCTATCCTGTTAAACTCATTAAGAATTTGTTTTATCTGAAATAGAGCTCTGTAACTTCTGGCTTAATGCACCAGAAAGCTGAATGAAAACTACCAAGCAATTCAAGAGTCTTTTCCTAAAAATGTAGGTTGGATTTAATAGTCAGTCTTTTACATCCTGAACCCAAGTGTAGTTGAGGGATCCATTCATCTGTGGCTTTTTGGTGAGCACAGTCTTTTCCAGCAGCAGCCAGAAAATACCCTACAGTGTGCAACTGCAGCCTGGTTTCCACCACGTGTTGCT
This sequence comes from Clamator glandarius, assembly GCA_033459285.1. Classification (NCBI taxonomy): domain Eukaryota; kingdom Metazoa; phylum Chordata; class Aves; order Cuculiformes; family Cuculidae; genus Clamator; species Clamator glandarius. The sequence goes on along the minus strand of JAUNZM010000299.1, from coordinate 149,011 downwards.
GAAGTAAAATGTCTCATTCAAAAGCAAGCTTGGGTTTGGCTCCTCTTTTGTCATGCCTGTCTTTATCTCTGCTTGGAGACAGAAGTTTTTTTGTAAGAAATTGACTTGCACTTCAGTACTAACAAATGTGAAATCTTTTGCTCAGTTGCCTAGTAGGAACATAAAGGAGTGCCTTTGGTGTGTGTGCTGTATCTGATTCAGTCTTCCAGTGTTTATTCAGTTACTGAAATCTTCCTATTTGAAGAAGTCAAATTTACTTCAGCAGGAGAGAAAACCATACTGCTTATTCCAAACAGCTTGTCTGCGATCTTTCTTATTAAAAATGTCTGAACGTGTATAAACTCCATAGTGATTTCAGTACATTACTGAGAGAAGCTAAAAAAAGCTGACAAACTTGATCTAAAACATTACTTGTTAGAAAATAACCTGGAACAGAAACCACCCTTTCAAAAAGTCGTAACCCTATTTCTATTTGTAGGAATGGATTCCGTGAGGGAACCGTGCCAAAGCCCAAGAGAGCAGCTGTTGCAGCCTCCACTTCATCGTAAAGGCTCATCTATCTGCTAAAATAAATAGTCCTATTCAGAAAACATCACCTTTTATGCATGCTTTATTTCAGTGAAATATGGGACTCCTTAAAATACGTAAATTGACATTCACAAATTCTTGATGGTATGCACGGAAGCAATTCATTAAAAATAATCCTTTAAATGACTTCATTTGATAGTGTCTCCACCTTGAAAAGGACTGTTATCTCTGTGCCGAACTTAAAAAAGAGGCTTGTACATGTTACTCAAAAGGACTTGCCTGTAAGAGAAATGAAATATTTGCTCTATGGACCGAGTTTCATTGTGCTCTAGCATGCAGAGGCAGAATTTATCTCAAAGACAGTAACTTGATTAATGGCTCTAAGTGCTGTTCTAGGAGGGAATAGTTTAAGAGGGATTTGCAGTCTTGGCTACTGATGACTGTTCTGTGGCTCAAAGGCCTGTGAAAGTATTGCTTTTTCAGTGGATCATTGCTTCTTGGGTAAAAAAAAAACTCCTGAGCTGGAGCACATGTACTGCCAGACGTGAAGGGACTGGAGACCTGCTGTAGTTGAGATGGAAGCTACCCAAATGGTCTGGAAACTTGACAACAAATAGATCAGGCTTAATAATGATGAGTGTTAACAGTAAATGGTAGGGAGTATGATTAAGAAGTCTGTGACTTGGGGGTATATTTGAATTAGAAAATCATTGAATCACTTAGGATGGAAAAGACCTCTAAGATGAGCAAGTCCAACTGTTAACCTAACACTGCCAAGTCTACCACTAAACCCTGTCTTTAAGTGCCACATCTAAAAGTCTTTTAAATACCTCCAGGGATGGTGACTCAACCACCTCCCTGGGCAGCCTGTTCCAGTGCCTGATAACCCTTTCGGTGAAGAAATTTTTCATAATATCCATTCTAAAGCTCTCCTGGTGCAACTCAAGGCTATCTCCTCTTGTCCTATCACTCGGGAGAAGAGACCAACACCCACCTTGCTATAGCCTCCTTTCAGGTAGTTGTAGACAGTGATAAGGTCTAACCTCAGACTCCTCCAGACTAAATAACCCCAGTTCCCTCAGTTGCTCCTCATACGATGTATTCTCCAGGCCCTTCACCAGCTTTGTTGCCCTCCTCTGGACACACTCCAGCACCTCAATGTCTGTCTTGTAGTGAGTGGCCCAAAATGAACACAGGATTCATGTACAGGGGGGATGAATGTGCTAGATCTCTCCAATTTAGAGAGAAGGATGTTGTGGGTGACTGTGTGAAAGGCTTTACAGAAGTCCAGATAGATTGCATCCGTTGCTTTTCCCGTGTCCACTGCTGCGGTTACCCTATCATAGAAAGCCACTACGTTGGTCATACAAGATTTGCCCCTGGTGAAGCCATGCTGGCTGCCATTAATCACTTCCATGTGCTTTAGCATGTCTTCTAGGAGGATCTGTTCCATGATCTTCCCAGGCACAGAGGTGAGGCTGACAGGTTGGTAGTTCCCAAGGTTGTCTTTTCTACCCTTTTTAAAAATGCGCACAACGTTACACTTCTTCCAGTCATCAGGGGCTTCTCCCGATTGCCATGACTTTTCAGATATCATGGAGAGGGGCTTGACAACCACATTGGCCAATTCCCTCAGAATTCTGGGATGCATCTCATCAGGTCCCATAGACTTATATATGTTCAGGTTCCTCAGGTGTTCACAAACCTGATCCTCCTCTACAGTGGGAGAGGATTTACTCCCCTGGTCACCATCTTGCTGTCCCGTAACCCAGGAGGGATGAAGAGAGCAGTTGACAGTGAAGAATGAGGCAAAAAAGTTGTTAAGTACCTCAAGCCTTCTCATCTGTTGATATGAGGTCACCATTCTCAACCATCAGTAGGGGTACTTTAACCTTCCTTTTCTGATTGATATACCTGTAGAAGCCCCTCTTGTTGGTCTTCAGTTCCCTTGCCAAGTTCAGCTCCAGCTGCGCCTTGGCTTTCCTGACTTCATCCCTACACAACCAGGCAGCTTCCCCATACACATCCCAGGGTACCTGTCCCTGCTTGCACTGCCTGTGCAGTTCCCTCTTCTTTAGTTTAACCAGCAGGTCTCAACTCAGCCACACTGGTCTCTTCCCTTCCCTGCCTGATTTTCTACATATGGGGACTGAGCGCTCTTGCGTTTTATGGAAAGCATCCTTAAATATTTGCCAGCACTGTTCCGCTCCCTTGTCCCCGATTTTTACTAAAAGCCCCCTTTGTGGTAAAACAGGGAGGGAAAGGAATTGGGAGTCCAACTGCTCGGGTTTAGCTGCCGAAATTGGCCGGGCCGGGGCTAAACTGTGACAGATTATGATAAGCACTTGATTACTAATGAGTTAGGAAAGTGCTAAAGTTATAAAGCTGCTTTCACATTATCTTGTGAATTCCTTTTGATGCAACTAACATGACAAAGGGCAAAGATCACTGAGTCCAAAGAACAAGGTGGCCTTTGCACAGAGAAGCGTGTGGCTCCACAGCACAGAGAAGCACAACAGAGAGCTGCAGGGACGGTGTGCAGGCAGGGCGTAGAGACCCTGGCCAGAAGAGTGCATAGGAAGGGCATAGAGACCCTACCAGCTTGAGAGGCGAGTCCACTTGGTAGTTGTCACTGTCTCAGAAGCAGCCCAGCTATGGTATCTACCCGAAGGAAAGCTTTGCCCTCTGTACTTGTCAGAATGGACATGGCAACCCTGAAGTCCCACGTAAACATGCAGCCGTCCAAGTCTCAGGCTGCAGAGGGTTTCTGAACCCCTCGCTGATACCAGAGCAGACAGCAGGCTGTAATGAGTGCCCAGCCCCTTCTCCTGGGGAAAAGTACCTGCACAAAGTGTGCATGGGTGGACGACCTGTTGCGTCAGGTGGCTGAGTTACAGGAAACAGTAACCAGGCTGTGCAACATTAGAGAAGTCGAGGTAGAGATTGACAGGTTGCTTCAGAACAACATTCCAGTAACAGACAATACTGAGGATGAAGCACCCTGGACCCTGGTGTCCCACAAACGCAATCTCCACCATAGTCCCTACCCTCCAGCGTCACAATTAAAAACAGATTTGAAGCTTTTACAGTAGACGCCCACGAGCAAGACCCACAAGTTGCAACTGAACCAACAGCAGATGACAAATATCACAAAAAGAAACGACGTGCTCATTGTGGGGGGCTCTCTATTAAAGGACACTGAGGCGCCCATCTACTGACCCAACAAGGAGTCACATGAGGTATGCCACCTTCCTGGAGCTAAGATCCAGGATGTTGCCAAGAGGGTGTCACAACTTGTTAAGAGCACAGACTGCTATCCACTAATACTCTTTCATGTGGGCATGAATGACACTGTAAGCCAGAACCTGGGCAGAATCAAGAAAGACTATAAGGCCCCAGGGGTGAAAGCGAAGAACCTTGTGTGGGAATAAAGCTAAATGCGGGAATGGGACTGGATGCTTCCCCCCTCTCCCCGCTCCTCTCTTCCCCCCTCCCATGGGCTAAGTACAAGACTCTCAAAAGCAAAGTCAGTGAAGAATGCAGCATGCACAGATGCACAGGGGCAGATAGGCATCAAGGCTGGGGGTGAGGTGTCTAGGAACAGGCATAGCCAGCCCTGCTTATCAACCAAAGGCCCACGCAAGCACAGAAGCCTAATTGTTTTCTAAGAAGATGGTTTGCAGCTGCTGTTCTGACAACTTAGCCCTCCGGGTAACCTTTCCTCATCATTATAATATCATTATAATACAAAAACACACCTCCACACCTAAGGCTACCTGCCTCTCCTCCACCTCTGATGAATTGATCTCTCTTTCTCCTCCCAGTTGGGGATGCCTCTGGTTTGTATATGTGCGCTAACTTCTAATCTCATGCTAGCTATCACTATCTTTCTGTACTTTAATCTTAACAATACATCGTTCATCTACATGTTATTTTTACTTCCGTCTGAGTGCTATTGCTACACCTATATCATTGCTTGGCACGTTTTTATACACGTTCTAGTGTTTGGGTTTTCATATAGGGCTGCTTGATGTATTTTTGCAAATAGTATCTAACCACAGTAACCTTATATAAAGTTGCGAGCTGTTATAATAAATTATTCTTAATAAAATCGACTTGTTTGTACAAGTCTCTGCAGTTGCTCATACTTGTTTAGAGGGATTAGAGGGGAGTCTCTACTTCAACCAGCTAGGCTAAATTTATTGCCTTTGCAACGTCGTTGAATTTAAAGTGCTTCGGACATGCTGGGTGATGATCAATTTTCTAATATGCTGTTTAAATACCATAAGTCAGATTTTTTTAAAGAACCATACCTCTCTACCTCTGGATGCCTGGACACTAATATCGTACGGTGACAGAGATCATGCATCCCTCCCCTCTTACTTTCTGAAATAACAAACATGGAAATTTTGTTCTCATGAAGAACCAAAGATTGCTCTTTTGAAACCAGTTCAAACTCATAATTTTTAAAGGCTGCCATTCTTAGTGTGTACTGGACTTGGTTTCATACCAGTCTCTGGAGTTTTACAGACTGTAACAACTAAATGGCAAACCTCAGAAAATGATTGATTTGTCTTTGATCTCTCAGCTGGTAATAGACATCTAATGTAGAACATGGTTTAAATTTCTGTCTTCTGCAAAAATTAAGAAATGAGAGTTAAAACAAAATACAGTTCATAGCTATAGATTTTTCTTTTAAACTAGGTTGTTTGGATAAGAGATGTTGGTGATGAATAATGGCTTGTATCCAGCTGGCTTCACAGTCCTATCTACTGTTAAAAATGGAAGACACCTATTAAGTATGTTACATAGCATAGAGTTACTGAAAGGAGTTCTGCAGCCTAGGCAGAACTTCCTGTAGGAAACTGTATTTGTCTGGAAGCTTTAGTAGAAGCTTTCCTTTTCCTGGTAATTGGCTCTTGTGATGATGATAAATTCATCCTGTATTGGATTTGCATGGCAAGGTTTTGGTAGTGGAGGGGCTACAGGGGTGGCTTAAATGAGAAGCTGCTAGAAGCTTCCCCTACGTCTGACAGAGCCAATGCCAGCCTGCTCCAAGATGGATCCACTGCTAGACAAAGTTGAGCCAATCAGCGACAGTAGTAACGCCTCTGTGATAACATATTGAAGAAAGGCAGTTGGGCGAAATACAAACCAGCACAGCACCATCAGCAGTCAGAAGAGAGGAGTGAGAATATGAGAGACAACTCTGCAGACACCAAGGTCAGTGAAGAAAGAGGGGGAGGAGGTGCTCCAGGCACCGGAGAAGAGATTCCCCTGTAGCCTGTAGTGAAGACCATGGTGAGGCAAGCTGTCTCCCCGCAACCCATGGAGGTCCATGGGTCTCTTATTTCCCCTTTCCCTGGGAGGGGGGGATTGGGAGCCCAACTGCTTGATTTTAGCTACCAAAATTGACTGGGCCAGGGCTAAACCCATTTGCTCTAGAAATCTATCTTTGAAATAATGTTGCTTAAAAGTGCATTTCTGCCAGTCAAAAAAGCTCCTTGTGGTGACCACCGTCTTTGAGGGTCTGTCTCCTTCTGTCAGAAATGGCCAAACTTCATGACATAATTTAACTGTGCACTCTTCTTTAATTTTTTTCCTTTGAAAGGCCTGCTGTACCGTAAATTCTTTCCCAGTCTGCAGTAAGGATGAGGCTCGAAGTCATCCCGAGAGGGACTGAAGCCTTCTCATACAGGCCAATACCTTGACTAAGGATGTTCCCTTTATATGCTGGGTATATTTCCCACATTACACTTACCAGGCTGCACACCCTGACAAAGCTGAAGCAAGGGTGAGACCTGAATTCACCCTGGAAAGGCCGTAATGGAGCACAGGGACTTGCACCCTGCCTCCTGGAGTGCCAGACTCAAACCAGTCCCCTCCCGGTCTCTGTGTCAGAGTTTAAACTCTTTTCCCTCTGCAGCCTCCCACTCCAAAGTTCCCATGTGAATCCATATGTCTGCTGGCAAATGTGGACCTTTGGAGCTGGAAGGGTCCAGAGACGTGTCCTAGGGTCCCATCTGGGTCAAATTCTAGGTTCTGTCACAAAGTCTATTTATTACAGTCCGGACTGGGTGCCTCCAAAGGGGGAAAGCCCTAGAACAAAGGAACTCTTGGACAATTATATCTTTTACAACTAAAGATTCCACCTCCCTATGCGTTCTTCATGTGCTATTCATGCAAAAGTTAATCCAATAGTATTTCAGGGCTGGGGGCTTCAATTCCCTAGTTGGTTTCCTTCCTTTTTCCAGGAAAGCCGCCTCTTTGCAGCGGAGAGAGAGATGCAGACCTCGCAGATTTCTTTAAGCTTATTCTTTTTAGTCAGCATGGCATACAGGAGTCAAATTAAGAAAGCACTACTACTGTTTCTCTTAGTAGCAGCTTCTCTCATTCAGGCAGATCTTTATACAGTTCCTCAGTTTTCCGACCTTCAGACAAACAGGATGGTTTTGGTTTTATCTGTTCTATACTCTTGTGACTGTTTTCAGTCATATCTCCAATTCACTTATTCCCAAGCAATTTTTCCCAGCCTGGCTTTATCATACATTCAAGATACGTCATCCTGTATGTCGAGCTTGGAACACCTGGTGTTTTTAATAATGTTTATTCCAATATGCATGGTACCAGCTTCATGCTTTATCTTAGTCCCAATTAATCTTCCACATACTTGGCGTTACTACCACACCTATTTCCTTACCTTCTGTCCCGAAATGGTCCCTGGGCCCTGCTTCTGCAACACAGCAAAAGTTAAACAAATCCACTCTCTCATTTGTCAGCCCTGTATTTCCAATGGTAATTAACAAAGGTTTAGTCAGAGTTCTTTTCATTTCTCCCACTACACCCTGTATCAAAACTTGATCTTATGTAGTGGCAGGGACACCTCCCACTAGATCAGGTTGCTCCAAGCCCCATCCAGCCTGGCCTTGAACACCTCCAGCGATGGGGCATCTACAACTTCCCTGGGCAACCTGTGCCAGTCCCTCACCACTCTCATGGTGAAGAAATTCCTCCTTATGTCTAGTCTATATCTATCCCCCTCCAATTTATAGCCATTTCCCTTAGATCTATCACTACAAGTCTTTGTGAAAAGTCCCTCTCCAGCTTTCTTCTAGGCCTCCTTCAGGTACTGAAAGGTCGCTATAAGGTCTCCTCGGAGCCTTCTCTTCTCCAGGCTGAACAGTTCCAGCTCTCTCAGCCTGTCTTCATATGGGAGGTGCTCCAGACCTCTGATCATCCTTGTAGCCCTCCTCTGGACCCGTTCCAACAGCTTCATATCCTTCTTATGTTGAGGATTCCAGAACTGGACACAATATTCCAGATGAGGTCTCACAAGAGAGGAATAGAGGAGCAGAATCACCTCCCTCGACCTGCTGGCCACGCTTCTTTTGATGCAGCTCAGGATATAGTTGGCCTTCTGGGCTGTAAGCGTACATTGCCGGCTCATGTTGAGTTTTCCATAAAGGTCGATGAGAAGCATCCCTAAATATTTGCCAGCTCTGTTCCGCTCCCTTGTCCCCGAGGACCACGTCCCAGAGGGTCCTACCAAGTAACTCCTTGAAGAGCTGGAAGTCTGCTTTCCTGAAATTTAGGGTCCTGACTATACTCCTCGCATGTCCCATATCCTTCTGGACCTTGAACTCCACCAGTATGTGATCACTGCAGCCCAGACTGCCTCCAATCCTAATGTCACCAGTGAGTTCACTTGTATTAGTGGCCATCAGGTCCAGTATTGCATCCCCTTGGATGAGAGTCTCTATCAGCTGGACTAAGAAATTATCTTCAATGCACTCCAGGAGTCTCCTGGATTGCCTACAGCTTGCCGTGCTACTTTTCCAGCATATGTCAGTTCAAGTCCCAGAGTAGGATGAGAGCTTGAGAGCATGAAGCCTCCTGTAGGTGGAAGAAGAAGACTTCATTGGTTGGCTCTCCGTGATCAGGTGGCCTGTCGTATACACCAACCACAAGGTTCCCATTGGTTCCTCTGTCTTTAATTCTGACCCGCAAGCTTTCAACCTGTTTGTGGCTACTCTTCCACGACAGCTCTTCACATTCTATCCCTTTCCTGAGATAGAGGGCAACACCTCCACCCCTCCTTCCCGGTCTGTCCCTTCTGAACAGCCTGTAGCCATCGATAGCCACACCCCAGTCATGGAATTCATCCCACCAAGTTTCCGTGATGGCAACTAGATGATAGCTTTTTAGTAGCACGGTAGCTTCCAGCTCCTCCTGCCTGTTACCCAAGCTTTGTGCGTTTGTATAGAGGCACTTCAGCTGGGCTGCCAGTTGCATCACCTTCCTAGTGGACCCTTTATTACCTATAAGGTGTTTTGGAGAAGTATCCTCCCTGACCCCTGTCCTCCCACCACTTGTCACAGGCTAGCCTGATGTTATCCCGCTCCCCCTTCACATCTAGTTTAAAGCCCTATCTACGAGCCCTGCAAGCTCCTGCTCAAAGATCCTCCTCTGAGGAAGGTGGCTCCCATCCGATACCTGTAGTCCTGGTGCCATGTAGGCCATCCCATTGTTGAAAAACCTAAATTTGTTGCGGTGACACCAGCCACGGAGCCATGTATTAATTGACTGGGCCCATCTGAGCTTTGCCACGTCACCACCTGTAAGTGGAAGGAGGGAAGAAAAAAATCACTCTGGTCCCAGATACCCTCACTAGCCATTCCAAGGCCCCAAAATTTCTTTGAATCCCCCTTGGGCTTCATACTGCGGCTTCATCCCCTCCCACGTGGAGCAGTGGTAACGGGTAATAGTCTGTAGGCCTCACCAGGTTGGGAAGTTCCCTAGCAACATCCCTTACCCGAGCTCCTGGGAGGCAGCAGAATTCCCTGTGAGTGGGACCCTCTGTCCCCTTCAGTAGAGAGACTCCTACAACTATGACTCTCCTATGTGTCCTCGTGACAGTTGTGGTAATACGGCATGTGCCGTTGCAGTCTCTGCCCTTTCTCCAATGTAGGTGCATCTTCCTCCGCGTTTTCCCCCAGTCCGTTCTCCACACCGAGAGCCTCAAATCTGTTGTGGAGAGACACCTGAGGAGGTGTGAGCAAGGAGGGGGGGTGGTTTTCTGCCCCGTCAGTGGACTTGCTTCCACTCACTACTTCCTTTTGAGGCCTTGCCTACAACCCAATGGGGGGAAGATACTAGATCCCTTTGATCCTTGGCTTTTTCCTGTGGCTGAGTCTGCTCCTGTATCCTGGAGCTCAGGGTGTGGTTCCACCAGTCTATCTCTAGCTCACACTCCCTGATGCTCCTCGGCCTCTCTACTTCCTCTTTCAGTTTTGCTACCAGGCTGAGGAGGTAGTCCACCTGCTCACACCTTATGCAGTCATTGCCCTTGCTGCCCTCTGTTTCCAGTGCAAGCTGGTGGCACTCCATGCAGCCTGAGACCTGGATGGCTGCGTGCTTTCCTGGGAGCTCAGTCTGGGCTGATGTGTCCCTTCTGGCAGGTGCAGAGGATGCAGCCACTCGCTGGGTTGACACCATGGCTGGGCTCCCTCTCACCAACCGAGCTTACCTTCTGTGACACTTCTTCCAGATATCTGCCTTTTCTTTCTGTTCTGACAGCAAGATCAGTCATTCACAAATCATCTTCATAACTGCCTATTCATCAAGCTTCTAGGTCAGAATTTCCTAAACCATGTCTTCTATGATAACAGAACCACTGGGATAATCGACCTAGTTCAACACTAGCTTCTGGCAGTCTCCCCATCTTCCTTCCTATCCCACAAAAAGACTAAAGTATAGACCATAAGTTGTTCTCTTCGGTATCATTTTTCTTCTTATTCTCTCTCAGCTTAACAAGTTTAATGCACACACGTTACACTGGGTACATATAAACACCCCCCAAGCAGCTCCCACAAAAACAGAAACTAGACGAAAGCTCATTGCAAGGACAGACCCCACCCTGAAAAATAAGGGGTATTCCTGGACTATCACAATAATGACAGCATCCTAGCCCCTCTAAGGCTTCTGTGAAACCCTCCCACTATCTGGCACCATAGATAAGTAACTGTAGCAAGATTGACTCCAGGGACATCTAGATCAAGTAAGAAGCAGATGGATGCCATATCATTATAGTTGCTTTGTAAAACAGTAGCATGCCTGTGTTAAGTAGTGATTGGTCAAATCATGTTATACCTTTCTAGTATTCAGGTACCAGAACCATGTGTAAAATCACACGCAGGGTGCCCCAATTTGAACGAGACACCTCACGGGCATGAATAAAATAACTAGTAATTCTATACTTTGTGGTCTGGCCTCTCTCCTCGGTCAGCATGGGCGAGTTGCAAAATTTTCATGACAATATCCCGAAAATTATGAAATAGACCTACCTTTCTGTAGACCACTGTATGATTTATTCCTGGTGTTAAAAAACAAAGATGTTAACAAAATACTCTGAATTTGTGTATTCTGTGCTTTAAGATATTAATATCAATGTAACCAACTTACGCAGCTACTGCATTAAAGGTATTGAAGGCAGCATGCTTAAAACTGACTTAGCTTAATTTGGTTTTAATGTAAGTCACCTTTAAAACACTTCAAAGTTTTATTCAAGAATCACAGAACTGGGGAACACAAGAGAATGTACAGAAGTGAATCTGCCCGCCTGAACAGTGTCACCATCAGACTGAACAGTAAAAAGAGGAAACTATTTAAATATCTAAACATAGAATCATAGAATCATAGAATAACCAAGTTGGAAGAGACCCACCAGATCATCGAGTCCAACCATTCCTATCAAACACTAAACCATGCCCCTTAGCACCTCGTCCACCCGTGCCTTAAACGCCTCCAGGGAAGGTGAATCAACCACCTCCCTGGGCAGCCTCTGCCAGTGCCCAATGACCCTTTCCATGAAAACTTTTTTCCTGATGTCCAGCCTAAATCTCCCCTGGCAGAGCTTATGGCCATTCCCTCTCGTCCTGTCCCCTGTCACTTGGGAGAAGAGGCCAGCACCCTCCTCTCTACAACCTCCTTTCAAGTAGTTGTAGAGAGCAATGAGGTCTCCTCTTCTCCAGGCTAAACAACCCCAGCTCTCTCAGCCGCTCCTCATAAGGCCTGTTCTCCAGCCCCTTCACCAGCTTTGTTGCCCTTCTCTGGACTCGCTCCAGAGCCTCAACATCCCTCTTGTGGTGAGGGGCCCAGAACTGAACACAGTAATCGAGGTGCAGTCTCACCAGTGCCGAGTACAGAGGGAGAAGAACCTCCCTGGACCTGCTGGTCACGCCATTTCTGATACAAGCCAGGATGCCATTGGCCTTCTTGGCCACCTGGGCACATTGCTGGCTCATGTTCAGTCGGCTGTCAACCAACACCCCAAGGTCCTTCTCCTCCTGGCAGCTTTCTAGACAGACTTCTCCTAGTCTGTAGCACTGCATAGGGTTGTTGTGTCCCAAGTGCAGGACTCGGCATTTGGCCTTCTTAAACCTCATGCCGTTGGTCTCTGCCCAGCAGTCCAGCCTGTTCAGATCCCTTTACAGAGCCTCCCTACCCTCCAGCAGATCGACACTTCCACTCAGCTTAGTGTCGTCTGCCGACGTGCTAAGGGAGCACTCGATGCCTTCATCCAGGTCATTGATAAAGACATTGAACAGGGCTGGACCCAGCACTGAGCCCTGGGGAACCCCACTTGTCACTGGCCTCCAGCTGGAGTTAACGCCATTTCCCAGCACTCTCTGGGCCCGGCCATCCAGCCAGTTTTCCACCCAGGAGAGTGTGCGCCTGTCCAGGCCAGAGGCCGACAGTTTCCATAGCAGAATTCTGTGAGAAACTGTGTCAAAGGCTTTACTGAGATCCAGAAAGACCACATCCACAGCCTTTCCCTCGTCCAGTAGGCGAGTCACTTTGTCATAGAAGGCGATCAGGTTAGTTTGGCAAGACCTGCCTTATTTATTTAAAAAACAGACCACACACACACAGTCTGTTCATTTTATTGTAAAGAAACTTGCCTGCTTTAAATTTCAAAGCCTTTCTCTCTTCCAGATTGCCCAGGGCACCCTTTTTTTAGGCTGAAATTTCTTAACAAAAACAGTTGAACAGAACAGGAGTGTATACTGACTTATTATGGAATTAATTGTATCGGGAAAATAATGTCATCACTGGTCTGTGACAATAAATAAAATGGACATTCTCATACAAGTGAAGTCAGGGCTTAGATGTCAAGCATTCCCCCATGTCCATCATCCCCGAGAAGATCTAGTCAAATTCTGCAATTAATATGTAATTTATAGTCTCTTTCCCTCCTCTACCCCTCCCCCCTTTCAAAGTTACTTTCTGCTTGAAGCATAATAGAAGGATGGAACCATCTGTGCAACAACCTTCCAAAATTGCTGAAGTCTCAATACTCAGTACTGCTACGAGAAGATGTTCAGAGTAGCTACCTGAACCTGACTTTCCAAAAGAATTAGACATAATTACAGTGCATTACCTGTTTTGCATTATTTGCCTAAGCATTTTATACATGTAAATAACTTTACTCTTAATAACAGAGAAGGAAGATTACCACACATTTACAGGAGAGGAAAAAGCTACCAGAGTAGCTATAGCATTACTTACAGTATGGCTTATCTCATGGTAACTTGTTTACCCTTTCAACTTTCAGATCTATTCAGTTTTTCATCTCCCTTCTCCTATAATTTTTTTGTTACATGAACACACAAAAATGATATTGAACATAGGCTTCATTTCACAGCTGCCGACACCACCAAAGAAAATGACTTATTTAGTACCAGACAGTAAAGGCAGAATGAAAGAAATGGCCAGTTTTTCAAATATGAAAACTGTGAATACAGCTGCTAGCAAATTACTTAGTGTTTAGAAAAGGGATTAAAAACACTTATTCAGTCAATGAAAATAAGTAAGATAGTATTAGTACTTCTTATTTTCAGTAAGTTTGAACCTTCATCCTTCAGCTGCTTACTTTTCTTTACACAATCTTTTAAGAGAATTTCCTTTCTTCCCTGAGTTGCATGCACCCAGTTGACATCATCATCATCCGGATCCTTGTCATGCTTCAAATAGCTGGGAAGTAGCTTTTGAAATTCTCTTACCAATCTTTCTCTTCCACTCAAAAAAAGCCATTTGGATAACTAGAGAAAAGCATATTTTCAATAGTTAGATAGTTTAGTTTTTAAGTACATAGAAGAAAAAAAAATCAACTCACTTATCTTCATTCTAAAACAATAATATGCAATAGACTGCCACCCATTCACACAAATTCTTCCCATCAGTTTCACAGAATCACAGAATAACCAGGTTGGAAGAGACCCACCGGATCGTCGAGTCCAACCATTCCCACCAATCCCTAAACCATGCCCCTAAGTACCTCATCCACCCTCACCTTAAACACCTCCAGGGAAGGTGACTCAACCACCTCCCTGGGCAGACTGTTCCAATGCCTAACGACCCTTTCCATGAAGAATTTTTTCCTTATCTCAAGCCTAAATCTCCCCTGGCGGAGCTTGAGGCCATTCCCTCTCATCCTGTCCCCTGTCACTTGGGAGAAGAGGCCAGCACCCTCCTCTCCACAACCTCCCTTCAGGTAGTTGTAGAGAGTAATAAGGTCTCCCCTCAGCCTCCTCTTCTCCAGGCTAAACAACCCCAGCTCTCTCAGCCGCTCCTCATAAGGCCTGTTCTCCAGCCCCTTCACCAGCTTCGTTGCTCTTCTCTGGACTCGCTCCAGAGCCTCAACATCCTTCTTGTGGGGAGGGGCCCAGAACTGAATACAGTACAGAACTGAACACAGTTTCACTAGAGATGTTAGTCAGGCAATTATAATTTTGAGCTTAGCTAGAATATATTCTCGAGCAGAAACACCACACCAAAAAAAAAACCAAAGAAAACAAACAAAAAACCAACCCCACACCCAAAACAAACCCACTACAGAGCTCTGACACACCAGAAAGCCTTGCAACATTGAAGCCAACACACCAGAAACAACAAAAAAGGAAAAAGGAGACTACTCAGTCCAAGGTGAGCAACACATCAGAGGCATAACCACTAGCCCAAACCACTACAAGTTGCAACGGCCATGCAGACCTCCCACTGCACAGCCCTAAACACCTTCAGCCCAGCTGCCTATGAGGAAGCTTCCCTATATGGCCACTCCTCAGCCAGTGAGGCACCCCTGGTACATAGATGTCTCCTGGCAGCAGGAAACAACCATCCAGGTAGACTAAGGGAGACCGCATCCTGTCTTCATCAACCCCATCCTTCCCCAACCTCCCTGCAGCCCCCTCCCCCCCCCAGACCAAGAGACCATTACCTGCCGCTCTCCACCAGGCACTTCCAGCTAGAAGGCCCACACAACCTTTGACCTCCAACCGGAAAGAAGTGGAAAGGTAGGGTGGCAGTAGTGGAAAAGGGAAGAGCAGGGAAAGAAAGAGGGGGAAAGAAGGGCTCCTCCCCATTTACTCCCGCGGCGCTGGAGACAATCACCACAGCCATCAGTCCCATGGGGCTGTAGTTCCCCTGGAGATGGCTGGGGTGCCTTCAGCTCCTGACCTGGAGGGGCCTCGGATGTGTATAAATGCAAGTGAACTCCAACTTTAATGAGACGACTGTGAGGCATACAGGCATTGCAGGGGGAGTGCCAGTTCAGTAAAGGAGCACCCTGTGGGCAAAAACCCACAGCTTTGACAATTTTAATAATAGCAGCGCCAAGTACATCACACAGTTAACTATAGAAGTACTACTTGTGGGAACGCAAGGGGATGATAATATGTAAGTTTGGGTAGTTACCATCTGCTCACAATGCTCAGCTATGAATCATAGAATCACCAGGTTGGAAGAGACCCACCGGATCATCGAGTCCAACCATTCCCACCAATCTCTATGAAGGCAAGTGAAAGAAGTGATCATTTGTTATAATCACTAACCTATTGCATATACTTTCTGTGATTTTAGAACTAAAATATAAGATTAGCCTGAACAATCCTGCACCTGGATACTTACGCTTACATAAGGAATTTTAACAGGACTGTAGTAAGAAAGGATGGGAAGGATGTGACTGTATCTGGTTAAGCCAGATAACAAGGATTGATGTAAAGAAAGGACAACTGACCCTGAGATAAAGAGGACAAACAAAACATTCCGAGGAAGGGATCTACAACTTGCAAAATCTGCAAGGACAAGAACTACGATAAGAGGGAGAAGAATCAGCTGAGACCAGATGTGGCCTTGAAGAGGGGCCCCAAAAGTCTAAGGGCATGCACAAGAAGGAAAGTTGAAAACGTCAACGTGATGGTCTGCCTTCATCCCCAAAGACCCTCGTCGACCACTACCACTAGGAGGAGTGCATGCGTGAGGAGAAAGAGACTTATGATAATGAGTTCCCGTAACTAATCTCACTATCCCAACCCACTTCATGACTACGTATGTTAACTAAATACATATGCATGATTAAGCACAATAAAGATGTGCCGGCTTTGACACCTGGTGTGCAAGCTAGGAGTGACATGCGGAATCAAGACTCTATAACTTATAAAGTAGGTATGTTTATTCAGCGCTGAGACGCACGGGAGAATTATTTCTCAACAAAAACCCATGCGTGCCCGTCGTGGCAACTTGTCTTGGCTTTATACAGTGAACTGTTACATATTCCAAAAAACGCCTATACATATTCATAATCTTTCCCCGCTTCTTATTATAATGAGTCTGAGAATAGTCTTTTTCCTGTTTGTGCCTGTGCAGTGTCTTCTCAGGGATGAAGTCGATTGTCTTAACTTCCTTTAACTTCAATCTGCGCGCGTGTTCTCCGGTCCTTGCCATCCTTATCAGTGTTGTTTTCCGCTCTTACCACAGTTCCAGATGACTTGTCCTGCTTATCAGAAATCTTCTAGCAACAGACTCCCTTCCTACATAAAGGCTTATAGAAATATGTTGCTTTAGCTAAACAACTGTCATCCTGTGTATTCTTTACGTGTGAGCAGCTTCTATTCCACTATTCTTTAAATGTCAGTTGCTTCAGCTAAATAATTACTATTCTGTTTACCCTTAAGTGTTAGTCCTTTCTTTGTGTTTATCTCGAGCTGCTAAACAATGGTTACCCTGTTAGTACTTCACCTAGCCCCGCATCAGGAGGAGAAATCCCCCTTGCACCCAATGCATCGCTGCATACCTGCACTTAACTCTGAGTTGGGTGTCCTTATTCCACGAGTCACAAGTATCACAAAGGGAGAGGTGAAGGAATATGAGAATGTCAGAGCAGTCACCTCATCACAAGGAATCTGTTAAGAGCAAGAAATACTACAAGGGAAAATGACCAAGAATGAAGATGAAGGGTTTTTTTTCCCTAAATGGAAGAAAACAGACTATAAGTTTTTTAATTGCTCCCTAGTTATAGGGGCAAATGTAGAGATAAAAGTACCACCCACGGTGCATGAAAAGAATGAAGGACAAGATGCTAGATAAGGAGAGTCACCATAGGACAATGCAAAAGGGGACTTTCCCAGTGTTCCTTTCATCTTAAATACCATTTTGCTGTAAGAGATTTTATAGAATCAGGCTAGCAGTTGGTGGCACCCAGACTGCCTAGCTGAGAATTCTGTAATAATTTTAGTTGGCATGTTGACACCTATTCTAAAATCGTAATTATTGTTGTTTTTTAAAATAAGTGTAAGCTTGTCTTTTAATTTATAACATATAGAATCATAGAATCATAGAATAACCAAGTTGGAAGAGACCCACCAGATCATTGAGTCCAACCATTCCTATCAAACACTAAACCATGCCCCTTAGCACCTCGTCCACCTGTGCCTTAAACACCTCCAGGGAAGGTGACTCAACCACCTCCCTGGGCAGCCTCTGCCAGTGCCCAATGACCCTTTCTATGAAAAATTTTTTCCTAATGTCCAGCCTAAATCTCGCCTGGCGGAGCTTATGGCCATTCCCTCTCGTCCTGTCCCCTGTCACTTGGGAGAAGAGGCCAGCACCCTCCTCTCTACAACCTCCTTTCAGGTAGTTATAGAGAGCAATGAGGTCTCCCCTCAGCCTCCTCTTCTCCAGGCTAAACAACCCCAGCTCTCTCAGCCGCTCCTCATAAGGCCTGTTCTCCAGCCCCTTCACCAGCTTTGTTGCTCTTCTCTGGACTCGCTCCAGAGCCTCAACATCCTTCTTGTGGTGAGGGGCCCAGAAGTGAACACAGTACTTGAGGTGCGGTCTCACCAGTGCCGAGTACAGAGGGAGAATAACCTCCCTGGACCTGCAGGTCATGCCGTTTCTGATACAAGCCAGGATGCCGTTGGCCTTCTTGGCCACCTGGGCACACTGCTGGCTCATGTTCAGTCAGCTGTCAACCAACACTCCAAGGTCCTTCTCCTCCAGGCAGCTTTCTAGACAGACTTCTCCTAGTCTGTAGCACTGCACAGGGTTGTTGTGCCCCAAGTGCAGGACCCGGCATTTGGCCTTGTTAAACCTCATGCCGTTGGTCTCTGCCCAGCAGTCCAGCCTGTTCAGATCCCTTTGGAGCCTCCCAACCCTCCAGCAGACCGACACTTCCACCCAGCTTAGTGTCGTCTGCAAACGTGCTAAGGGTTCACTCGATGCCTTCATCCAGGTCATTGATAAAGACATTGAACAGGGCTGGAGCCAGCACTGAGCCCTGGGGAACCCCACTTATAACTGGCCTCCAGCTGGATTTAACACCATTTCCCACCACTTTCTGGGCCCGGCCATCCAGCCAGTTTTCCACCCAGGAGAGTGTGCGCCCGTCCAGGCCAGAGGCTGACAATTTCCTAAGCAGAATTCTGTGAGAAACTGTATCAAAGGCTTTACTGAGGTCCAGGAAGACCACATCCACGGCCTTTTCCTTGTCCAGCAGCCGAGTCACTTGGTCATAGAAGGCGATCAGATTCGTTTGGCAAGACCTGCCTTTTGTAAACCCGTGTTGACTGGGCCTGATCACCCAGTTCTCTTGCATGTGCTTCATGATAGCACTCAAGATCACCTCTTCCATGACTTTCCCCAGCACTGAGGTCAGGCTGACAGGCCTGTAGTTCCCCGGATCCTCCCTGCGCCCCTTCTTATAGATGGGCACAACATCAGCCTCCAGTCCAGTGGAACTTCCCCAGTCTTCCAGGACTGCTGGAAGATGATGGAAAGGGGTTTGGCCAGCACATCCGCCAGCTCCTTCAATACCCTCGGGTGGATCCCATCTGGCCCCATAGACTTGTGAGTGTCTAGTCGGGCTACCAAGGCTCTATATATAACACTAGAAGACAGCATGCACACAGTTTCAAGCAAGATGATTTCATATTTTATGTTTACTTAGTTTTAAGTTTTGACAATTTAAAAAACTAGTTATAAACAAGCATTTGAGTCATTCAGTTTTGTAAAAAAAAAACACCCAAACCCCACAACACAGGAAGCAGGCATATCTTCGTTAAAATACAGGACTTGATATCTTACAGTAGGAAACAACTAGTAAAGTAAAATTTATTTCCAAATTTCTATTAAACACATATAAAAACAACCATTTAAAGTTGTTTTTTTTAAATATCACACCACTAATATGATTTTTAACCATTACTTAGTGAGTTATATTGCATATGGACGATAAAGTTTATCCATGTTTTTGAAAAAAAAATACAATACAAAGGCAAGATAATTCAACATACTCCTGCTGGAGTAAGCTTGGGAATATAGAGTAACATACTTGACAAAATTGAATATTTGCATAAGCTGCCTCCTTACAACCCTGGCAGATTTCTCAGTGAAGTTTTGTTTCGCAGTCTATTGGCAGATGCTAGAAAAAGGTCTGCAAGATGAGTAGGAGCATCTGATGAAAACAGTTTCAACGGAAAGATCTACAAAGCACAGCAAAGTCATGCAACATGCAACTGTTCTAGATTCAAATAGCTTGTCAGTCCCCCTTTCTCCCTCCCCTACACCGTATCAAAAAAAAAAAAAAAACCCAAACAAAACAAAACCCCAAAACAACCCAAAACCCAAACAACCCCACGAAAGAACTCCAGATCTGTTCTATCAGGAAGCTTCTGGCCATCAAAACTGATTTATCATGTCAATAAAATTTACTTTATTTAAAACTATGCATACAGTACACTCCGCCAGAAACTTTAATTTCAAGATACCAAGACAAAGTTAAAACCACAGCTGCCTTAATGCACAAGAGGGACAAAAAATATATAAAAATTACAAGCTATTTACACCTTGGCACCTTGCATTTGTGGTCAGCATTACAAATTTGTAAACCAGGAGCAGATACTATCTGCAAATATTTAGTTTAACATATACAAGAGAACCTTTCAGTGATCCCAAACCAGTTCCAGCTGAATATTGCAATAATAATAATAATAAAAATAAATGTCAGAAGAGATGCTGAGCAAAAAACGACCATGAGTGCTGCTGAGCCTCTGGAGATAGAGTGCAGAGAGCTTTGATAACCAGTGAGCCTCCGGCCTGAGAAGAATCGACATCAGTGGCGAAAACAAGAAGGCATGGAAACAGTAACAGTGGTCACGAGGAACTGGGAAGGAGAACATGCTGTGGAAATTTTTATGAAGGACTTGCAGGACCGTTGTTGACATTTCACTAAGGTATAAAGATGAGCTTGTAACAATAAACTTGGTCTTGGCTTGAAATGAAAGCAGAGTCCGTGTGTGTTTAATACGCCACAAATGGTGCCTATATCGGGTCTGAACGGAGGCTGAGTTAGGAGCACGGTCCGGTGGCGTGCTTGGGCAGGACGTTTGGAGGGGCTGAAACGGCCTGGAGGTGCTCCGTAGGCACCTGCCCACTGGACAGAAGGTGAGCTGCCGATAAGGGGATGGGGAACACAGAAACACAGGAAAAGAAAGATGCAATAGAGTTATTTAATGTATTTTAAAGAAACAAAACCAAATGCTAGATATTAATGATCTTAAAGCGCTTTTGACGTGGGCTCGGGATCATGAGCCGCCTTTTGACGTCTGCTCAGCATTCGAGCAAGAAACCTGGCATAAGATCGGAGTTCGACTATGGGATAAAGCGACTAGGTCAGATAAAACAGCTACTAAGTTGCTCGGTCCCTGGCGGAATGTTTTTGAAGCGCTAAAGGCATATATCGCTCTAAAAAGCACAGCGATAATTCAGAGCCTAGTGCAGGATCGTCAGCAACTGCACTAACTCCCCGCCCCCCTAAACTGGCTGCGCTTGCCCCTGCACCCCCCGACGGGGGGGCCGACAGTCCCTTTGATCGGGGTCCGATAGACCCCGAGAAGGAGCCTGATCCACCTCCACCCTGTCCCTCAGACCGATGGGCACAAGCCAGGAGGGAGGCGCAGCTGTTATAAATAGAGTCGTGTTTCTCTTTAAGCCAATCAATCGAATTTATTAAAGCAAGCGGTAATCAGGCAAAACAGCGCTGGGTGACCGGGGGAAGCTCAGTTCCGCCAGCGGCACACCGCTCAACTTTTCGAATGTGCTTATATACGCGCTCACGCACTGGGGCACCCTGACGGGTTAGCTCCTGGTTGGCTAGTCGACAGTGTCCCCGCGCTGTCCGCGCGCGTCCAGCAGCTCCCGGATTGGTGGAAGATGTTGCTAAGCGTCACTGATGATTCTGCCCCCGGAGCTCTCACGTCCAGCAGCTTCCGATTGCTGAGTGTTTCTGCCTCGGGGCTTTTCTGCAACGGCCGGGCGCCGGCGCAACCCCCACCACAAAGGCTCCACAAAACACAACAAAAACCCCCACAAAAACAACCACCGCCCACAACGATATGCATAACTGAACCCCACTCGATTTGCTCAACAACTGTAACCATAACCTATTACACAGCGGCGTGGGGAAGTTGAAATGTTGCAAGCTTTGCCTGTGATCTGTGCGCGGGACGGGTCCGCGCTGGGAACCAATTAGTGACGAAGCGATAAAGGAGGTTCCAAAAGCTGCAAAAGAGAACGTACTAACTGCTCCGCAGCCAAGCCGCCCGGCCGAGGGGGGGGACACCCCCCCCCAGCTCCCGCGGCCCCGACTGGAGCGGCTGCAGCAGCCCCGGGGCATTTACAGCGCCCACAGGACGGTCCTTTGGGACCGGAGGGCTGTAACAATCAGAAAGTTTAACTGCCTTCAAAGAACAGAAACACGTCACACCCCTACGGCAATTAAGGGCCCCTTAGGAAGCGGACTTAGTGCACTGTTAATTGGACGATCATCTGTCACAAAGCAAGGATTGTTTGTTTTACCGGGAGTAATTGATGCCGATTTTATGGGAACAATACAAGTAACGGCTTGGACGCCTCTGTCTCCCTGCTTTATACCAAAGGACACTAGAATTGCTCAGCTGATTTGTTTTCAAGCAATTGTACCCCATGCAGCAAATCGCATACGGGGGGAAGGAGGCTTTGGCTTGACCGACCAGCCCGTGATTCTATGGACGCAGAAACTGCACCACCTTAAAGCTTTAGTGCAAGAACAATTACAGGCTGGACACATCCTACCAACTACCAGCCCGTGGAACACACCGGTGTTTATAATACAGAAGAAAAGCGGAAAATGGCGTTTCTTACAGGACTTGAGAAAAATAAATGCGATTATTGAGCCTACGGGAGCATTGCAACCAGGAATTGCCCTCACCGACAATGTTACCACAAAACTGGGACTTCACCATTATAGATTTGAAAGACTGTTCTTTTACCATTCCGTTACATCCAAAGGATGCAATCCGTTTTGCTTTTTCTATTCCTTCTATTAATAGGGCAGAACCGAGTCAATGGTATCACTGGACTATATTGCCACAAGGCATGTGTCACAGTCCAACAATTTGTCAGTGGTTCATAGCAAAAGCTTTATCACCACTTCATGAATTATATCCTCAAGCCCTGATTTATCATTACATGGATGATACTTTAGTTGCAGCCTCGACACCAGAACAGACGGCTAAGGCTGTAGCAGCTGTAACAGCAGCAGTTACTCAAGTAGGTCTTTGTGTCGCACCAGAAAAAAATCCAAAAAACCTCTCCGTGGGAATATTTGGGGTGGAAAATTCAAGAGCAAGCTATTCAACCACAGCAAGTTAAACTTTTATACTCTGTAAAGTCACTGAACGATGAGCAAAAATTGTTAGGAGCCATAAATTGGGTACGCCCCTTGATAGGCATCACTACAGAAGAATTACATCCGTTGTTTATGTTGTTAAAAGGGGATTCAGATTTAACCTCTCCCAGGCAATTAGACAAAGATTCATTGGTGGCATTAGACAAGGTCGCTAAAAAGCTTAGTCAGAAACAAGTATTTCGCAAATGTTTCAATACTCCAATTGAATTATATATTGTTTCAGCCAAATTCCAACCGTTTGGAGTTTTAGCCCAATGGGTAGAAGGTGTGTCTGCCAAATTTAGACCTTTAGAATGGATATTTTTACCACATCAGTTTTCTAAAACAATAACAACTCAGCATGAAATGTTAGCTATGTTAATTCAAAAGGGTAGCAAACCTTTATTGGAATTGGATGGGATAGATCCCTCAACCATCTATGTTCCCATGACTCAATAACAAGTAGACTGGCTTTTGCAACATTCCTTTTCTATGCAAATTGCATTAGCAGTCTTTAAAGGACAAATTAGCATTCATTATCCTCCGAGCTCCCTTTTGAGTTTGTTTGAGTGCATAAGCTTAATTCCTGCCACAAAATTCAGTCATATCCCTCTTAAGGAGTCGTTGACACTTTTTACAGATGGATCAGGGCAAACTGGAAAATCAGTGATGGTTTGGAGGACCAAACAAGGCATGTGGAAATCGGACATTTGTAAAGTGTCAGGATCACCTCAAATTGTGGAATTGGCTGCAGCTGTTAGATGCTTTAAGCTGTTTTCACAACCCATAAACATTGTTATGATTCAGCCTGTGTTGCTGGCATTGTTTCACGCTTGGAGAATGCCTATTTAACATATGTAGACAATGGGCAGCTATATCCTTTTTTAAAGGAACTGAAATATCTGTTAGACAATCGACATGAACCTTACTTAATAATGCATGTACGTTCTCATACAAATTTACCAGGATATTTGGCTGAAGGCAATCGCCAAGCTGATGCTCTGGCAGCCCCTGTAATCATTCCAGATACATGACAACAAGCACATATGTCACAGGATTTTTATCACCAAGGTAGTTCAGCCCTTAGGAAAATGTTTCAGTTAGCTCATGAGCAAGCTCAGCAAATTGTACAGATGTGCCCTGATTGTCAATTAATCCCAAACACTACTTTTGACGGTGTAAATCCTTGTGGATTAGGTCCATTTGAAATATGGCAAACTGATGTAACGCACATCCCCGAGTTTAGACACCTAAAATATGTATGTGTATCAATTGACACATTTTCTACCTGCATTGTTGCCTCCACACATATGGGGGGACGAGGAAAAGACGTAAAAAAACATTTATTATTTGCAATTGCTATTTTGGGGGTGCCAAAACCAGTAAAAACAGACAATGGCCCAGGATATGTTTCTAATATAACAAAATCCTTTTTTCAACAATGGGGAATCACACGTCATGGGCATTCCTCACTCACCGACAGGGCAAGCCATAGTTGAACAAGCTCATGATACATTAAAAAGTATGTTGTTAAAACAAAAAGGGGGGAGCATGGGATCCACCCCTCAAGAGAGACTATTAAAAGCTATGTATGTTCTAAATTTGAGACAATGGGAAGGTCCATGGCCATTAATAACATGGGGGCGAGGGTATGCTTGTGTCTCTACAGATGGTGGACCGCAATGGATGCCAGCAAGATGAGTGCGACCTGCATTGCAATAATTGTGGGAATTTCGTGTTGAGCAACCACCAGTCCATGGATCCCTGCACAATCCCAAGAAAACATCTGGGTTACCCTAGCCAATGCGGCACAGCAAGATTCATTGTGTTTGTCGGTAGCAACTCCGACCAATCCATTTAGCACCAGTTTAGTAAGTTTGCTGATAGATGATGTTCTTTATTAGGTGTGATAAAAGTAGATTTTAGTAAATATTTTAGTTATATAAGCAAAAATATAACACTTAGATAAAATGTTAATTCCTTACTTAGTGTGTGTTGAAATAATTTTATATGATGTAATTACGTATCTGCAGATATATCCAAATCCAACAACATCTCCCTGCAATTACCAAGAGAACTGTATTTTATTTGAGGAGATGGAGCATGGGCAGGTATTCCTTCCTGTATTTCAGGAGGCCCATGTACATTAGACATGTTCACATTATTAACTCCAAATGTTTCTATGATTTTAAACCACACTTTGGCTCACTGTCATCAAACAAATGCCTCATTGGCAGCTTTATCTAGTGTTTGGATGAATTTATCAGACCATTCAGAATTTATAAATAAAAGTACTAGCACCTTAGAAGATTTAACAGAAAAATTGCAAATGTAGAATGAATGGAATACATGTGCAGGGCTTTTTGTTGGAACTGGACCCTGGATTATAAAATTAGTCATGTTAGGTTTTATGATTTTACTTGGGTTTTTTTCTAGCTTATTAATGTGTGTGCCTTGCTTAATGAAATTAGTGCAGAGCTTGATTGATAGAGTGTTAAGACAAATATTAGTAGTTCACAAAAACAAAAAAGGGGGAGATGTCAGAAGAGATGCTGAGCAAAAAACGACCATGAGTGTTGCTGAGCCTCTGGAGATAGAGTGCAGAGAGCTTTGATAACCAGCAAGCCTCCGGCCTGAGAAGAATCAACATCAGTGGCAAACCCAAGAAGGCATGAAAACAGTAACAGTGGTCATGAGGAACTTGGAAGTAGAAGAACATGCTGTGGAAATTTTTATGAAGGACTTGCAGGACTGTTATTGACATTTCACTAAGGTATAAAGATGAGCTTGTAACAATACACTTGGTCTTAGCTTGAAATGAAAGCAGAGTCCATGTGTCTTTAATATGCCACAAAAAAAAATCTGTGCATGTTATATTGTACAAATGCAATATTTAACAATTTCAAAATAAAAGGGTAATGAAAATGAGTACACTAATTTATTCATTACATCAGAACCAATTCTTACAAGGCTAAAAAACAAAGCAAAACAAAAAAACACAACAGGCTTAAAAAGCTTTTGCAGCTGGTCCCTCATATTGACATATCACTCTCAGGAGTTTAAACCCAAAACTTTATTTAAGAGAAATCTTGCAATTTGAGACCCAGTAATATAACATTGCATTACAGGTGACACGTGGAATCAAGACTCTATAACTTATAAAGTTATAAAGTAGGTATGTTTATTCAGTGCTGAGACATATATGGCACGGGAGAATTATTTCTCCAAAACAATGTGCATGCCCATCGTGGCAACTTGTCTTGGCTTTATACAGTAAACTGTTACATATTCCAAAAACCGCCTATACATATTCATTGTCTTAACTTCCTTTATCTTCAATCTGCACGCATGTTCTCCGGTCCTTGCCATCCTTATCAGTGTTGTTTTACACTCTTATCACAGGTCCAGATGACTTGTCCTGCTTATCAGAAATCTTCTAGCAACAGACTCCCTTCCTACATAAAGGCTTATAGAAATATGTTGCTTTAGCTAAACAACTGTCATCCTGTGTATTCTTTACGTGTGAGCAGCTTCTATTCTGCTATTTTTTAAGTCTCAGTTGCTTCGGCTAAATGATTACTATTCTGTTTACCCTTAAGTGTTAGTCCTTTCTTTGTGTTTATCTCGAGCTGCTAAACAATGGTTATCCTGTTAGTACTTCACCTAGCCCAGTATCAATCCCCCCTTTTCTAGAAAGTTAGTAAATTCTTTTACTTCTTAACATGAAGATTCCTTTTCTAACATCTCAAAATATTTATTTGATTCCAACTTCCAGTGAAGTTGATGTTTCCTCCAAGTACTATATGTGTCTCCAGTACTTTGAAGGCACCACAGGGAACATTTGACCAAAATAAGGATCATTATTACCAAAACCAATATGCCAGTTATCGTTGCCAATAGCTGTCTCAACCAGTTTAGATTCAGGAGCCAGGATGTATGTTTTTCCCAAATATTAGTGAATCCCCTTGAGGTGTTATCCTGAGTTATCATATGTAAGCTTCTAGTCTTTTCCCAAATTTGGTGTGTGTCTGTTTCAACCTGTTTTTTTCATGGTTTATATACCATATCCTAGGGTCAAAAACACGAACAGCTTTCCACCTTTACAGTTCACTTTACTTAAGTAGCCTTAATCTTTAAAAGGTGCTAGCCTTCCATTGTCCACTAGCTGGTATGTGATTTCTTCACTCGATCTACGTTCTTTCATCTTGATTGCTGCAAAGGCTGTTAACAATACTTGGTACAGTCTATTCAACTTGTCTTCCAGTAGTTTTCCTGTAAAATCTTTAACATAAAACTCATCCCCAGGTGTAAAACGATGTACAGATTGATCTAAACCTCTATCCCATGCAGCTTGATTTTGTTTTATTTTGTTTTGGTTTTTTGGGTTTTTTGTTTGTTTGGTTGGTTTTGTTAGTTTGGGGGTTTTTTTGGCCTTTTGTTGGGTTTTTCTGGTTTTGTTAGCCAATTAGACAAATTCACCCAATTCTGTGAGATCTTCTCCTGCATACTGCAATTATATATACAGGGCTAATGCTTTCCTTGGACCTTGGGTAGGTTCCTAAACAAGGCCAAAGGAAATGCTTGATATCAATATAAATTGGCTTCTTGCATTTTCTCCCCCGGCCACTAGCCTGTGGTCAGCATGGAGGATGTAACTGCCAATCAGTTCTTAAAATTTTTAACACTTGAGCACAAATGTGTACCCCTACCTGATGACATTACTGCAGGCACTCCAAAACAAGGTATAATTTCATTCACTAATACAATTGTGACTTCTGCTTTATTTGTCCTGCAAGGAAAAGCTTCTGGCCAATCTGAGAATGTATCTGTTAATACTAATAAATACCAGTACTCAACACCTCTTTTCTATTGGGAGTTCAGAGAGATCTATTTGCATTCCTATCATTTATACAGAATATCTGTGCCCCAATGGGCTAGTTTTGTTTGTTTTCGTATTCTCTGCGTTTTTGTTGTTTCATTTGTAACTCCTCTAAGATCCATTTCCATAGCACTCCTGATGGCATTATTATTTGTCCATCTGGAACATAAAACCACCCCTTATCTATTTACCCTCCTGCCATACTCATAATCAAGTTTCTATCTTCCCTTGAATATTTCTCCAGTTTTAAGTCAGAATCAGATTTGAAGTTTACCGTCTGGAATCAAAGCAGATATTACTTCTGACTTTTTCTGCAGCCCTTCTGACCTCAGAATTTCCTGCCAATTTGTTTCAGCATTACCTCTCTGGTGCCCTTTGTAGTGCATGATAGCCACCTGTTCTGGAAGATTTACAGCTTCCGGCAATCTTCTTATGCTTGAGTTAGGGTGATGATCACTGCTTTCCGGGCTGATTTTCTTGAGGGTAATGGTTTTGCCTGGATCACTTCCCTAGTGGTGGTCACAGCATAGCCAGTCTTGTGACGTCCTTGCTTCACAAAGCTGCTTCAATCAGTGTACCAGGAATCTTCCGCATCCATAAGCAGATCTTCTTTTAGATCTGGACAGCTGGAGTATACTGTCTCCATCATCTTCAGTCAGTCATGTATTACTGGTTCCAAAGTGATTTCACTAAGGAAAGATCCTGGATTCACAATGTTGCACCAACCTGTGATTCCCAGAAAGGTTTTGAGCTCCTTTACCATTCCTGGCATGAGTGTGCAGCAAATAGCTTCCTTCCAGGCTGTCCTGAGCGCTCTCTGTCCTCTGGAGATTTCAAATCCAAGGTAAGTAAGTTGCCTTTGCATAGACTGGGCCTTCTGCTGAGAGACATGATACCCAATCAGTCCAGAAGTTCAATAGACTCACAGTCCGTTGCTCACAGTCCTCCTCTGTTTGTGTAACTCTCAGGAGGTCACATACTGCAGCAGGGTTCCAGTCCCATGTTTCCAGGTCTCGAGCCAGCTGGTTCTTAAAAATAGTTCGGCTGTTCTTAATGCCTTGAGGAAATACTGTTGTGTTTTTTTCAAATCACTTTTTTTTTTTAATACTTTCTTCAGGCATACTTTAAATCCTGTATGGTAAACCACAACTGATCTTTTAATTGGTCAGCAAGGTATAGGGATTTGCCACCACTGGATGTAGTTCTTCTTACAATTTCATTTTTGGCCCTTAAATTTTGCACTAACCCATAGCTTTTTATCTGGTTTCTTTACAGGCAATATAGGAGTATTATATTCTGCTTTACATTCTTTTAATAACCCATATTGTAAAAAAAAAAATTATCAATAATCATTTTTATGCAACAAGGTGTTATGGCCACTGTTCCCCATAATCAAGCTTATACACCAGCCACCATTGATTATCAAAAAGCTTTTATCAGGGTTTATCTGTTTGTCCACCACTCGGTGGACCACCGATCCCCTTATGATCTAAGATCTTAATGATCTGAAATATGTCCCAGCTGGCTCTTCTTTAAAGTGCAGCCACTCTGCCAGCCTCCCATCTTATGGGTTCTGTGTTCTGGCTCCCCAAGCACAAATCACTTGCACTGCATAGGTGGATCTTTCCTTGTTGTCCCAGTCCTTACATTCAGGACAACTCAAATCCCAACCATATGTTACCCACAGTTTCTTGTTACACCACATGCATTATGTCAGGATGCAATAAACACTCATCAGTCAAACGTATATAGTCTGGACAAAACTCTCCATTATTTCTAAAGCAAAACAAGTACAATTTTATACAAATACCCCGTTTCACTGAAAGAAGGAATAAATCATGCTAAGGGCAGTCCCACAGCAGGAACACAGGACAGTCCTGAAGACACAAGAAGGAGGGAGATAAGATAAAGACCATCAGAGGCAAACAGAAGACACAAAGAAGCTGTGATATGCTTACAAGAGTGGGTATGCTAATAAGTTTCCGGAAAACAATGGACATGCAACATATAACTGTTTAACCAGTATTTCCTGAAACCCACAAGAACATGCATGTTTAATCACTATAAAAGTCATGCAGCCAATGGGGGACTCATTAGTAGGATACATTAGGTGGACTAACCCATGTGTGCCCCGTCATTGTATATAAAAATCATCCCTGCTTAATAATTGGATTGGCATTGATAATTGGGTTTGACTTTAACATTGCAGCATCACCACAAAAATAACACACATAACACAACATTAACTTGAACAAATCAAATTGGCACATAGAAACCAAATATTCACTCAAGCTTCCACATGCCTCCAGTTTATTTGGTTAATATCACCTGTTAAAACCAAGACCTCCTAATCAAACCGATAGAAACCAGATAGTCATGCAGATCTTCAGTTACTATCAAGATCTCCACAGAGAAACCAATATTCGCTTTTACAACCAAGACTCCTCACAGAAACCGAATATTCTCCTCTTACAACCAAGACCTAAACAACTTCAATCCCTGTAAGACGCTAGCACTCTGGCATGTGCTCACCCTGCCTTATACAGTAACGACTTATGAGGAGCCAAACCAAATAGACTGGTCCTCAAACCGAGAAAAAAAAAAAACCTAACAAAAAAAACCTTTTAAAGCATACCTTTTTATCTGATGGTCCTTGTCTGTCCCTGCCGAGATTCAGTTGAGAAGAGGAGTCTCTACAGAGAAATCCCCAGGGGTACCCAAGAGAGTCTCATTCTCAGTGGGTCCTGCAGCCGGGCAGAGAGGGTCCCATCTGGGTCACACATCTGAAACAAAGAAACTTACGCTTAACAGTCTAATTTAACCATTAAGGCAGGTACACTTTATTCAGTGCTGGAGAAGCTTCAGGATTTGTCCTCAAAGTGCTTCTGCCAATCAGTGATTTCTGAGAACTTTATATACACAGAATTGCTTCCAAATCCATATTTTCCCTGAAATGACAAATACACTTCATTCCTGGAACCTCATTGCATATCCAGGGGGAGATGAGGTCAAACCCACTCAGAGTCATTAAGGTGTAGACATATCCGAGTGGTCAATCTCAACGACTCCATCTGACAAGACCATAAGTGTCATCATCAGTATCCTAGCTGTTAATATTGTTTCTAATACATTGCAGTTGACATTCCATCCCACCATTTACAAATCACCATTTCATATTTCTGCAATATTTATTAAGGGTCTTCTTATTCTCTGTGCCCCTAGTTCCAGCAATATCCCTTCAATGCATCAGTATGCAACCAAGGGGGCTCTTCCTTAAAATTTCTTTATTCTGAGTATTACACATTTCTGACTCCTTAAGTTGTTTCTTACTCTTTATTGCTCTCTTTCTTAGCTTCTACTCAAATCTCCTCTTACACTGTTTTAAGACTCGCTCCCAATCTTCCTCCCAAACATCACCACATATCCCTTTCCGCAGATAAACTTTACTATTTCACATTTTCAAATTGTCCTTTTTATTGCACCAATGCCAATACTGTGTCTTTAACCCTTTTTTCTCCACACATCAACTACAGCACTGTAACCCCCCTTCTCTCTATCCCAGTCCCCAATCCTTATCTCAGGCAAACACTTGCTGAAAGCTTTTAACATTTAACCTCTGCAGACCAAAAGGGGAATATTTCACAATCAGGGAGGAGAAGCCAGGGGAAGGGCTACCAACAGTCGTAGGCTTGGGTTGCACCCCTTGCAACAGTGCTACATCTCAACACACACACACACAGAGTGCATTTAACACAGAATTCCCGGGCAATCACAAAATCAAACATACGAATATCACTCCAGTTAGGATCCCTCCAGCAGCTGCAAATATTACCTAGGTAACTAAGAGGTTGTGCTTACCCTTCTCCCGTTTCTCACAGTCATTAGCAGGTCCATCCTGGCTCCCAATTGGGATGCAGCAGCAACTTCGGATTTGCCCGATCTGCCCTCAAGATCGCTAGCCGCCGCTCTATCGGTCAGCAAACCCCTTCAACTGGTTGGCAAACCTTCTTGGCCACTCTATCAGCCCAGGATACCTCCTCCTTTTGACTGAACTAAGAGGTTGTGCTTACCCTTCTCCCGCTTCTCACAGTCATTAGCAGGTCCGTCCTGGCTCCCAGTTGGGATGCAGCAACAAGCTCGGGTTTGCTCGATCTACCTCCAAGATTGCTAGCAGCCGCTCTATCAGTCAGCAAACCCTGGGTACCCTCCTTCCAGTATGGGGAACTATACTGTATGCCAGATGTCTCTGCACGCTTTACCAGGGGCCCCAGCCACATGTGGGCATCCCCAACGACTTACTGACCTACCGAACTTTCCCAAACACCTTAACCTCTGTTAAACATACCGTGTGTCCGCTGCTACAGGTGATCTTTTTCTTGTGATCTTGTGATCTTTTTCTTTTTTCATAGTGAACAGCTGGGAGAGGAGCCCCTCCGAGGAATAAGCTCAGGGTGCACCTAGGATGTCTGCTCCACAGTCGGTCCCACAGCCGGCAGAAAAGTCTCTTGCCTGGCTCGCCAAAATTGACACGCAGAATCAAGACTGGAGGTGTTTAAATGATGGGTGGATGAGGTGCTCAGGGACATGGTTTAGTGATTGATGGGAATGGTTGGACTCAGTGATCCAGTGGGTCCTTTCCAACCTAGTGATTCTATGATTCTATGATTGACCCAGCTGCAATAACTTTGCTAACCATTCCTCTGGCAGTTTGATTGTCTTGATTGTTTATAGAATCATAGAATTGCTTGGTTGGAAAAGACCTTTGAGATCATTGTGATATGGGGCTAGGGGGACTAACAATCGATGATATTTAAGTTTTAACATTTAAGGCTGAATAGAATAACAATTATTTAGCTTTAAGTTTTCAGCAACTATTTAGCTTGAGACAAGCCCTGAGCCTGTTAGCAGAGAAGCTCCTGATAACACGACTCTAGCCCCTGATAAGGAGCAAAATTCGTTGCCTGAAGCAACTTGAACTGGTGGAGAATGGCCTTGGGGTTGGGAGGAACACCAAGGACCAACGGAGCATGCGCAAGGAACGAGGTTAAAAAAGTTCACAACGAGGAAGACATCTTTCTTCATTCCTGAGATCCCGGCCCACCAGCACCAGGAGGCACTGCGCATGCACCAGTATGGAAGAAGCTTCTTGAAGCTCACTATAATAAATAGCGGGGAAAGATTATGAATATGTATAGGCATTTTTAGAATATGTAACACTTTGTTGTATAAATTCAAGACAAAAATTGCCACAGGGGATGCGCACACGTTTGGTGAAAAGACTTCCCTGTGTGCCTGCGTGCAATAAAAGCATACCTACTTTACAACTTTCGAGTTGTGGAATTACATTCTGCAAGTCAATTGAATCCAACTATACCTGTCCACTACTAAACCATACCCCTGAGCACTTCATCTACCCATCTTTTAAATACCTTAAGGGATGGGGGACTCAACCACCTTTCTGGGCAGACTGTTCAAGTGCCCAATAACCCTTTCAGTTGTAATAAACAGGCTATTCAACGTTTTGGCTTGAATAAAGGAACGGGAGGAGGGTTAAGCAGTGTGGAGATCCAAATGTATTGGTCCTGATCACTGTACCTGAGTTTAGGACAAATGTTTAAGTCATGGGGTGGAATGTCTTCTTTCTTGGGTGGCGCCAGCTTGTCTGTGGTGCCGGGTTCAGCGGAGGGGCAGTTCTGCAGGAGCAGGCGCTGCTCGCCCCTCCTCTTCCTCTGCATGCCGTATTGCCTGGGCCGACCTCTCTTGAAAGACAAATTGCAAGATCACCTCAACATGTGCTGATGGGGGTCAGATAAGTCTTATTGTTATGTCCCAAATGTAACCAATTTCATGCCAAAAAGATATGGAGGGGAGCATAGACCTGGTATGCCTCTGGCTAGACGCAGTGATATTTTTCGACCTGCTCTTGGACTGTTTCACTGGACTGATATGAGGCTAAGTGAATTAACAATTATTCAGCTCGTGATCAACACAAAGAAAGGACTAACACTTAAGGGTAAACAGAATAGTAATAATTTAGCTGAAGCAACTGAGACTTAAAAAATAGCAGAATAGAAACTGCTCACACTTAAAGAATAAACAGGATGACAGTTGTTTAGCTAAAGCAACATATTTCTATAAGCCTTTATATAGGAAGGAGGTCTGTTGCTAGAAGATTTCTGATAAGCAGGACAAGTCATCTGGAACTGTGATAAGAGCGGAAAACAACACTGATAAGGATGGCAAGGATCTGGAGAACATGCGTGCAGATTGAAGTTAAAGGAAGTTAAGACAATCAACTTCATTCCTGAGAAGACACTGCACGGGCACAAAACAGGAAGAAGACTCTTCTCAAACTCATAATAATAAGAAGCGGGAAAAGGTTATGAATATGTATAGGCAGTTTTGGAATATGTAACAGTTCACTGTATAAAGCCAAGACAAGTTGCCACAACAGGCACACATGTTTTTTTTTGATAAATAATTCTCCCGTGCCATATAAGTTATAGAGTCTTGATTCCGCATGTCAGGATCTCGGTGAGAAGACTGTAAGAAGAAGGCTTGCACAAGATGGGACTTAATGAGCTACTAAGTGAAGCTCAGGAGGTATACATAAGAAGGGATGAAGAGAAAGCCAAGGCTAAGGCTAAACTCATGATGGCTACTGTACAGGCAGCAACAGAAAAGGGAAGGATTCCGCTCCTGGGGCCCCCTCCCCTGAGGCTCCCTCGGGGAGGATAGGGGCACAGGGATGGAGAGCAGCCCCAGCCCCTAGGGGTACTCCAAAAAGAGGGGGGACTGTTATAGGGGGTAAAGGGAACTCATGGTATGGAGGATGTGGAAGCTGCCCCCAGTGTGCAAACACATGTTATTATTGTGGACAAAGAGGGCATTTTAAAAGAGAATGCTGGAAAAAGTAAAGAGACATCAAGGTCTTTTCTGAGATCAGAGAAGATCTTCTGGCATAGAAGGGTCAGGATCTCTACCTCCTGGGGCAATACCATCACCAGGAGCCCTTGATAACACTGAAAACTGGACCCCGGGAGGAGGAAACTACCTTTTTAGTAGATACAGGGAGCAGAAAGGACTTGTGTAATTGCTATAACTCAGGGGTGTGAAATGAGGAAGGAGAAACAAAACGTAGTAAGGGTGAATGGAGAAAACTTTAAAGTACTAGTATTAAAAGATTTACAAGTGGAAGGGGAAGGTCGGATAGGGGTAGGTGATATATTACTGATACCAGAGGCAGGATGTAATCTTTTGGGGAGAGATTTACAGACCCAACTGGGGATTGGGGTGGTCCCCACATGAGGAGAAATGGTGGCAAGGATGATGCAACTAAGGATAGGAGATGAGGAAGAAATTGATGAGAGAGTATGGGAGTAATTGAGGAGAATCGAGGTGGCATGGTGTCACACTCCAAGGTAGACAGAGTAGGACCCAGAATTGTATTTAAACATTTAGTTTATTACCTATAATGTTACAATTCTAAGTCAAGAATATAAGCTTAAGTTTAGGCCAATATTAGCATCCTATACGGGTCTGAAAAGGACTATACAATCTGGACGGAGTTCAGTGATAGTGTCTTTAGATGTTTCCTCAAAGCTGCTGCGGGTGATGTTTCTGCAAATGCTCCGGTGCTCGTGGATTGTGGATGACGGTGGGCAGGGGGGGTCTCAAACTAGCTGAGAGGGAGCTCCGATTAGTGCTTGCTCCTTTCATTCCCTTATAGTCCATTCTGGAGTGATAACATCTAGGGTGCCAGTCGGCCCAATCTTGTTGGTGGTGCTGATGGTAGGGAGGCAGTGGATTGCAGCGCAACCCCCACCAGAGTGTAGGAATCCAGAGAACTCCAGGGTCGTAGATCAGGAGGGACCTGGGGGTGTTGGTTGACAGCCGACTGAACATGAGCTAGCAGTGTGCCCAGGTGGCCAAAAAGGCCAATGGCATCCTGGCTTGTATCAGAAATGGCGTGACCAGCAGGTCCAGGGAGGTTATTCTCCCTCTGTACTCGGCACTGGTGAGACCGCACCTCGAATACTGTGTTCAGTTCTGGGCCCCTCACCACAGGAAGGATGTTGAGGCTCTGGAGTGAGTCCAGAGAAGAGCAATGAAGCCGGTGAAGGGGCTGGAGAACAAATCTTATGAGGAGCGACTGAGAGAGCTGGGGTTGTTTAGCCTGTTTAGCCTTGAGGGGAGACCTCATTGCTCTCTACAACTACCTGAGGGTGCTGGCCTCTTCTCCCAAGTGACAGGGGACAGGACAAGAGGAAATGGCCTCAAGCTCCGCCAGGGGAGGTTTAGGCTTGACATCAGGAAAAAATTTTTCATGGAAAGGGTCATTGGGCACTGGAACAGGCTGCCCAGGGAGGTGGTTGATTCACCTTCCCTGGAGGCATTTAAGGCACGGGTGGATGAGGTGCTAAGGGATGAGGTGCCAGACTTGTTTGGAAAATAGCATGGATTCTATTTTAAAAAGAAAGGGGGGAAGTGTGGGAATATATGCTGGTCTAATGATGTGGCCTTATCTGGTTGCTAGGGAGAAAGTTTGGAACGCATCAAGGTCAAGAAGCAGCTACAGCGTGAGAACAAGAAGGCAGTCTACGTGCAAAATTACTGAGACAAAAGCTACTAGAGGAAACTTTGGGCTTTAGTCAAGCATTACGTAAATGTAAGACAAGATATCAGAAAAGTACAAAAAGCTTGCTTGCTTGCTAATAAATGACTTGATTTCCAATCATATTGATTGTCTGTGATCTTGTCCAGGGTACCTGCACAGGTTCAGTCTCCCACAGAACAAGTGGGAAAGAGTAAACTGGGGAAACAACTGGATACAAATTGATGGAAGGGGATCAGACCCTGGTACAAAGAAATGGAACTACTCTTTCACTCCTTTTACAAAAAACTGAAAACAGGAGTCAAGTTTGAAATCCCAGTGTTTGCCCAGAACTTATTTCGTGGAAAATATTGCAAAGGCACTTAGTGTTACCAACTGCTGTGTTCATGGAGGGATAAACATGGGGGAACAATGGCCATGGGAATCCGAAGAAATAGATGTCTTTGGGAAAGATCACTGTCTCCGAAAAGAAGTAGCCAGTGGAAATTATCATTGGGAAGTTCTGCTGGCAAAGCCTTAAAAAGAAATGTAAATGGTTTGGATAAGTGGGGTTCAGAGATTGCATATAAGAGAAGCAGAA
Organism: Clamator glandarius; assembly: GCA_033459285.1. NCBI lineage: Eukaryota > Metazoa > Chordata > Aves > Cuculiformes > Cuculidae > Clamator > Clamator glandarius. The sequence continues at coordinate 112,371 of JAUNZM010000299.1, read as the reverse complement.
CTGGACCCTGAGCATTCCCAAAGAGATTGGGTGGGAAGTCTCTGAAGGGTTATATTTGATCTGTGGAAACATGGCCTATAGAGAATTACCAAAGGAAGGATGGTATGGGACTTGTCTTTTTTGATGAGAATGGCTGTTTGCTGAATCAGTTAGCCCTGGATTACATGTTTGCAACCGAAGGAGGAGTATGTGGAAAATTCAACCTCACTAATTGATGTTTAAAGTTTAATGGATTGTTCATGTTCTAGTTCAGACGTGGGATGGGTTAGAAAAATGGTTGAAAGAAAATTGGTGGAATTAAAAAGTATTAAAAGAGAGATTTTCAAGCTAGAAATTAGATCAAATATTAGAGGGGGAAATCGTAATAAAAAGGCTATTCAGCGTTTTGGCTTGAATAAAGGAATGTGGGGGAGGGTCAAGGGGGTTTGAGATCCAAATGTATTGGTCCTGATTGCTGTACCTGAGTTTAGGACAAATGTTGGGGTCATGGGGTGGAATGTGTTCTTTCTTTGGTGGCGCCAGCTTGTCTGTGGTGCCGGTTCAGTGCAGGGGCAGTTCTGCAGCAGCGCGGGCAGTTCTGCAGTGTTCAGTTGAAGCAGCTCTATTCTTTACTTTAAACACTCAACATTAGTTTGACTCACACCTAGCACCTTGGGTATCGGTTTTGCATTTTCCATACACAAGTCCTTTCAGCAGTGTTCAAGTTTCATAGAACCAATTGTCTCAGTCGGCAGCTAAACTCAGGCAGTTGTGGTTTCGATTTCAAGAAGAAAAGACTTGTGGGTTAGAAACTAAGACTAAAATAGCTTTAATGAAACAATAATAATAAGGAAAACAACAATAATAAGGACAAAAATAAAATATACAAAATCAAATCCCTGCCAATGACTATACGTCACCATTGATGCTGCAGAGCCAGCACAGGGAAAGAACCTGGACTGGTCTCAGTGGCGGGAGGGAACTGGACTCGGGAACTAGATTCAGGAACACATGGGTCTGGAATCAGGGGTTAAAGGACAGAGAAGGTCCATATTAGATGTTGGCCATTGAAGAAGAGAGCTTGACCCTCACGATCCCTCAGTTTTATACCGAGTATGACATATATGGGATGGAATACTCTTATGGTCAGTTTGGGGTCACCTGTCTTGCCCACTCCTCCCTGCAAGTGCAACCCTTTTCTGCTCCTTTGACTTACAGCATTCCATCAGCTGTAGGGTGGCCTTGGTCTCCATAGAAATAAGTATAAGCAATGGCCATTGACCCGTTACTTTGGTGATGACTAAAGATTTTAAGCGTTATCACTTCTAGAGACAGATACTGTCTGATAAACATGTTCTTACCTTTCAGAAAATGAAGTTACTTAGAAGAGGCTTAGTTGAAAATTTAGAAAATTGGTTCTACTTTAGCTCAAACCAGAATACCAATACAGCTACTCTGTTTTGGAGCAAATCCTACCATAGTCACGTCAAGGACTTTATGACTGTACTGCACCCTGGCAATGGTGTTACATAGTATGGCACCAAACCTATGCAAAACAAATGCCACTGAGGTTATTTGGTGCTCATATCCACCTTCCTCTGTATTGCCTAGCCATCCCTGGTTTTGGTCTCCCTGCCCCTGAGGTGGACTTATCTGTAAGGCTGCTCTACTTTAGTTGTGAGGAAGGACTGAAAGGGGGTGATTCTCCCAGCAAAGTTCCAGGGCAGAGCAAGGAAGTCAGGAAGGTCTATAGGCCTTGGATAGGATCAGCTTGAGGCAGAGGGGCTTTTAGCCCAGAGGAATGCAGGAAAAAAATGGATGGACACATCCAGTGTTGCATTTTGCTTCAGTTTTTCAACCCAAACCAGATCAGACAGGCTGCAGAACATGGTGTTAGGGGATACAGAAAGGCATCCACGTCAACAATATTCAATAAACCCTGATCTAGATGCTTAATAGGATCACATTTTTGCTGTCATGACAAAGAGTTTCTCCCATCACTGGACCTGTCTGGACCAAAAGTGCTGTGTGGAAGTTGCAATAGGACACAGGCTACAGTGACTGTTTCCTGCATCAAAAAGAGTCCTGAAATCCAGATGTGTCACCTTCTAAATCACATGGGCTACTTCCTATGTATCAAAGCAGAAGGGTGAATTAGCCAGAACTGAATTTAGGTTGGTGCCAATCAGCAGTTGCTAGTACATGAGTCTGTGGGTTTTGAGCAAGCTGGAGTTCATTACTGGCAGTGAACTCTATCCTCACCTGTGACCTGCACGGGGGCTAAGAACTTCCAGGATTGTACTGGATCAGCCACAGCTCTGCTCATTCCCTACCCTAGAAGTATCCATTGCTCCTGAATACTAAATACAATTGCATGAGAAGGACTTGGGGGCACTGGATGATGAGAAGCTCAACATGAGCCGGCAGTGTGTGTTCACAGTCCAGAAGGCCAACCACATACTGGGCTGCATCAAAAGAAGCGTGGCCAGCAGGTCGAGGGAGGTGATTCTGCCCCTCTATTCCTCTCTTGTGAGATCTCACCTGGAGCACTGTGTCCAGTTCTGGAATCCTCAAGATAAGAAGGATATGGAGCTGTTGGAACAGGTTCAGAGGAGGGCTACAAAGATGATCAGAGGGCTGGAGCACCTTCCATACAAGGACAGGCTGAGAGATTTTGGCTTATTCAGCCTGAAGAAGAGAAGGCTTCGAAGAGATCTTAAAGCAACCTTCCAGCACCTGAAAGGGGCCTACAAGAAAGCTGGAGAGGAACTATTCATAAAGGCTTATGGTGATAGGGGGACTGGGTATAAACTGGAGAGGGGAAGATTAAGACTAGATATTAGAAAGAATTTCTTCACCATGAGAAAGGTGAGGCACTGGTACAGGTTGCCTGGGGAAGTTGTGGATGCCTCATCCCTGGAGGTGTTCAAGGCCAGGTTGGATGGGGCCTTGTGTAACCTGATCTAGTGGGATGCCTCTGCCCATGGCAGGGGGGTTGGAACTAGATGATCTTTAAGGTCCCTTCCAACCCTAACTATTATATGATTCTATGATATTAAAAAAATAAAATAATATATTTCTTTACTAACAGGTTTGAAGACATGTAAATGAACAAGATTATTTTTATCCCACAAAGGACAAGAATAATTCCTCTGGCAGCATATCCTTGTAGGTAGCCTAACAAACATACTTCCCTTGGAGGCTCTTGCCATGGAATCTGTCAAATGTCTTCATAGCATATTTCAGATTTCTGAGATCTAATAAGAAAGAAAGAGGAAAGGAGGCACTAGTCAAAAGACAGACAGCAAGGTTGCTGGGAGAAATATGACCCAGTCCAGCCTGTAGGATTTATTCATACTTTGAATTGGGGTTTTTTTCTGTATAGCATTTCATCCATAGGAGATTGAGTTTCCTCTTTTGATTTTTAGCGAGGAGGAGAGAAACGCTACAAAAATATTTTCATTAAGTCAGTCAGGTCAAAATTCATTTTGCAAAACTTCATAGGGACAGAAATGGCCAATGAAAATAAAAGAGCTGATTGAACAGCCTGGGTCACACATTTGCGTGTCTGGAAAGAATGCAGCTAAAGCAAAAATGGCTTTTTGCTCCATCCCTCAACCTTAGCAGAAGTCAAAACCCCCCCAGCACATAACTCAGTGCCAAAGGAATTCAGTGAGAGGCCACACTCAAGAAACACTCAAGAAACAAGTGAGGATAAATTAATATTGAGACAACCATACAAGGCTGGTTTGTCCAGGAGTGAAAGTGCAGCAGTTGGACATGGCTTAATTGCTTTGGGGATTGCGCCATGAGATTATGCCTTTTTCTTGACAATAAACTCCATGTTACAGGGGTTCAACTGTCCACATGTTCATTGTGAAATAGTTCCTTGCAGTTTGCTGCCTTGTGGCAGACTCGGATAGCTGCATTTTGGAACAGCTGCATTTTTAGTCAGCTTCAGTAAACCAGAAGCAGAAGGAATGAGAACTAGCCTGCCAGATAAATACTTTTATCAAGAGCTGTTAGATAAGGTTATATAAATCCACAATCAAGGTTAAATAAATTGGTTTTATCATCAATTTCTGACTTTGTTTGAGACAAGTGGCTGTTGAACTGGTGATAAGATAAACACAAATTTCTTCAAATTCTCCATATATTTATTGCCCCAAAATTAACTCTTCTAAGATAAAATTGCCTATAGATTGCATGTCTACTGAAGATGTGTGGTAGGCTGGCATGTGAGAATTTAAATGGTGCATCTGAATAAAAACCGATTTTGCATTAATGATGTCCATTCCCATGCTTTAGACTGCAGGCAGACTGGGGGGGGGGGGGGGCGGGGCGCTAGGGGGACATGGACAAGCAGAGCGCACAGTAGGGACTGCCTATTTTTTAAGACACTTCACTTTGAAAGTATGCATTACAGCCAAGAATACCCTGTCCCTGAATTTCAGTCATGAAAATAGTTTTAAGTGAAATAGGGCCAGGATTTGATTCTGCAGCCTGAAGTGGAGCTGTAGGTACCTGTGAATAGCAGCATGAGGGCTATTACAGAGAAGATGCATTAGAGTTAAAAATTATGTGCCAGTAAGGCAACTTAGGTGTGTTAAATATTTTCTTGACCAGGTAGAGACACATTTACACATAAATACCCCTTGGTCATTATTTCCAGGACTCATTGCACCGTGGCCTAGAACACATTGCAACACCCTAATAAGCACCAGTTTTGGAGTGGTGTCACCAGGGACGAACCGAGCTTTTGGGGCCCGGGCCCCTAAGGGTCTCACTCGGGACACCAAGACTTTCGGTGCCCCCGGTTTGTCCCAGCAGGCCGGGCCTGGCGGGAAGGGGAGGGGAGCACTCGCTCTCTGCCGCGCCGGGTTTCCTCAGCCAGGCTGCCCAGCCAGGGCAGGCCCTTCCACCGCGCGTAACCGGACCTTCCCGGCGTGCACCCGGAAGCACTTGCCGGAGTATAGCGGAAGCGGGGTAGATCTTGGCCTTTTTGGTGCTGGCGCCCGGAGAAGATGGTGAGTGCTAGGGTCTGGGTGCGGTGTATCCGGCACCATCTGCTGTCGCGCCAAGCGCTGCGGGCCTCTTCTAGGGTGCGGGGTGGTCCTGCGCCCTGCTATGGCTAGGCTCGGTGGTGGGGCGTCGCTGCGGGGCGGGAGCCTGAGAGCCCGGCAGTGGACGCCTCTCCTGGCCTGGGTGGGGACGTAGGGCGACCTGGCCTGGACAGGGAGGCCGCGGTGGGGTGCTGCTGCGGGGTCTCCTTCGAGGTCTCCTCTGTGCTTGTTGCGGGCCGGGCCTGGCCGGGCCGGCGCTCTCCCCGAGAATGAGGCAGTCTTTCAGATAACAATAAAAGGGAGTTTGGTCGCCAAAAGCTCTTGTGGTGAGCATGCGGCTAATCCGTGTAACAGAAATACCTTTTCTCAGGAAAAAGCAGTTTACTGTTTATCACTGATGAATTTAGGGGAGATGAGAAGAAAGTTTGAGATAACCACCCAGTGGCTTTGTTTTATTTCAGCAATGGGCTGGGGCAAGAGGTAGGAATGGCAGAGAGGTGTAAGAAACTAGATTTCTGAAAATGGTGGATACCTATATGCAAAACTAGGTTGATGTTTTAGAGTCCAGTGTATCTCTGACATGTTTATTGGGCTTTGTGAATTTGTGCATGTTGCTTAGAGGAGCTTATGCTTTTGAGCTATGTGACTTGCAACTGTTAGCAATATTTACGACATGCAATATCTTGAAATGTTTTTCAGACGAAGGGTACATCCTCATTTGGTAAGCGACGAAATAAGACACACACCTTGTGTCGTCGATGTGGGTCCAAGGCATACCATCTGCAGAAATCTACCTGTGGGAAATGTGGTTACCCTGCTAAGCGTAAGAGAAAGTGTAAGTAACAGATTCAAGTTTAAAAACTTGTGTTTCTTTGTCATCTTCAGTAGTCTGGGGTTTTTTCCAACCAAGAAAGAATACTGTGTCTTCTTGCAGCTTTTTTTTTGAAATTAACACTGATTTAGCTACATTTCAGCTACCATGTGCAGTATTTACTGCATAGAAATTGATTTAATTAATATTTTTTTCTTTTGTTTCTGTCAGATTGAATAGTTGTGCTATTCAAGCATGCTCTGCAACTAATTATTTGGTGCAGGTGAGCAAGAGTAACTTCTGTGTTCTAGATAACTGGAGTGCAAAGGCTAAAAGACGCAACACCACTGGTACTGGTCGCATGAGGCACCTGAAAAGGGTCTACCGTCGATTCAGGTATGACATTTTATTGCAAACTAGTGTAATGTGAAATCTTGCATGGATTTCACTGAATTATAAAATTCATCATTCAAAGTTAACGCTCCTATTTAGTACACTTAATGTGATATGGTCTTACTTTTTAAATATATTGTGGAAATAAATGATGCATTATATCTTCAAAGGAATATGCTGCCAATGATAAAAAGCTCACTCATTGTAAATACATAGAATATATAGCAAGCTCCGATTTTTCTGTTAAATATGGATAATGAACACAGAGGGTACTGTAAGAAAATGCCCAAATTTGAAAAGCTATGCTTTGTGTAGCATTGCTTCTATTTGTGAGTCCCCCACAACATCCTTCTCTCTAAATTGGAGAGATATGAATTTGATGGGTGGACTGTTTGGTGGATAAGAAACTGGTTGGAGGGTCTTATTCAGAGAGTCGTAGTCAATGGCTCGAAGTCCAGATGGAGATCTGTGTCAAGTGGTGTCCCTCAGGGGTCCGTACTGGGACCGGTGCTGTTTAATATCTTCATCAATGATATTGACAGCGAGACTTAGTGCACCCTCAGCAAGTTTGCAGATGACACCAAGCTGAGTGGTGCAGTTGCCGAACCAGAAGGACAGGATGTCATCCAGAGGGACAGGCTGGAGAAGTGGGCGTGTGAGAACCTCATGAGGTTCGACAAGGCCAAGTGCAAGGTCCTACACCTGGGTCGGGGCCATCCCCGTTTTCAGTACGTGATAGGGGATGATGTGACTGAGAGCTGCCCTGCAGAGAAGGACTTGGGGGTGCTGGTCAATGAGAAGCTCAACATGAGCCAGCAATATGCGCTCGCAGCCCAGAAGGCCAACAGTATCCTGGGCTGCATCAAAAGAAGCATGGCCAGCGGGTTGAGGGAGGTGATTCTGCCCCTCTATTCCTCTCTTGTGAGACCCCACCTGGAGCACTGTGTCCAGTTCTGGAATCCTCAAGATAAGAAGGATATGGAGCTGTTGGAACAGGTTCAGAGGAGGGCTACAAGGATGATCAGAGGGCTGGAGCACCTTCCATACAAGGACAGGCTGAGAGATTTTGGGTTGTTCAGCCTGGAGAAGAGAAGGCTCCGAAGAGCTCTTATAGCCACATTCCAGTACCTGAAAGGTATTATTGGGAAAGCTGTAGAGGGACTGTTCGCAAAGGCTTGTAGTGATAGGATGAGGGGCACTGGGTATAAACTGGAGAAGGGCATATTTAGACTAGACATAAGGAGGAATTTCTTCACCATGAGGGTGGTGAGGCACTGGCACAGGTTGCCCGGGGAAGTTGTGGATGCCCCATCCCTGGAGGTGTTCAAGGCCAGGTTGGATGGGGCCTTGGGCAGCCTGATCTAGTGGGATGCCTCTGCCCATGGCAGAGGGTTGGAACTAGATGATCCCTTCCAACCCAAATTATTCTATGGTTCTATGAAATTTCTGGTTGCACTGAAGTATCGGGTTTTGTAAAAGACAATTCTTGAAATGCATTCCAATCCCCTCTTGCCCACAAAAAAACTTCAGGATTGAAATTTTCAGATTGAAATCTCCCCAGGAGGAGAAGGACCTTGGGGTGTTGGTTGACAGCCGACTGAACATGAGCCAGCAGTGTGCCCAGGTGGCCAAGAAGGCCAATGGCATCCTGGCTTGTATCAGAAACGGCGTGACCAGCAGGTCCAGGGAGGTTCTTCTCCCTCCGTACTTGGCACTGGTGAGACCGCACCTCGAATACTGTGTTCAGTTCTGGGCCCCTCACCACAGGAAGGATGTTGTGGCTCTGGAGTGAGTCCAGAGAAGAGCAACAAAGCTGGTGAAGGGGCTGGGGAATAGGCCTTATGAGGAGCGGCTGAGAGAACTGGAGTTGTTTAGCCTGGAGAAGAGGAGGCTGAGAGGAGACCTCATTGCTCTCTACAACTACCTGGAAGGAGATTGTAGAGAGGAGGGAGCTGGCCTCTTCTCCCAAGTGACAGGGGACAGGACAAGAGGGAATGCCCGCAAGCTCTGCCAGGGGAGATTTAGGCTAGACATTAGGAAAAAATTTTTCACAGAAAGGGTCATTGGGCACTGTCAGAGGCTGCCCAGGGAGGTGGTTGATTCACCTTCCCTGGAGGGGTTTAAGGCACGGGTGGACGAGGTGCTAAGGGGCATGGTTTAGTGTTTGATATGAATGATTGGACTCGATGATCCGGTGGGTCTCTTCCAGCCTCGTTATTCTATGAAATACTTTGCTATTCGCTCTCTAATTTGGAGTTCAGTTTGCAGTAAGTAATTGTAGCATCGGATTCTGAGTTACGGGTTTCTAAAATGTGTTATAAAGCTTTAAGTTGTACTTAAAAGCTTCTATCCTGTTAAACTCATTAAGAATTTGTTTTATCTGAAATAGAGCTCTGTAACTTCTGGCTTAATGCACCAGAAAGCTGAATGAAAACTACCAAGCAATTCAAGAGTCTTTTCCTAAAAATGTAGGTTGGATTTAATAGTCAGTCTTTTACATCCTGAACCCAAGTGTAGTTGAGGGATCCATTCATCTGTGGCTTTTTGGTGAGCACAGTCTTTTCCAGCAGCAGCCAGAAAATACCCTACAGTGTGCAACTGCAGCCTGGTTTCCACCACGTGTTGCTGAAGTAAAATGTCTCATTCAAAAGCAAGCTTGGGTTTGGCTCCTCTTTTGTCATGCCTGTCTTTATCTCTGCTTGGAGACAGAAGTTTTTTTGTAAGAAATTGACTTGCACTTCAGTACTAACAAATGTGAAATCTTTTGCTCAGTTGCCTAGTAGGAACATAAAGGAGTGCCTTTGGTGTGTGTGCTGTATCTGATTCAGTCTTCCAGTGTTTATTCAGTTACTGAAATCTTCCTATTTGAAGAAGTCAAATTTACTTCAGCAGGAGAGAAAACCATACTGCTTATTCCAAACAGCTTGTCTGCGATCTTTCTTATTAAAAATGTCTGAACGTGTATAAACTCCATAGTGATTTCAGTACATTACTGAGAGAAGCTAAAAAAAGCTGACAAACTTGATCTAAAACATTACTTGTTAGAAAATAACCTGGAACAGAAACCACCCTTTCAAAAAGTCGTAACCCTATTTCTATTTGTAGGAATGGATTCCGTGAGGGAACCGTGCCAAAGCCCAAGAGAGCAGCTGTTGCAGCCTCCACTTCATCGTAAAGGCTCATCTATCTGCTAAAATAAATAGTCCTATTCAGAAAACATCACCTTTTATGCATGCTTTATTTCAGTGAAATATGGGACTCCTTAAAATACGTAAATTGACATTCACAAATTCTTGATGGTATGCACGGAAGCAATTCATTAAAAATAATCCTTTAAATGACTTCATTTGATAGTGTCTCCACCTTGAAAAGGACTGTTATCTCTGTGCCGAACTTAAAAAAGAGGCTTGTACATGTTACTCAAAAGGACTTGCCTGTAAGAGAAATGAAATATTTGCTCTATGGACCGAGTTTCATTGTGCTCTAGCATGCAGAGGCAGAATTTATCTCAAAGACAGTAACTTGATTAATGGCTCTAAGTGCTGTTCTAGGAGGGAATAGTTTAAGAGGGATTTGCAGTCTTGGCTACTGATGACTGTTCTGTGGCTCAAAGGCCTGTGAAAGTATTGCTTTTTCAGTGGATCATTGCTTCTTGGGTAAAAAAAAAACTCCTGAGCTGGAGCACATGTACTGCCAGACGTGAAGGGACTGGAGACCTGCTGTAGTTGAGATGGAAGCTACCCAAATGGTCTGGAAACTTGACAACAAATAGATCAGGCTTAATAATGATGAGTGTTAACAGTAAATGGTAGGGAGTATGATTAAGAAGTCTGTGACTTGGGGGTATATTTGAATTAGAAAATCATTGAATCACTTAGGATGGAAAAGACCTCTAAGATGAGCAAGTCCAACTGTTAACCTAACACTGCCAAGTCTACCACTAAACCCTGTCTTTAAGTGCCACATCTAAAAGTCTTTTAAATACCTCCAGGGATGGTGACTCAACCACCTCCCTGGGCAGCCTGTTCCAGTGCCTGATAACCCTTTCGGTGAAGAAATTTTTCATAATATCCATTCTAAAGCTCTCCTGGTGCAACTCAAGGCTATCTCCTCTTGTCCTATCACTCGGGAGAAGAGACCAACACCCACCTTGCTATAGCCTCCTTTCAGGTAGTTGTAGACAGTGATAAGGTCTAACCTCAGACTCCTCCAGACTAAATAACCCCAGTTCCCTCAGTTGCTCCTCATACGATGTATTCTCCAGGCCCTTCACCAGCTTTGTTGCCCTCCTCTGGACACACTCCAGCACCTCAATGTCTGTCTTGTAGTGAGTGGCCCAAAATGAACACAGGATTCATGTACAGGGGGGATGAATGTGCTAGATCTCTCCAATTTAGAGAGAAGGATGTTGTGGGTGACTGTGTGAAAGGCTTTACAGAAGTCCAGATAGATTGCATCCGTTGCTTTTCCCGTGTCCACTGCTGCGGTTACCCTATCATAGAAAGCCACTACGTTGGTCATACAAGATTTGCCCCTGGTGAAGCCATGCTGGCTGCCATTAATCACTTCCATGTGCTTTAGCATGTCTTCTAGGAGGATCTGTTCCATGATCTTCCCAGGCACAGAGGTGAGGCTGACAGGTTGGTAGTTCCCAAGGTTGTCTTTTCTACCCTTTTTAAAAATGCGCACAACGTTACACTTCTTCCAGTCATCAGGGGCTTCTCCCGATTGCCATGACTTTTCAGATATCATGGAGAGGGGCTTGACAACCACATTGGCCAATTCCCTCAGAATTCTGGGATGCATCTCATCAGGTCCCATAGACTTATATATGTTCAGGTTCCTCAGGTGTTCACAAACCTGATCCTCCTCTACAGTGGGAGAGGATTTACTCCCCTGGTCACCATCTTGCTGTCCCGTAACCCAGGAGGGATGAAGAGAGCAGTTGACAGTGAAGAATGAGGCAAAAAAGTTGTTAAGTACCTCAAGCCTTCTCATCTGTTGATATGAGGTCACCATTCTCAACCATCAGTAGGGGTACTTTAACCTTCCTTTTCTGATTGATATACCTGTAGAAGCCCCTCTTGTTGGTCTTCAGTTCCCTTGCCAAGTTCAGCTCCAGCTGCGCCTTGGCTTTCCTGACTTCATCCCTACACAACCAGGCAGCTTCCCCATACACATCCCAGGGTACCTGTCCCTGCTTGCACTGCCTGTGCAGTTCCCTCTTCTTTAGTTTAACCAGCAGGTCTCAACTCAGCCACACTGGTCTCTTCCCTTCCCTGCCTGATTTTCTACATATGGGGACTGAGCGCTCTTGCGTTTTATGGAAAGCATCCTTAAATATTTGCCAGCACTGTTCCGCTCCCTTGTCCCCGATTTTTACTAAAAGCCCCCTTTGTGGTAAAACAGGGAGGGAAAGGAATTGGGAGTCCAACTGCTCGGGTTTAGCTGCCGAAATTGGCCGGGCCGGGGCTAAACTGTGACAGATTATGATAAGCACTTGATTACTAATGAGTTAGGAAAGTGCTAAAGTTATAAAGCTGCTTTCACATTATCTTGTGAATTCCTTTTGATGCAACTAACATGACAAAGGGCAAAGATCACTGAGTCCAAAGAACAAGGTGGCCTTTGCACAGAGAAGCGTGTGGCTCCACAGCACAGAGAAGCACAACAGAGAGCTGCAGGGACGGTGTGCAGGCAGGGCGTAGAGACCCTGGCCAGAAGAGTGCATAGGAAGGGCATAGAGACCCTACCAGCTTGAGAGGCGAGTCCACTTGGTAGTTGTCACTGTCTCAGAAGCAGCCCAGCTATGGTATCTACCCGAAGGAAAGCTTTGCCCTCTGTACTTGTCAGAATGGACATGGCAACCCTGAAGTCCCACGTAAACATGCAGCCGTCCAAGTCTCAGGCTGCAGAGGGTTTCTGAACCCCTCGCTGATACCAGAGCAGACAGCAGGCTGTAATGAGTGCCCAGCCCCTTCTCCTGGGGAAAAGTACCTGCACAAAGTGTGCATGGGTGGACGACCTGTTGCGTCAGGTGGCTGAGTTACAGGAAACAGTAACCAGGCTGTGCAACATTAGAGAAGTCGAGGTAGAGATTGACAGGTTGCTTCAGAACAACATTCCAGTAACAGACAATACTGAGGATGAAGCACCCTGGACCCTGGTGTCCCACAAACGCAATCTCCACCATAGTCCCTACCCTCCAGCGTCACAATTAAAAACAGATTTGAAGCTTTTACAGTAGACGCCCACGAGCAAGACCCACAAGTTGCAACTGAACCAACAGCAGATGACAAATATCACAAAAAGAAACGACGTGCTCATTGTGGGGGGCTCTCTATTAAAGGACACTGAGGCGCCCATCTACTGACCCAACAAGGAGTCACATGAGGTATGCCACCTTCCTGGAGCTAAGATCCAGGATGTTGCCAAGAGGGTGTCACAACTTGTTAAGAGCACAGACTGCTATCCACTAATACTCTTTCATGTGGGCATGAATGACACTGTAAGCCAGAACCTGGGCAGAATCAAGAAAGACTATAAGGCCCCAGGGGTGAAAGCGAAGAACCTTGTGTGGGAATAAAGCTAAATGCGGGAATGGGACTGGATGCTTCCCCCCTCTCCCCGCTCCTCTCTTCCCCCCTCCCATGGGCTAAGTACAAGACTCTCAAAAGCAAAGTCAGTGAAGAATGCAGCATGCACAGATGCACAGGGGCAGATAGGCATCAAGGCTGGGGGTGAGGTGTCTAGGAACAGGCATAGCCAGCCCTGCTTATCAACCAAAGGCCCACGCAAGCACAGAAGCCTAATTGTTTTCTAAGAAGATGGTTTGCAGCTGCTGTTCTGACAACTTAGCCCTCCGGGTAACCTTTCCTCATCATTATAATATCATTATAATACAAAAACACACCTCCACACCTAAGGCTACCTGCCTCTCCTCCACCTCTGATGAATTGATCTCTCTTTCTCCTCCCAGTTGGGGATGCCTCTGGTTTGTATATGTGCGCTAACTTCTAATCTCATGCTAGCTATCACTATCTTTCTGTACTTTAATCTTAACAATACATCGTTCATCTACATGTTATTTTTACTTCCGTCTGAGTGCTATTGCTACACCTATATCATTGCTTGGCACGTTTTTATACACGTTCTAGTGTTTGGGTTTTCATATAGGGCTGCTTGATGTATTTTTGCAAATAGTATCTAACCACAGTAACCTTATATAAAGTTGCGAGCTGTTATAATAAATTATTCTTAATAAAATCGACTTGTTTGTACAAGTCTCTGCAGTTGCTCATACTTGTTTAGAGGGATTAGAGGGGAGTCTCTACTTCAACCAGCTAGGCTAAATTTATTGCCTTTGCAACGTCGTTGAATTTAAAGTGCTTCGGACATGCTGGGTGATGATCAATTTTCTAATATGCTGTTTAAATACCATAAGTCAGATTTTTTTAAAGAACCATACCTCTCTACCTCTGGATGCCTGGACACTAATATCGTACGGTGACAGAGATCATGCATCCCTCCCCTCTTACTTTCTGAAATAACAAACATGGAAATTTTGTTCTCATGAAGAACCAAAGATTGCTCTTTTGAAACCAGTTCAAACTCATAATTTTTAAAGGCTGCCATTCTTAGTGTGTACTGGACTTGGTTTCATACCAGTCTCTGGAGTTTTACAGACTGTAACAACTAAATGGCAAACCTCAGAAAATGATTGATTTGTCTTTGATCTCTCAGCTGGTAATAGACATCTAATGTAGAACATGGTTTAAATTTCTGTCTTCTGCAAAAATTAAGAAATGAGAGTTAAAACAAAATACAGTTCATAGCTATAGATTTTTCTTTTAAACTAGGTTGTTTGGATAAGAGATGTTGGTGATGAATAATGGCTTGTATCCAGCTGGCTTCACAGTCCTATCTACTGTTAAAAATGGAAGACACCTATTAAGTATGTTACATAGCATAGAGTTACTGAAAGGAGTTCTGCAGCCTAGGCAGAACTTCCTGTAGGAAACTGTATTTGTCTGGAAGCTTTAGTAGAAGCTTTCCTTTTCCTGGTAATTGGCTCTTGTGATGATGATAAATTCATCCTGTATTGGATTTGCATGGCAAGGTTTTGGTAGTGGAGGGGCTACAGGGGTGGCTTAAATGAGAAGCTGCTAGAAGCTTCCCCTACGTCTGACAGAGCCAATGCCAGCCTGCTCCAAGATGGATCCACTGCTAGACAAAGTTGAGCCAATCAGCGACAGTAGTAGCGCCTCTGTGATAACATATTGAAGAAAGGCAGTTGGGCGAAATACAAACCAGCACAGCACCATCAGCAGTCAGAAGAGAGGAGTGAGAATATGAGAGACAACTCTGCAGACACCAAGGTCAGTGAAGAAAGAGGGGGAGGAGGTGCTCCAGGCACCGGAGAAGAGATTCCCCTGTAGCCTGTAGTGAAGACCATGGTGAGGCAAGCTGTCTCCCCGCAACCCATGGAGGTCCATGGGTCTCTTATTTCCCCTTTCCCTGGGAGGGGGGGATTGGGAGCCCAACTGCTTGATTTTAGCTACCAAAATTGACTGGGCCAGGGCTAAACCCATTTGCTCTAGAAATCTATCTTTGAAATAATGTTGCTTAAAAGTGCATTTCTGCCAGTCAAAAAAGCTCCTTGTGGTGACCACCGTCTTTGAGGGTCTGTCTCCTTCTGTCAGAAATGGCCAAACTTCATGACATAATTTAACTGTGCACTCTTCTTTAATTTTTTTCCTTTGAAAGGCCTGCTGTACCGTAAATTCTTTCCCAGTCTGCAGTAAGGATGAGGCTCGAAGTCATCCCGAGAGGGACTGAAGCCTTCTCATACAGGCCAATACCTTGACTAAGGATGTTCCCTTTATATGCTGGGTATATTTCCCACATTACACTTACCAGGCTGCACACCCTGACAAAGCTGAAGCAAGGGTGAGACCTGAATTCACCCTGGAAAGGCCGTAATGGAGCACAGGGACTTGCACCCTGCCTCCTGGAGTGCCAGACTCAAACCAGTCCCCTCCCGGTCTCTGTGTCAGAGTTTAAACTCTTTTCCCTCTGCAGCCTCCCACTCCAAAGTTCCCATGTGAATCCATATGTCTGCTGGCAAATGTGGACCTTTGGAGCTGGAAGGGTCCAGAGACGTGTCCTAGGGTCCCATCTGGGTCAAATTCTAGGTTCTGTCACAAAGTCTATTTATTACAGTCCGGACTGGGTGCCTCCAAAGGGGGAAAGCCCTAGAACAAAGGAACTCTTGGACAATTATATCTTTTACAACTAAAGATTCCACCTCCCTATGCGTTCTTCATGTGCTATTCATGCAAAAGTTAATCCAATAGTATTTCAGGGCTGGGGGCTTCAATTCCCTAGTTGGTTTCCTTCCTTTTTCCAGGAAAGCCGCCTCTTTGCAGCGGAGAGAGAGATGCAGACCTCGCAGATTTCTTTAAGCTTATTCTTTTTAGTCAGCATGGCATACAGGAGTCAAATTAAGAAAGCACTACTACTGTTTCTCTTAGTAGCAGCTTCTCTCATTCAGGCAGATCTTTATACAGTTCCTCAGTTTTCCGACCTTCAGACAAACAGGATGGTTTTGGTTTTATCTGTTCTATACTCTTGTGACTGTTTTCAGTCATATCTCCAATTCACTTATTCCCAAGCAATTTTTCCCAGCCTGGCTTTATCATACATTCAAGATACGTCATCCTGTATGTCGAGCTTGGAACACCTGGTGTTTTTAATAATGTTTATTCCAATATGCATGGTACCAGCTTCATGCTTTATCTTAGTCCCAATTAATCTTCCACATACTTGGCGTTACTACCACACCTATTTCCTTACCTTCTGTCCCGAAATGGTCCCTGGGCCCTGCTTCTGCAACACAGCAAAAGTTAAACAAATCCACTCTCTCATTTGTCAGCCCTGTATTTCCAATGGTAATTAACAAAGGTTTAGTCAGAGTTCTTTTCATTTCTCCCACTACACCCTGTATCAAAACTTGATCTTATGTAGTGGCAGGGACACCTCCCACTAGATCAGGTTGCTCCAAGCCCCATCCAGCCTGGCCTTGAACACCTCCAGCGATGGGGCATCTACAACTTCCCTGGGCAACCTGTGCCAGTCCCTCACCACTCTCATGGTGAAGAAATTCCTCCTTATGTCTAGTCTATATCTATCCCCCTCCAATTTATAGCCATTTCCCTTAGATCTATCACTACAAGTCTTTGTGAAAAGTCCCTCTCCAGCTTTCTTCTAGGCCTCCTTCAGGTACTGAAAGGTCGCTATAAGGTCTCCTCGGAGCCTTCTCTTCTCCAGGCTGAACAGTTCCAGCTCTCTCAGCCTGTCTTCATATGGGAGGTGCTCCAGACCTCTGATCATCCTTGTAGCCCTCCTCTGGACCCGTTCCAACAGCTTCATATCCTTCTTATGTTGAGGATTCCAGAACTGGACACAATATTCCAGATGAGGTCTCACAAGAGAGGAATAGAGGAGCAGAATCACCTCCCTCGACCTGCTGGCCACGCTTCTTTTGATGCAGCTCAGGATATAGTTGGCCTTCTGGGCTGTAAGCGTACATTGCCGGCTCATGTTGAGTTTTCCATAAAGGTCGATGAGAAGCATCCCTAAATATTTGCCAGCTCTGTTCCGCTCCCTTGTCCCCGAGGACCACGTCCCAGAGGGTCCTACCAAGTAACTCCTTGAAGAGCTGGAAGTCTGCTTTCCTGAAATTTAGGGTCCTGACTATACTCCTCGCATGTCCCATATCCTTCTGGACCTTGAACTCCACCAGTATGTGATCACTGCAGCCCAGACTGCCTCCAATCCTAATGTCACCAGTGAGTTCACTTGTATTAGTGGCCATCAGGTCCAGTATTGCATCCCCTTGGATGAGAGTCTCTATCAGCTGGACTAAGAAATTATCTTCAATGCACTCCAGGAGTCTCCTGGATTGCCTACAGCTTGCCGTGCTACTTTTCCAGCATATGTCAGTTCAAGTCCCAGAGTAGGATGAGAGCTTGAGAGCATGAAGCCTCCTGTAGGTGGAAGAAGAAGACTTCATTGGTTGGCTCTCCGTGATCAGGTGGCCTGTCGTATACACCAACCACAAGGTTCCCATTGGTTCCTCTGTCTTTAATTCTGACCCGCAAGCTTTCAACCTGTTTGTGGCTACTCTTCCACGACAGCTCTTCACATTCTATCCCTTTCCTGAGATAGAGGGCAACACCTCCACCCCTCCTTCCCGGTCTGTCCCTTCTGAACAGCCTGTAGCCATCGATAGCCACACCCCAGTCATGGAATTCATCCCACCAAGTTTCCGTGATGGCAACTAGATGATAGCTTTTTAGTAGCACGGTAGCTTCCAGCTCCTCCTGCCTGTTACCCAAGCTTTGTGCGTTTGTATAGAGGCACTTCAGCTGGGCTGCCAGTTGCATCACCTTCCTAGTGGACCCTTTATTACCTATAAGGTGTTTTGGAGAAGTATCCTCCCTGACCCCTGTCCTCCCACCACTTGTCACAGGCTAGCCTGATGTTATCCCGCTCCCCCTTCACATCTAGTTTAAAGCCCTATCTACGAGCCCTGCAAGCTCCTGCTCAAAGATCCTCCTCTGAGGAAGGTGGCTCCCATCCGATACCTGTAGTCCTGGTGCCATGTAGGCCATCCCATTGTTGAAAAACCTAAATTTGTTGCGGTGACACCAGCCACGGAGCCATGTATTAATTGACTGGGCCCATCTGAGCTTTGCCACGTCACCACCTGTAAGTGGAAGGAGGGAAGAAAAAAATCACTCTGGTCCCAGATACCCTCACTAGCCATTCCAAGGCCCCAAAATTTCTTTGAATCCCCCTTGGGCTTCATACTGCGGCTTCATCCCCTCCCACGTGGAGCAGTGGTAACGGGTAATAGTCTGTAGGCCTCACCAGGTTGGGAAGTTCCCTAGCAACATCCCTTACCCGAGCTCCTGGGAGGCAGCAGAATTCCCTGTGAGTGGGACCCTCTGTCCCCTTCAGTAGAGAGACTCCTACAACTATGACTCTCCTATGTGTCCTCGTGACAGTTGTGGTAATACGGCATGTGCCGTTGCAGTCTCTGCCCTTTCTCCAATGTAGGTGCATCTTCCTCCGCGTTTTCCCCCAGTCCGTTCTCCACACCGAGAGCCTCAAATCTGTTGTGGAGAGACACCTGAGGAGGTGTGAGCAAGGAGGGGGGGTGGTTTTCTGCCCCGTCAGTGGACTTGCTTCCACTCACTACTTCCTTTTGAGGCCTTGCCTACAACCCAATGGGGGGAAGATACTAGATCCCTTTGATCCTTGGCTTTTTCCTGTGGCTGAGTCTGCTCCTGTATCCTGGAGCTCAGGGTGTGGTTCCACCAGTCTATCTCTAGCTCACACTCCCTGATGCTCCTCGGCCTCTCTACTTCCTCTTTCAGTTTTGCTACCAGGCTGAGGAGGTAGTCCACCTGCTCACACCTTATGCAGTCATTGCCCTTGCTGCCCTCTGTTTCCAGTGCAAGCTGGTGGCACTCCATGCAGCCTGAGACCTGGATGGCTGCGTGCTTTCCTGGGAGCTCAGTCTGGGCTGATGTGTCCCTTCTGGCAGGTGCAGAGGATGCAGCCACTCGCTGGGTTGACACCATGGCTGGGCTCCCTCTCACCAACCGAGCTTACCTTCTGTGACACTTCTTCCAGATATCTGCCTTTTCTTTCTGTTCTGACAGCAAGATCAGTCATTCACAAATCATCTTCATAACTGCCTATTCATCAAGCTTCTAGGTCAGAATTTCCTAAACCATGTCTTCTATGATAACAGAACCACTGGGATAATCGACCTAGTTCAACACTAGCTTCTGGCAGTCTCCCCATCTTCCTTCCTATCCCACAAAAAGACTAAAGTATAGACCATAAGTTGTTCTCTTCGGTATCATTTTTCTTCTTATTCTCTCTCAGCTTAACAAGTTTAATGCACACACGTTACACTGGGTACATATAAACACCCCCCAAGCAGCTCCCACAAAAACAGAAACTAGACGAAAGCTCATTGCAAGGACAGACCCCACCCTGAAAAATAAGGGGTATTCCTGGACTATCACAATAATGACAGCATCCTAGCCCCTCTAAGGCTTCTGTGAAACCCTCCCACTATCTGGCACCATAGATAAGTAACTGTAGCAAGATTGACTCCAGGGACATCTAGATCAAGTAAGAAGCAGATGGATGCCATATCATTATAGTTGCTTTGTAAAACAGTAGCATGCCTGTGTTAAGTAGTGATTGGTCAAATCATGTTATACCTTTCTAGTATTCAGGTACCAGAACCATGTGTAAAATCACACGCAGGGTGCCCCAATTTGAACGAGACACCTCACGGGCATGAATAAAATAACTAGTAATTCTATACTTTGTGGTCTGGCCTCTCTCCTCGGTCAGCATGGGCGAGTTGCAAAATTTTCATGACAATATCCCGAAAATTATGAAATAGACCTACCTTTCTGTAGACCACTGTATGATTTATTCCTGGTGTTAAAAAACAAAGATGTTAACAAAATACTCTGAATTTGTGTATTCTGTGCTTTAAGATATTAATATCAATGTAACCAACTTACGCAGCTACTGCATTAAAGGTATTGAAGGCAGCATGCTTAAAACTGACTTAGCTTAATTTGGTTTTAATGTAAGTCACCTTTAAAACACTTCAAAGTTTTATTCAAGAATCACAGAACTGGGGAACACAAGAGAATGTACAGAAGTGAATCTGCCCGCCTGAACAGTGTCACCATCAGACTGAACAGTAAAAAGAGGAAACTATTTAAATATCTAAACATAGAATCATAGAATCATAGAATAACCAAGTTGGAAGAGACCCACCAGATCATCGAGTCCAACCATTCCTATCAAACACTAAACCATGCCCCTTAGCACCTCGTCCACCCGTGCCTTAAACGCCTCCAGGGAAGGTGAATCAACCACCTCCCTGGGCAGCCTCTGCCAGTGCCCAATGACCCTTTCCATGAAAACTTTTTTCCTGATGTCCAGCCTAAATCTCCCCTGGCAGAGCTTATGGCCATTCCCTCTCGTCCTGTCCCCTGTCACTTGGGAGAAGAGGCCAGCACCCTCCTCTCTACAACCTCCTTTCAAGTAGTTGTAGAGAGCAATGAGGTCTCCTCTTCTCCAGGCTAAACAACCCCAGCTCTCTCAGCCGCTCCTCATAAGGCCTGTTCTCCAGCCCCTTCACCAGCTTTGTTGCCCTTCTCTGGACTCGCTCCAGAGCCTCAACATCCCTCTTGTGGTGAGGGGCCCAGAACTGAACACAGTAATCGAGGTGCAGTCTCACCAGTGCCGAGTACAGAGGGAGAAGAACCTCCCTGGACCTGCTGGTCACGCCATTTCTGATACAAGCCAGGATGCCATTGGCCTTCTTGGCCACCTGGGCACATTGCTGGCTCATGTTCAGTCGGCTGTCAACCAACACCCCAAGGTCCTTCTCCTCCTGGCAGCTTTCTAGACAGACTTCTCCTAGTCTGTAGCACTGCATAGGGTTGTTGTGTCCCAAGTGCAGGACTCGGCATTTGGCCTTCTTAAACCTCATGCCGTTGGTCTCTGCCCAGCAGTCCAGCCTGTTCAGATCCCTTTACAGAGCCTCCCTACCCTCCAGCAGATCGACACTTCCACTCAGCTTAGTGTCGTCTGCCGACGTGCTAAGGGAGCACTCGATGCCTTCATCCAGGTCATTGATAAAGACATTGAACAGGGCTGGACCCAGCACTGAGCCCTGGGGAACCCCACTTGTCACTGGCCTCCAGCTGGAGTTAACGCCATTTCCCAGCACTCTCTGGGCCCGGCCATCCAGCCAGTTTTCCACCCAGGAGAGTGTGCGCCTGTCCAGGCCAGAGGCCGACAGTTTCCATAGCAGAATTCTGTGAGAAACTGTGTCAAAGGCTTTACTGAGATCCAGAAAGACCACATCCACAGCCTTTCCCTCGTCCAGTAGGCGAGTCACTTTGTCATAGAAGGCGATCAGGTTAGTTTGGCAAGACCTGCCTTATTTATTTAAAAAACAGACCACACACACACAGTCTGTTCATTTTATTGTAAAGAAACTTGCCTGCTTTAAATTTCAAAGCCTTTCTCTCTTCCAGATTGCCCAGGGCACCCTTTTTTTAGGCTGAAATTTCTTAACAAAAACAGTTGAACAGAACAGGAGTGTATACTGACTTATTATGGAATTAATTGTATCGGGAAAATAATGTCATCACTGGTCTGTGACAATAAATAAAATGGACATTCTCATACAAGTGAAGTCAGGGCTTAGATGTCAAGCATTCCCCCATGTCCATCATCCCCGAGAAGATCTAGTCAAATTCTGCAATTAATATGTAATTTATAGTCTCTTTCCCTCCTCTACCCCTCCCCCCTTTCAAAGTTACTTTCTGCTTGAAGCATAATAGAAGGATGGAACCATCTGTGCAACAACCTTCCAAAATTGCTGAAGTCTCAATACTCAGTACTGCTACGAGAAGATGTTCAGAGTAGCTACCTGAACCTGACTTTCCAAAAGAATTAGACATAATTACAGTGCATTACCTGTTTTGCATTATTTGCCTAAGCATTTTATACATGTAAATAACTTTACTCTTAATAACAGAGAAGGAAGATTACCACACATTTACAGGAGAGGAAAAAGCTACCAGAGTAGCTATAGCATTACTTACAGTATGGCTTATCTCATGGTAACTTGTTTACCCTTTCAACTTTCAGATCTATTCAGTTTTTCATCTCCCTTCTCCTATAATTTTTTTGTTACATGAACACACAAAAATGATATTGAACATAGGCTTCATTTCACAGCTGCCGACACCACCAAAGAAAATGACTTATTTAGTACCAGACAGTAAAGGCAGAATGAAAGAAATGGCCAGTTTTTCAAATATGAAAACTGTGAATACAGCTGCTAGCAAATTACTTAGTGTTTAGAAAAGGGATTAAAAACACTTATTCAGTCAATGAAAATAAGTAAGATAGTATTAGTACTTCTTATTTTCAGTAAGTTTGAACCTTCATCCTTCAGCTGCTTACTTTTCTTTACACAATCTTTTAAGAGAATTTCCTTTCTTCCCTGAGTTGCATGCACCCAGTTGACATCATCATCATCCGGATCCTTGTCATGCTTCAAATAGCTGGGAAGTAGCTTTTGAAATTCTCTTACCAATCTTTCTCTTCCACTCAAAAAAAGCCATTTGGATAACTAGAGAAAAGCATATTTTCAATAGTTAGATAGTTTAGTTTTTAAGTACATAGAAGAAAAAAAAATCAACTCACTTATCTTCATTCTAAAACAATAATATGCAATAGACTGCCACCCATTCACACAAATTCTTCCCATCAGTTTCACAGAATCACAGAATAACCAGGTTGGAAGAGACCCACCGGATCGTCGAGTCCAACCATTCCCACCAATCCCTAAACCATGCCCCTAAGTACCTCATCCACCCTCACCTTAAACACCTCCAGGGAAGGTGACTCAACCACCTCCCTGGGCAGACTGTTCCAATGCCTAACGACCCTTTCCATGAAGAATTTTTTCCTTATCTCAAGCCTAAATCTCCCCTGGCGGAGCTTGAGGCCATTCCCTCTCATCCTGTCCCCTGTCACTTGGGAGAAGAGGCCAGCACCCTCCTCTCCACAACCTCCCTTCAGGTAGTTGTAGAGAGTAATAAGGTCTCCCCTCAGCCTCCTCTTCTCCAGGCTAAACAACCCCAGCTCTCTCAGCCGCTCCTCATAAGGCCTGTTCTCCAGCCCCTTCACCAGCTTCGTTGCTCTTCTCTGGACTCGCTCCAGAGCCTCAACATCCTTCTTGTGGGGAGGGGCCCAGAACTGAATACAGTACAGAACTGAACACAGTTTCACTAGAGATGTTAGTCAGGCAATTATAATTTTGAGCTTAGCTAGAATATATTCTCGAGCAGAAACACCACACCAAAAAAAAAACCAAAGAAAACAAACAAAAAACCAACCCCACACCCAAAACAAACCCACTACAGAGCTCTGACACACCAGAAAGCCTTGCAACATTGAAGCCAACACACCAGAAACAACAAAAAAGGAAAAAGGAGACTACTCAGTCCAAGGTGAGCAACACATCAGAGGCATAACCACTAGCCCAAACCACTACAAGTTGCAACGGCCATGCAGACCTCCCACTGCACAGCCCTAAACACCTTCAGCCCAGCTGCCTATGAGGAAGCTTCCCTATATGGCCACTCCTCAGCCAGTGAGGCACCCCTGGTACATAGATGTCTCCTGGCAGCAGGAAACAACCATCCAGGTAGACTAAGGGAGACCGCATCCTGTCTTCATCAACCCCATCCTTCCCCAACCTCCCTGCAGCCCCCTCCCCCCCCCAGACCAAGAGACCATTACCTGCCGCTCTCCACCAGGCACTTCCAGCTAGAAGGCCCACACAACCTTTGACCTCCAACCGGAAAGAAGTGGAAAGGTAGGGTGGCAGTAGTGGAAAAGGGAAGAGCAGGGAAAGAAAGAGGGGGAAAGAAGGGCTCCTCCCCATTTACTCCCGCGGCGCTGGAGACAATCACCACAGCCATCAGTCCCATGGGGCTGTAGTTCCCCTGGAGATGGCTGGGGTGCCTTCAGCTCCTGACCTGGAGGGGCCTCGGATGTGTATAAATGCAAGTGAACTCCAACTTTAATGAGACGACTGTGAGGCATACAGGCATTGCAGGGGGAGTGCCAGTTCAGTAAAGGAGCACCCTGTGGGCAAAAACCCACAGCTTTGACAATTTTAATAATAGCAGCGCCAAGTACATCACACAGTTAACTATAGAAGTACTACTTGTGGGAACGCAAGGGGATGATAATATGTAAGTTTGGGTAGTTACCATCTGCTCACAATGCTCAGCTATGAATCATAGAATCACCAGGTTGGAAGAGACCCACCGGATCATCGAGTCCAACCATTCCCACCAATCTCTATGAAGGCAAGTGAAAGAAGTGATCATTTGTTATAATCACTAACCTATTGCATATACTTTCTGTGATTTTAGAACTAAAATATAAGATTAGCCTGAACAATCCTGCACCTGGATACTTACGCTTACATAAGGAATTTTAACAGGACTGTAGTAAGAAAGGATGGGAAGGATGTGACTGTATCTGGTTAAGCCAGATAACAAGGATTGATGTAAAGAAAGGACAACTGACCCTGAGATAAAGAGGACAAACAAAACATTCCGAGGAAGGGATCTACAACTTGCAAAATCTGCAAGGACAAGAACTACGATAAGAGGGAGAAGAATCAGCTGAGACCAGATGTGGCCTTGAAGAGGGGCCCCAAAAGTCTAAGGGCATGCACAAGAAGGAAAGTTGAAAACGTCAACGTGATGGTCTGCCTTCATCCCCAAAGACCCTCGTCGACCACTACCACTAGGAGGAGTGCATGCGTGAGGAGAAAGAGACTTATGATAATGAGTTCCCGTAACTAATCTCACTATCCCAACCCACTTCATGACTACGTATGTTAACTAAATACATATGCATGATTAAGCACAATAAAGATGTGCCGGCTTTGACACCTGGTGTGCAAGCTAGGAGTGACATGCGGAATCAAGACTCTATAACTTATAAAGTAGGTATGTTTATTCAGCGCTGAGACGCACGGGAGAATTATTTCTCAACAAAAACCCATGCGTGCCCGTCGTGGCAACTTGTCTTGGCTTTATACAGTGAACTGTTACATATTCCAAAAAACGCCTATACATATTCATAATCTTTCCCCGCTTCTTATTATAATGAGTCTGAGAATAGTCTTTTTCCTGTTTGTGCCTGTGCAGTGTCTTCTCAGGGATGAAGTCGATTGTCTTAACTTCCTTTAACTTCAATCTGCGCGCGTGTTCTCCGGTCCTTGCCATCCTTATCAGTGTTGTTTTCCGCTCTTACCACAGTTCCAGATGACTTGTCCTGCTTATCAGAAATCTTCTAGCAACAGACTCCCTTCCTACATAAAGGCTTATAGAAATATGTTGCTTTAGCTAAACAACTGTCATCCTGTGTATTCTTTACGTGTGAGCAGCTTCTATTCCACTATTCTTTAAATGTCAGTTGCTTCAGCTAAATAATTACTATTCTGTTTACCCTTAAGTGTTAGTCCTTTCTTTGTGTTTATCTCGAGCTGCTAAACAATGGTTACCCTGTTAGTACTTCACCTAGCCCCGCATCAGGAGGAGAAATCCCCCTTGCACCCAATGCATCGCTGCATACCTGCACTTAACTCTGAGTTGGGTGTCGTTATTCCACGAGTCACAAGTATCACAAAGGGAGAGGTGAAGGAATATGAGAATGTCAGAGCAGTCACCTCATCACAAGGAATCTGTTAAGAGCAAGAAATACTACAAGGGAAAATGACCAAGAATGAAGATGAAGGGTTTTTTTTCCCTAAATGGAAGAAAACAGACTATAAGTTTTTTAATTGCTCCCTAGTTATAGGGGCAAATGTAGAGATAAAAGTACCACCCACGGTGCATGAAAAGAATGAAGGACAAGATGCTAGATAAGGAGAGTCACCATAGGACAATGCAAAAGGGGACTTTCCCAGTGTTCCTTTCATCTTAAATACCATTTTGCTGTAAGAGATTTTATAGAATCAGGCTAGCAGTTGGTGGCACCCAGACTGCCTAGCTGAGAATTCTGTAATAATTTTAGTTGGCATGTTGACACCTATTCTAAAATCGTAATTATTGTTGTTTTTTAAAATAAGTGTAAGCTTGTCTTTTAATTTATAACATATAGAATCATAGAATCATAGAATAACCAAGTTGGAAGAGACCCACCAGATCATTGAGTCCAACCATTCCTATCAAACACTAAACCATGCCCCTTAGCACCTCGTCCACCTGTGCCTTAAACACCTCCAGGGAAGGTGACTCAACCACCTCCCTGGGCAGCCTCTGCCAGTGCCCAATGACCCTTTCTATGAAAAATTTTTTCCTAATGTCCAGCCTAAATCTCCCCTGGCGGAGCTTATGGCCATTCCCTCTCGTCCTGTCCCCTGTCACTTGGGAGAAGAGGCCAGCACCCTCCTCTCTACAACCTCCTTTCAGGTAGTTATAGAGAGCAATGAGGTCTCCCCTCAGCCTCCTCTTCTCCAGGCTAAACACCCCCAGCTCTCTCAGCCGCTCCTCATAAGGCCTGTTCTCCAGCCCCTTCACCAGCTTTGTTGCTCTTCTCTGGACTCGCTCCAGAGCCTCAACATCCTTCTTGTGGTGAGGGGCCCAGAAGTGAACACAGTACTTGAGGTGCGGTCTCACCAGTGCCGAGTACAGAGGGAGAATAACCTCCCTGGACCTGCAGGTCATGCCGTTTCTGATACAAGCCAGGATGCCGTTGGCCTTCTTGGCCACCTGGGCACACTGCTGGCTCATGTTCAGTCAGCTGTCAACCAACACTCCAAGGTCCTTCTCCTCCAGGCAGCTTTCTAGACAGACTTCTCCTAGTCTGTAGCACTGCACAGGGTTGTTGTGCCCCAAGTGCAGGAACCGGCATCTGACCGTGTTAAACCTCATGCCGTTGGTCTCTGCCCAGCAGTCCAGCCTGTTCAGATCCCTTTGGAGCCTCCCAACCCTCCAGCAGACCGACACTTCCTCCCAGCTTAGTGTCGTCTGCAAACGTGCTAAGGGTTCACTCGATGCCTTCATCCAGGTCATTGATAAAGACATTGAACAGGGCTGGAGCCAGCACTGAGCCCTGGGGAACCCCACTTATAACTGGCCTCCAGCTGGATTTAACACCATTTCCCACCACTTTCTGGGCCCGGCCATCCAGCCAGTTTTCCACCCAGGAGAGTGTGCGCCCGTCCAGGCCAGAGGCTGACAATTTCCTAAGCAGAATTCTGTGAGAAACTGTATCAAAGGCTTTACTGTGGTCCAGGAAGACCACATCCACGGCCTTTTCCTCGTCCAGCAGCCGAGTCACTTGGTCATAGAAGGCGATCAGATTCGTTTGGCAAGACCTGCCTTTTGTAAACCCGTGTTGACTGGGCCTGATCACCCAGTTCTCTTGCATGTGCTTCATGATAGCACTCAAGATCACCTCTTCCATGACTTTCCCCAGCACTGAGGTCAGGCTGACAGGCCTGTAGTTCCCCGGATCCTCCCTGCGCCCCTTCTTATAGATGGGCACAACATCAGCCTCCAGTCCAGTGGAACTTCCCCAGTCTTCCAGGACTGCTGGAAGATGATGGAAAGGGGTTTGGCCAGCACATCCGCCAGCTCCTTCAATACCCTCGGGTGGATCCCATCTGGCCCCATAGACTTGTGAGTGTCTAGTCGGGCTACCAAGGCTCTATATATAACACTAGAAGACAGCATGCACACAGTTTCAAGCAAGATGATTTCATATTTTATGTTTACTTAGTTTTAAGTTTTGACAATTTAAAAAACTAGTTATAAACAAGCATTTGAGTCATTCAGTTTTGTAAAAAAAAAACACCCAAACCCCACAACACAGGAAGCAGGCATATCTTCGTTAAAATACAGGACTTGATATCTTACAGTAGGAAACAACTAGTAAAGTAAAATTTATTTCCAAATTTCTATTAAACACATATAAAAACAACCATTTAAAGTTGTTTTTTTTAAATATCACACCACTAATATGATTTTTAACCATTACTTAGTGAGTTATATTGCATATGGACGATAAAGTTTATCCATGTTTTTGAAAAAAAAATACAATACAAAGGCAAGATAATTCAACATACTCCTGCTGGAGTAAGCTTGGGAATATAGAGTAACATACTTGACAAAATTGAATATTTGCATAAGCTGCCTCCTTACAACCCTGGCAGATTTCTCAGTGAAGTTTTGTTTCGCAGTCTATTGGCAGATGCTAGAAAAAGGTCTGCAAGATGAGTAGGAGCATCTGATGAAAGCAGTTTCAACGGAAAGATCTACAAAGCACAGCAAAGTCATGCAACATGCAACTGTTCTAGATTCAAATAGCTTGTCAGTCCCCCTTTCTCCCTCCCCTACACCGTATCAAAAAAAAAAAAAAAAAACCAAACAAAACAAAACCCCAAAACAACCCAAAACCCAAACAACCCCACGAAAGAACTCCAGATCTGTTCTATCAGGAAGCTTCTGGCCATCAAAACTGATTTATCATGTCAATAAAATTTACTTTATTTAAAACTATGCATACAGTACACTCCGCCAGAAACTTTAATTTCAAGATACCAAGACAAAGTTAAAACCACAGCTGCCTTAATGCACAAGAGGGACAAAAAATATATAAAAATTACAAGCTATTTACACCTTGGCACCTTGCATTTGTGGTCAGCATTACAAATTTGTAAACCAGGAGCAGATACTATCTGCAAATATTTAGTTTAACATATACAAGAGAACCTTTCAGTGATCCCAAACCAGTTCCAGCTGAATATTGCAATAATAATAATAATAAAAATAAATGTCAGAAGAGATGCTGAGCAAAAAACGACCATGAGTGCTGCTGAGCCTCTGGAGATAGAGTGCAGAGAGCTTTGATAACCAGTGAGCCTCCGGCCTGAGAAGAATCGACATCAGTGGCGAAAACAAGAAGGCATGGAAACAGTAACAGTGGTCACGAGGAACTGGGAAGGAGAACATGCTGTGGAAATTTTTATGAAGGACTTGCAGGACCGTTGTTGACATTTCACTAAGGTATAAAGATGAGCTTGTAACAATAAACTTGGTCTTGGCTTGAAATGAAAGCAGAGTCCGTGTGTGTTTAATACGCCACAAATGGTGCCTATATCGGGTCTGAACGGAGGCTGAGTTAGGAGCACGGTCCGGTGGCGTGCTTGGGCAGGACGTTTGGAGGGGCTGAAACGGCCTGGAGGTGCTCCGTAGGCACCTGCCCGCTGGACAGAAGGTGAGCTGCCGATAAGGGGATGGGGAACACAGAAACACAGGAAAAGAAAGATGCAATAGAGTTATTTAATGTATTTTAAAGAAACAAAACCAAATGCTAGATATTAATGATCTTAAAGCGCTTTTGACGTGGGCTCGGGATCATGAGCCGCCTTTTGACGTCTGCTCAGCATTCGAGCAAGAAACCTGGCATAAGATCGGAGTTCGACTATGGGATAAAGCGACTAGGTCAGATAAAACAGCTACTAAGTTGCTCGGTCCCTGGCGGAATGTTTTTGAAGCGCTAAAGGCATATATCGCTCTAAAAAGCACAGCGATAATTCAGAGCCTAGTGCAGGATCGTCAGCAACTGCACTAACTCCCCGCCCCCCTAAACTGGCTGCGCTTGCCCCTGCACCCCCCGACGGGGGGGCCGACAGTCCCTTTGATCGGGGTCCGATAGACCCCGAGAAGGAGCCTGATCCACCTCCACCCTGTCCCTCAGACCGATGGGCACAAGCCAGGAGGGAGGCGCAGCTGTTATAAATAGAGTCGTGTTTCTCTTTAAGCCAATCAATCGAATTTATTAAAGCAAGCGGTAATCAGGCAAAACAGCGCTGGGTGACCGGGGGAAGCTCAGTTCCGCCAGCGGCACACCGCTCAACTTTTCGAATGTGCTTATATACGCGCTCACGCACTGGGGCACCCTGACGGGTTAGCTCCTGGTTGGCTAGTCGACAGTGTCCCCGCGCTGTCCGCGCGCGTCCAGCAGCTCCCGGATTGGTGGAAGATGTTGCTAAGCGTCACTGATGATTCTGCCCCCGGAGCTCTCACGTCCAGCAGCTTCCGATTGCTGAGTGTTTCTGCCTCGGGGCTTTTCTGCAACGGCCGGGCGCCGGCGCAACCCCCACCACAAAGGCTCCACAAAACACAACAAAAACCCCCACAAAAACAACCACCGCCCACAACGATATGCATAACTGAACCCCACTCGATTTGCTCAACAACTGTAACCATAACCTATTACACAGCGGCGTGGGGAAGTTGAAATGTTGCAAGCTTTGCCTGTGATCTGTGCGCGGGACGGGTCCGCGCTGGGAACCAATTAGTGACGAAGCGATAAAGGAGGTTCCAAAAGCTGCAAAAGAGAACGTACTAACTGCTCCGCAGCCAAGCCGCCCGGCCGAGGGGGGGGACACCCCCCCCCAGCTCCCGCGGCCCCGACTGGAGCGGCTGCAGCAGCCCCGGGGCATTTACAGCGCCCACAGGACGGTCCTTTGGGACCGGAGGGCTGTAACAATCAGAAAGTTTAACTGCCTTCAAAGAACAGAAACACGTCACACCCCTACGGCAATTAAGGGCCCCTTAGGAAGCGGACTTAGTGCACTGTTAATTGGACGATCATCTGTCACAAAGCAAGGATTGTTTGTTTTACCGGGAGTAATTGATGCCGATTTTATGGGAACAATACAAGTAACGGCTTGGACGCCTCTGTCTCCCTGCTTTATACCAAAGGACACTAGAATTGCTCAGCTGATTTGTTTTCAAGCAATTGTACCCCATGCAGCAAATCGCATACGGGGGGAAGGAGGCTTTGGCTTGACCGACCAGCCCGTGATTCTATGGACGCAGAAACTGCACCACCTTAAAGCTTTAGTGCAAGAACAATTACAGGCTGGACACATCCTACCAACTACCAGCCCGTGGAACACACCGGTGTTTATAATACAGAAGAAAAGCGGAAAATGGCGTTTCTTACAGGACTTGAGAAAAATAAATGCGATTATTGAGCCTACGGGAGCATTGCAACCAGGAATTGCCCTCACCGACAATGTTACCACAAAACTGGGACTTCACCATTATAGATTTGAAAGACTGTTCTTTTACCATTCCGTTACATCCAAAGGATGCAATCCGTTTTGCTTTTTCTATTCCTTCTATTAATAGGGCAGAACCGAGTCAATGGTATCACTGGACTATATTGCCACAAGGCATGTGTCACAGTCCAACAATTTGTCAGTGGTTCATAGCAAAAGCTTTATCACCACTTCATGAATTATATCCTCAAGCCCTGATTTATCATTACATGGATGATACTTTAGTTGCAGCCTCGACACCAGAACAGACGGCTAAGGCTGTAGCAGCTGTAACAGCAGCAGTTACTCAAGTAGGTCTTTGTGTCGCACCAGAAAAAAATCCAAAAAACCTCTCCGTGGGAATATTTGGGGTGGAAAATTCAAGAGCAAGCTATTCAACCACAGCAAGTTAAACTTTTATACTCTGTAAAGTCACTGAACGATGAGCAAAAATTGTTAGGAGCCATAAATTGGGTACGCCCCTTGATAGGCATCACTACAGAAGAATTACATCCGTTGTTTATGTTGTTAAAAGGGGATTCAGATTTAACCTCTCCCAGGCAATTAGACAAAGATTCATTGGTGGCATTAGACAAGGTCGCTAAAAAGCTTAGTCAGAAACAAGTATTTCGCAAATGTTTCAATACTCCAATTGAATTATATATTGTTTCAGCCAAATTCCAACCGTTTGGAGTTTTAGCCCAATGGGTAGAAGGTGTGTCTGCCAAATTTAGACCTTTAGAATGGATATTTTTACCACATCAGTTTTCTAAAACAATAACAACTCAGCATGAAATGTTAGCTATGTTAATTCAAAAGGGTAGCAAACCTTTATTGGAATTGGATGGGATAGATCCCTCAACCATCTATGTTCCCATGACTCAATAACAAGTAGACTGGCTTTTGCAACATTCCTTTTCTATGCAAATTGCATTAGCAGTCTTTAAAGGACAAATTAGCATTCATTATCCTCCGAGCTCCCTTTTGAGTTTGTTTGAGTGCATAAGCTTAATTCCTGCCACAAAATTCAGTCATATCCCTCTTAAGGAGTCGTTGACACTTTTTACAGATGGATCAGGGCAAACTGGAAAATCAGTGATGGTTTGGAGGACCAAACAAGGCATGTGGAAATCGGACATTTGTAAAGTGTCAGGATCACCTCAAATTGTGGAATTGGCTGCAGCTGTTAGATGCTTTAAGCTGTTTTCACAACCCATAAACATTGTTATGATTCAGCCTGTGTTGCTGGCATTGTTTCACGCTTGGAGAATGCCTATTTAACATATGTAGACAATGGGCAGCTATATCCTTTTTTAAAGGAACTGAAATATCTGTTAGACAATCGACATGAACCTTACTTAATAATGCATGTACGTTCTCATACAAATTTACCAGGATATTTGGCTGAAGGCAATCGCCAAGCTGATGCTCTGGCAGCCCCTGTAATCATTCCAGATACATGACAACAAGCACATATGTCACAGGATTTTTATCACCAAGGTAGTTCAGCCCTTAGGAAAATGTTTCAGTTAGCTCATGAGCAAGCTCAGCAAATTGTACAGATGTGCCCTGATTGTCAATTAATCCCAAACACTACTTTTGACGGTGTAAATCCTTGTGGATTAGGTCCATTTGAAATATGGCAAACTGATGTAACGCACATCCCCGAGTTTAGACACCTAAAATATGTATGTGTATCAATTGACACATTTTCTACCTGCATTGTTGCCTCCACACATATGGGGGGACGAGGAAAAGACGTAAAAAAACATTTATTATTTGCAATTGCTATTTTGGGGGTGCCAAAACCAGTAAAAACAGACAATGGCCCAGGATATGTTTCTAATATAACAAAATCCTTTTTTCAACAATGGGGAATCACACGTCATGGGCATTCCTCACTCACCGACAGGGCAAGCCATAGTTGAACAAGCTCATGATACATTAAAAAGTATGTTGTTAAAACAAAAAGGGGGGAGCATGGGATCCACCCCTCAAGAGAGACTATTAAAAGCTATGTATGTTCTAAATTTGAGACAATGGGAAGGTCCATGGCCATTAATAACATGGGGGCGAGGGTATGCTTGTGTCTCTACAGATGGTGGACCGCAATGGATGCCAGCAAGATGAGTGCGACCTGCATTGCAATAATTGTGGGAATTTCGTGTTGAGCAACCACCAGTCCATGGATCCCTGCACAATCCCAAGAAAACATCTGGGTTACCCTAGCCAATGCGGCACAGCAAGATTCATTGTGTTTGTCGGTAGCAACTCCGACCAATCCATTTAGCACCAGTTTAGTAAGTTTGCTGATAGATGATGTTCTTTATTAGGTGTGATAAAAGTAGATTTTAGTAAATATTTTAGTTATATAAGCAAAAATATAACACTTAGATAAAATGTTAATTCCTTACTTAGTGTGTGTTGAAATAATTTTATATGATGTAATTACGTATCTGCAGATATATCCAAATCCAACAACATCTCCCTGCAATTACCAAGAGAACTGTATTTTATTTGAGGAGATGGAGCATGGGCAGGTATTCCTTCCTGTATTTCAGGAGGCCCATGTACATTAGACATGTTCACATTATTAACTCCAAATGTTTCTATGATTTTAAACCACACTTTGGCTCACTGTCATCAAACAAATGCCTCATTGGCAGCTTTATCTAGTGTTTGGATGAATTTATCAGACCATTCAGAATTTATAAATAAAAGTACTAGCACCTTAGAAGATTTAACAGAAAAATTGCAAATGTAGAATGAATGGAATACATGTGCAGGGCTTTTTGTTGGAACTGGACCCTGGATTATAAAATTAGTCATGTTAGGTTTTATGATTTTACTTGGGTTTTTTTCTAGCTTATTAATGTGTGTGCCTTGCTTAATGAAATTAGTGCAGAGCTTGATTGATAGAGTGTTAAGACAAATATTAGTAGTTCACAAAAACAAAAAAGGGGGAGATGTCAGAAGAGATGCTGAGCAAAAAACGACCATGAGTGTTGCTGAGCCTCTGGAGATAGAGTGCAGAGAGCTTTGATAACCAGCAAGCCTCCGGCCTGAGAAGAATCAACATCAGTGGCAAACCCAAGAAGGCATGAAAACAGTAACAGTGGTCATGAGGAACTTGGAAGTAGAAGAACATGCTGTGGAAATTTTTATGAAGGACTTGCAGGACTGTTGTTGACATTTTCACTAAGGTATAAAGATGAGCTTGTGACAATAAACTTGGTCTTAGCTTGAAATGAAAGCAGAGTCCGTGTGTGTTTAATACGCCATAGGACACTGCCCAGTTGTATAGTGATGGGGTCAGGAAGGCCAAGGCGCAGACAGATCCAAACTTGGCAAGGGAAGTGAAGACCAACAGGAAGGGCTTCTACAGGTACGTCAATCAGACATGGAAGGTTAAAGATAACGTAGCCCCGCTGATGGATGAATATGGTGACTTTGTATCAACAGACAAGGAGAAGGTGTAGCGTGCCATAGAAAGAACTGGTCTGTCTCAACATCACACCTAACCTGAAGATCTCATCGCCCAGACAACTGCATGTGGACTGTGTTGCGGAACACAACAAGTTTGCAGGATCTGCTCTGAGAATGAATACAGCTACGAGACAAAACAACTGCCAGGAGTTGGATGCGAGACAAAACAAACAACTGTCAGGAGCTGGTCAAGTCCTAACAGATTCATGTTTTGGGCAGGAAAAAAAAGGGTGAAGTTAGTGAAATGAGCTCACTAGCAAGGTGTGACCTCGAGTATATAAAGGGGTGAAGCAAGGGTGAGGATTGGAGAGCGTTCTCCCGCCAGACTGAGCGTTGGACTGACGGGACACCACAGCACCATGGTGGTAGCTATCTTTAGCTCTCACTCTCTCTTTCTGTCTTTCCTTCTCTTTCCTGTCTCAATGCATGCCTCATAAGCAAATAAACAGTGGCACTTAACCTCGTTTGAGTCTTAATTCTGTGTCTGAGTATCTGACCTAAATGTACCTGTATCTTTACTGCACGTATCAGAAAGCTGAGGTGCTCGACAACTTTTTTGCCTCAGTCTTCACTGGCAACTGCTCCCCTCACTCCTCATGGGTCAATGGACAACAAGATGGGGACCAAGGGGGTAGAGACATTTTATAAAGAAGAAAGACTTGATGCTGTGGGCCTTGTTGACATTGAGCAACCCTGACCAATGATCTTTGAGGTCCCTTCCAACCCTAACTATTCTATGATTCTATGAATACTTTTCTGGCCACACTGGGAATCATTGCTATTGATTTAGATGATAACAGCATCCGTTATTCCAAATATGAAAAAAATCCTATTTTTTAGTAAAAACATGGGAAATATAGTTCAGGGAATGATAATTTTGCTTTAAATTTTTTTGGGATTTATAATAAAAAATTTTCAAGTGAGCACCAGTGTGAAAGTTCTATTGTTCCTGACCAGTTTGGGACAGGAAGCTGTGATAATACAGTGGATTTTGTTTTGCACATGTAACAGAAAATAATTTCTAATTCCAAACTTTAGTCCATACTTTATCTAAAAATAAGGTTTAAAGTGTCAGAAGAGATGGCAAGCAAGAATTGGCCACGAGTGATGTTAAGCCTCTGGAGCAGGAGTACAGAACATTTAATATCCAGCAAGCCATAGGCCTGAGAAAAATAAACATTGCTGACAGAAACAAGAAGGCATGAAAACAATAACAGTGATCACAAGGAGGTTTAAATGAGGAAAATATACCGTGGAAATGTTTATGAGGGACTTGTGGGAGCAGTGTTGACATTTTCAGTAAGGTATAAATATGAGCTTGTAACAATAAACTAGGACTTAGCTTGAAATGAAAGCTGAGTCCATGCATGTTAATACGCCACGTAGAGAGGTTCTCAAATCTTTCTCCCAAACTTCTCTGTTTGTGCTCATAGCAGAATTTGAAAATATTTGCCTTCTGCCCGGCTCTGGATGATCATCTAAAGAAACTACAGATCATTTTGCACAGTATTGAAGCCAGATACCAAACTTGCCTTATTTCCACCCTGTTTATGGCTGGGATGAGTTAACATTTCATAACTCTCCACCTCTGCACCAAAATCAGAAAGAAAATATTGCCTTGCATTTGCAAATCTTTACCATTTATCACTGCTGTGAAGCTACCAACAATCATTACTGAATAACTGTACTAGAACCATCTGGCGTAACCAAGGAAACACGTTGCTTTCACATCTGCTCAATAAACGAGCTTGCTCTTCTCCTTAATGCTACTAAACAGAAAATGAGAAACACAGACAAGTCAGAGCAAGCACATGACAAGGCATAATGAGTGACAGACTGACTTTAGAAAGAACTAGTTTGGATATAAGAAAATATTTTAGCCTCCATTTCTAAAGGTATAATTCAGATACAAAACTTTTAATTCACTCACTTCATGTGGTTTAACTCAGTGTCAAGGTTCAGCCTTACCTGGCTTGATCAGCAGCTGAATGCCAGCGGTTGTGGTGGTCCCAATTCCCTTCCACTCCCTCAGAAAAGGGAAATGAGAGAAAAGACTTGTGGGTTTGAAACAAAAACTACAACAGCTTTAATGAAACAGTAATAATAAGGAATCACAAAATCACTAGGTTGGAAAAGACCCACAGGATCATCGACTCCAACCATTCCTATCAATCTGAAAAACATGCCTCTGAGCACCTCATCCACCCGTCCTTTAAATCCCTCCAGGGAAGGTGACTCCACCATCTCCCTGGGCAGCCTGTTCCAGTGCCCAATAACCCTTTCCGTGAAATTTTTTTCCTGATGTCAAGCCTGAACCTCCCCTGGCAGAGCTTAAGGCCATTCCCCCTTGTCCTATCCCCTGTCACTTGGGAGAAGAGGCTGGCACCCTCCTCTCCACAACCTACTTTTAGATAGTTGTGGAGAGCAATAAAGTCTCCCCTCAGCCTCCTCTTCTCCAGGCTAAACAACCCCAGCTCTCTCAGCCACTACTCATAAGGCCTGTTCTCCAGCTCCTTCACCAGCTTTGTTGCTCTTCTCTGGACTCGCTCCAGAGCCTCAACATCCTTCTTGTGGTGAGGGGCCCAGAAATGAACACAGTATTTGAGGTGTGGTCTCACCAGTGCCGAGTACAGAGGTAGAATAACCTCCCTGGATCTGCTGGTCACGTCATTTCTGATATAAGCCAAGATGCCATTTGCCTTCTTGGCCACCTGGGCACACTGCTGGCTCATGTTCAGTCGACTGTCAACCAACACCCCCAGGTCCTTCTCCTCCAGGCATCTTTTCAGCCACTTTTCCCGTAGTCTGTAGCACTGCATAGGGTTGTTGTGCCCCAAGTGCAGGACCCAGCATTTGGCCTTATTAAAGGACCCAGCACTGAGCCCTGGAGAACACCACTGGAGTTAACTCCATTTCCCACCACTCTCTGGGCCCGGCCATCCAACCAGTTTTCCACCCAGGAGAGTGTGCGCCTGTCCAGGCCAGAGGTGACAGTTTCTGAAGCAGAATGCTGGGAGAAACTGTGTCAAAGGCTTTTATTGATGTCCAAGAAGACTACATCCACAACCCTTCCCTCGTCCAGTAGGCGGGTTACTTTGTCATAGAAGGCAATCAGGTTAGTTTGGCAAGACCTGCCTTTCGTGAATCCGGGTTGACTGGGCCTGATCACCTGGTTCTCTTGCATGTGCTTCATGGTGGCACTCAAAATCACCTGTTCCATGACTTTCCCGGCACTGAGGTCAGATTGACAGGCCTGTAGTTCCCTGGATCCTCCCCGCGACCCTTCTTGTAGATGGGAAAATACTATGAATAAGAGAATAATAAAACACATACAAATATAGGAAATCAAACCACCCCCCTCCCATGACTACATCACCACAGATGCTGCAGAGCAAGCATAGGGAAAAGATCCTGGGCTGGACTTAGCAGCAGGAGGGAGCCAGACTCAGGAACTGGATTCAGGAACACATGTATCTGGGATTGGGGCAAAAGACAGATGTAGTTCTTACTGGATGCTGGCCATTATAGAAGAGAGTTTAAGCCTCGTGATCCATTAGTTTTATACCAAGTATGGTGTATATGGGATGGAATACTCTGTTGGTCAATTTGAGGTCACCTGTCCTGTCCGCTTCTCCCTGCAAGTGCAACCCTTTTTTGCCCCTTTCACTTACAGCATTCCACCAACTTGAGGATGACCTTTGCCTCCATAGGGATCGATGTAATCAATGGCCTTTCTGCATACCAGTGCCCTGTTACTTTTGTGATAATCATAAATTTTAAGTGTCATCACTCCTAGAGACAAACACTGTCTGAAAACATTCAATTAACTTTCAGAAAATGAAGTTACTTGGATGAGGCTTAGCTGAGAAGTTAGAAAACTGATTCTAATTTATCTCAAACCAGAACACTCCAGTAGGCAGCTAAGCCCCACTCGCTCACTCCCTCACAGTGGGATGGAGGAGATAATAAGAAGGGTAAAAGTGAGAAAAATTGTGGGTTGAGATAAAGACAGTTTAATAAGTAAAAAAAACAAACCAAAACAACAAAGAAAAACAAGTGATGCAAAAAAAAACAGTTGCTCACCCAGCCAGTCCCCAAACAACCACAGTCCTGGAAAACTCCCCTACACACATAGAGTTTTTATTGCTGAGCATGACGTCATATGGTATGGAATATCCTTTTGGTCAGTTGGAGTCAGTTGTTCCAGCTATGCCCCCTGCCAATTTCTTGCTTACCCCTAGCCTAGTTCTTCTCTGTCTCTTAATTGGCTTAAAATATACGCATCTGAAACTTAAAAATCTTGCTTCATTATGCAATTGTGTTTGCTGTATTCAGTTAAGTTGTTCCCACAACTCTAGCTCCTCCTTAGTAGGTCATGATGCTTTGGTGAGTGTGAAACTTCATAATGCACCCCTCAGACATCTGCTTCTTTCAAGGGAGGCTGCTGGTTTGTGCTTTTTGGCTAGGAATTCTGCCATAATTTTCAGCTCTAGACAACACAATCCCACGTATATTCAAGGCCAGGTTAGATGAGGCTTTAAGCAACCTGATCTAGTGGAAGGAATCCCTATCCATGGTGGTGGGGCGTGTGTGTGTGTTGGAACATGATGTTCTTTAAGGTCCCTGCCAACTCAAATGTTTCTATAATTCCACAATTCTGTATATGTGATCCTCCACATCTTGTCAAGGAATATTTCCAAGAAACTGCTTCGCTTAGCTATGTCTCAGAGTGTAAACATCTCAGAACCTTTAACTCATTCTTATAATGATTTTTTTTCTGCTTCAGAGAAGGCAAACCATAGCATATTTCTGTTTCATCATGATTCACCTTTGTAATGTTTTTTACTAGGAAAGTGTTAATTTTCTTCATAGTAGCTGGTATAGAGCTATGTTTTCTATTTGGAAGAAGGGATAGGTGTCTTGGGTGGACTACAGGGGGGAAGTGAGATTGTGCAGAGGAAAAATCAGGAGGGCTAAAGCCCAACTAGAGCTCAGATTGGCCAAGTTGGTGAAAGATAACAAAAAAATCTTTCTATAAATACATTAACAGTAAAAGGAGGACCAGGGAGAATGTTCAGTCCTAATTGGGTGCAAAGGGAACAACTGTGACAAAGGATGAGGCCAAGGCTGAGGTACTTAGTGCCTTCTTTGCCTCAGTCTTTAATAGTAAGGAAAATTGTTCCCTGTGTGTACATCCCCAGGAGCTAGAGGAGCAGAACAAAGCTCCCATGATCCAAGAGGAGGTGGTTAGAGACTTGCTTGCCCAGCTAGACATCCACAAGTCTATGGGGCTGGATGGGATCCATCCAAGGGTATTAAAGGAGCTGGCAGATATGCTTGCCAAACCCCTTTCCATCATCTTCCAGCAGTCCTGGAAGACTGGGGACGTTCCACTGGACTGGAGGCTGGCTGATGTTGTGCCCATCTACAAGAAGGGTCACAGGGAGGATCCGGGGAACTACAGGCCTGTCAGTCTGATCTCAGTGCCAGGGAAAGTCATGGAACAGGTGATCTTGAGTGCCATCATGAAGCACATGCAAGAGAACTAGGTGATCAGGCCCAGTCAACCTGGATTCACGAGAGGCAGGTCTTGCCAAACTAACCTGATTGCCTTCTATGACAAAGTAACCCGCCTACTGGACGAGGGAAGGGTTGTGGATGTAGTCTTCTTGGACATCAATAAAAGCCTTTGACACAGTTTCTCCCAGCATTCTGCTTCAGAAACTGTCAGCCTCTGGCCTGGACAGGCGCACACTCTCCTGGGTGGAAAACTGGCTGGATGGCCGGGCCCAGAGAGTGGTGGGAAATGGAGTTAACTCCAGCTGGAGGCCAGTTACAAGTGGTGTCTCCCAGGGCTCAGTGCTGGGTCCAGCCCTGTTCAATGTTGTCACAACTCGGACCCACGAGCCACACGCTCGTGTCTGGCCCTGATGGGGGGCAGGGGGGTGGAAAGTGGATTTGTTTGTCTGTGTAGCGATCCAGAGGCCAATAAGGTCACTCCCAGGGTGAATATCAAAACAGGGTTTTTTTCTGGCTCCAGCAAACCTAAACACAACAAGATACCGCGGTGCACAACAAAGGCATGAGGCACGGGGGGGTGAAATCACCCAAAGTTACAGAAATGAATCCCTGAAAACAACCCAAGTCCCTAGGATCCAACCCAACATGCATGCCACGAGGTAGGGGGGGGGGGGGGGGCAGGAAAGAGGAAGAGAGAGAGAGGGAAAGAAATCACCACATCGAAGGCAGCAGATGATCTTGCGAACACTTGTTCCAGGCCGTGTGGTCCAGGCCACGTGGTCCGGGCTGGTCCGATCGAAGTGTGTGAGTCCGAACGAGCATGGAAGTGAGACCCCAATTCCTCTCTTCTGAGTCCTTTTATCTCAGTGTTTTTTGGCAGGCTCCAGAAGCGAGCAGGTGGGGGGGTAGCGGGGGCAGCAGCAACGGCTGCATCCCCTCCCCCCACCAAAGCCCAACTTCATCCCAGCAAGGGAGAGCTGTGCCTGCTCCTGCACTGCCCCCCGATGAACCGTGGCACCACAGACAAGCTGGTGCCACAAGTGGGTAGTCCTCAGACAAAATGTTTAAGGCAAATAGATAAACATAGTCTGACTTCACAATGTCTTTATCAATGGCCTGGATGAGGGGATCAAATGCACCCTCAGCAAGTTTGCGGATGACACTAAGCTGGGTGGAAATGTGGATCCACTGGAGGGTAGGGAGGCTCCAAAGGGATCTGAACAGGCTGGACTGCTGGGCTGAGACCAACGGCATGAGGTTTAACAAGGCCAAATGCTGGTTCCTACACTTGGGGCACAACAACCCTATGCAGTGCCACAGACTAGGAGAAGTCTGGCTAGAAAGCTGCCCGGAGGAGAAGAACGTGGGAATGTTGGTTGACAGTTGACTGAACATGAGCCCAGGTGGCCAAGAAGGCCAATGGCATATTGGCTTGTATCAGAAACGGTGTGACCAGCAAGTCCAGGGAGGTTATTATCCCTCTGTACTCGGCACTGGTGAGACCGCTCCTTGAATACTGATTTTGTTGATTCTTCTCAGGCCAGAGGCTTGCTGGTTATCAAAGCTTTCTGCACTCTATCTCCAGAGGCTCAGCAACACTCATGGTCATTTTTTGCTCATCATCTCTCCTGACATCCGCCCAGCCTGTAACTGTGCTTGGAATTGCCCTGACCCAGGTGCAGGACCTTGCACTTGGTCTTGTTGGATTTCATGAGGTTCACACAGGTCCACCTCTCAAGTTTGTCAGGGTCCCTCTGGATCCCTTCCCTCCAGCATGTCAACCTGTGGGCGGAGTAGGTCAACAAGTTAGGGACAGTGATGCAGAAGAACACGGGATGTGATGGTAGAGGTTAGGGACCGCCCATGAAGGAGGGCCTCTTGTGGGACAGGGCTATAAAAGGGAACTGCGCAATCAATAAAGCCGCCATTTGAGCTTCCTCTATATTAGAGTCTGCGTCTCAATGGTCCTCGCCGAGAGGTGTCTGTTGAGCTATGACATCAACCACACTACAGTTTCGTGTTGTCAGAAAACTTGCTGAGGGTGCCCTCAATCCTTCTGTCCATGTCTGTGACAAAGATGTTAAACTGTGGGCATAAAAGATTTCACTGTCGTGCATATGCTGGGACAAGCAGCCGATGCCTTGGCATACCCGTGATATTAGCAGCAAGCACAGAGCAAATGACCGGCGTTCTCATGCTTGCTAGCTTGTTGAGACCTTGGAATCTTTACTAAGACCCGTGAGTTAATAAGAAAAGAATGCATTAGACGGAAAACATGAAGATAAGGGGCACATCTGTGGTAAATAGTGGGTTGCAGTCTATCACTGTAACTGTGGGATTCTTATAGGTGGGAATTCACTGGGGTAGCTGCTGATTGGGTACAGAAAGACTATATAAGGTTTGCATCCACTCACCAAAACGATCTTGTTTGTCACCTCAGAACGGGGTCCATGCCTTAATTGCTACATTAAACAACACTGGTCACAGCATTCTGCTTAGGAAAATGTCAGCCTCTGGCCTACACAGGCACACACTCTCCTGGCCGGGCCCAGAGAGTGGTGGTAAATGGAGTTAACTCCAACTGGAGGCCGATTACAGGTGGTATTCCCCAGGGCTCAGT
Organism: Clamator glandarius; assembly: GCA_033459285.1. Lineage (NCBI taxonomy): Eukaryota > Metazoa > Chordata > Aves > Cuculiformes > Cuculidae > Clamator > Clamator glandarius. The sequence continues at coordinate 69,733 of JAUNZM010000299.1, read as the reverse complement.
GCTGGGTCCCTGTTCAATGTTTTTATCGATGACCTGGATGAGGGAATCAAATGCACCCTAAGTAAGTTTGTGGATGACACTAAGCTGAGTGGAAGTGTTGATCTGCTGGAGGGTAGGGAGGCTCCAAAGGGATCTGAACTGGCTGGATGTATGGGTTGAGACCAATGGTATGAGGTTTAACAAGGCCATGCCAGGTCCTGCACTTGGGGCACAACAACCCTATGTAGTGCTACAGACTAGGAGAAGTCTGTCCAGAAAGCTGCCTGGAGGAGAAGAATGTGGGATGTTGGTTGACAGCCATCTGAACATGAGCCAGCAGTGTGCCCAGGTGGCCAAGAAGGTCAATGGAATCTGGGCTTATATCAGAAACAGCGCGACCAGCACGTCCAGGGAGATTGTTCTCCCCCTGTACTCGGCACTGGTGAGACCGCACCTAGAATATTGTGTTCAGTTCTGGGCCCCTCACCACAAGAAGGATGTTGAGGCTCTGGAGCGAGTCCAGAGAAGAGCAACAAAGCTGGTAAAGGGGCTGGAGAACAAGTCTTCCAAGGAGCAGCTGAAGGAACTGGGATTGTTTAGCCTGGAGAAGAGGAGGCTGAGGGGAGACTACCTGAAAGGAGGTTGTGGAGAGGAGGGTGCTGGCCTCTTCTCCCAAGTGACAGGCGGCAGGACAAGGGGGAATGGCCTCAAGCTCCACCAGGGGAGGTTCAGACTGGACCTCAGAAAAAAATTTTTCACAGAAAGCGTCATTGGGCACTGGAACAGGCTGCCCAGGGAGGTGGTTGAGTCACCTTCCCTGGAGGTATTTAAATGACAGGTGGATGAGGTGCTAAGGGGCATGGTTTAGTGATTGATAGGAATGGTTGGACTCGATGATCCTGGAGGTCATTTCCAACCTATTGATTCTGTGATTTGTGCTGAAAACAGTGTTGTTAATGCAGATATGTTTTAGCTTTGCTGAACAGTGCTTACATAGAGTCAAGGCCTTTCCTGTTTTTCACACCACCCCACCAGTGAGTAGGCTGGGAGTGAACAAGAAGTTGGGAGGGGACACAGTTAGGACAGCTGACCCCAACCAACCAAAGGGATATTCCATACCATATGACATCATGTTCAGCAATGAAAGCTAGGAGGAAGGTGAGGGTGGCATTCAGAGTTATGGAATTTTTCTTCCCAAGTAACTGCTACACATGATGAAACTCTGTTCTGCTGGAAATGGCTAAACATCTGCCTGCTGATGGGAAGTAGTGAATGAAGTCGTTATTTTGCTTTTCATGTGTCCGTGGCTTTTGCTTTCCATAATAAACTATCTTTATCTCAACCCATGATTTTTCTCACTTTTACCCTTCTGATTCTCTCCTCCATCCCACTGTGTGAGAGTGAGCAAGAGATTTTGTAGTGCTTAGCTGCCTACCACGCTTAACCCATGACAGCTTTCCTCCCACAGCAGTAGGCATGCATTGTGGGGATCTGTGGAAAAGTTTATTTAATTAAATATTTTAGATCATTTGATCGCAAACTTAGAAATACGTTGTTATAAAAGGCAAATAATCTTAGATTATATTTAACAATATAATATCAGTATCTCCCCTATTCTTATCACCTACAAAAGCAGTGATTCAGGTCTCTGACTCTGCTTGCTATAAATCTCCTTCAGCAGCAGATCTACACCTATTGTAGCAGTCTAGCCTCACAAGGCTCATCCCATTCTGGTCTTATCCATGAAAGTCTCTCAACTTCTCTTTCTTCTTTCCAAACTGTGCTTATACTAGTATACAAATGCATATATAAAAGTGGTGTAGGGCTGTTGCCTTTTTTGTTGAAAACCATTTTGATGAATTGTTCCAGCATACTTCAAATATTCCACAAATCACATACACTGGAAATATTTACTGTTCCATATTTTGAAAAGCTAATAGCCTCTACAGTGTTCTTTAGCCATTCATAGAGATATCAAGTGAAGCATCTGAAGACATTAGTAAATGTCTTCATTTACTAATGAATGACTCTGTTGATGTCGTGACTCAAACTGGACTGTCCAGGGGTTGCCAGGGAGACCCTGTACCTCCCTTTAAAATTTGTGGATTCCCCTTGGGCAAAAATTAAGGTGAAGTGACACCAAATGATCAATTTAAAATAAATTTCTTTACACAGGTGAGATCTTGTTAAATCCGTAGCAAGGAAAAGAGAAAGAAAGGAGAGGAGAAAAGGAAAGAGAGAAAAGACTATGATACCACATCCCAAGTTCCAGCGTTGTCTTCCAGGATACCAGAAAGACAGATGCACAGGTGCACTATCTTGAGAGTGTTATTTATAGATTGAGGGAGGAGATTTTGGTGCACTTGCACAGTGCCCCTTCTGGAAAGCTCTGGAAGTTCTGGAAATGAATCTAGGGTCTTTAATGATCTTCTTGCTCTCTCTACTGGCAGGATTGCGGTATGAACTTTCTTAATGGGCAAGTGCAGTTGAGCTGCCTGCAAGCTGGCACGGAAAGAGGCAGTGCCTCGTCTCCACGAGAGCTGCTCCTTTCTGCAGTTCAATGGCTAGAAACAATTGGTTTAAGGCATACCATTTCTGTCACAGAATAAATGTCTGACAGGTGACAATGTGCTTTTCCTTGCATATAGCCATGCACACAAACCAGATCTTAGCTTTTCATAGAATCATAGAATAGTTAGGGTTGGAAGGGAACTTAAAGATCATCTAGTTCCAACCCCCCTGCCATGGGCAAGGACATCCCCCTTGATCACGTTACCCAAGGCCCCATCCAAACTGACCTTAAACACCTCCAGGGATGGGGCATCCACAACCTCCCTTGGTAACCTGTTCCAATGTCTCACTACTCTCATGGTGAAGAAATTCTTCATTATGTCTAGTCTAAATCTGTCCCTCTCCAGTTTATACCCGTCCTATCACCACAAGCCTTTATGAATAGTCCCTCTACAGCTTTCTTGTAGGCCCCTTTCAGGTATTGGAAGGCCGCTATAAGATCTCCTTGGAGCCTTCTCTTCTTCAGGATGAACAAGCCCAACTCTCTCAGCCTGTCCTCGTATGGAAGGTGCTCCAGTCCTCAGATCATCTTTGTAGCCCTCCTCTGGACCCGTTCCAACAGCTCCATATCCTTCTTATGTTGAGGATTCCAGAACTGGACACAGTATTCCAGGTGGGGTCTCACAAGAGAGGAACAGAGGGACAGAATCATTACCCTCGACCTGCTGGCCACACTTCTTTTGATGCAGCCCAGGATACGGTTGGCCTTCTGGGCTGCAAGTGCACATTACCGGCTCATCTTGAGCTTCTCATTGTCCAGCACCCCCAAGTCCTTCTCTTCAGGGCAACTCTCAATCACGTCATCCCCTATCCTGTACTGAAAAGGGGGATTGCCTTGACCCAGGTGTAGGACCTTGCACTTGGTCCAGTTGAACCTCATGAGGTTTGCACAGGCCCACTTCTCCAGCTTGTTCAGGTCCCTCTGAATGACATCCAGTCCTTCCAGTGTGGCAACTGCACCACTCAGCTTGGTGTTACCTGCAAACATGCTGAGGGTGCACTCAGTCTCACTGTCAATATAATTGATGCGGATATTAAACAGCACCAGTACAAACCCCTGAGGGATACCACTAAACATGGATCTCCATCTGTATTTGAGCCATTGACCACTACTCTCTGAGTACAATCATCCAACCAGTTTCTTATCCACCAAATAGTCCAACCATCAAATCCATCTCTCTCCAATTTAGAGAGAAGAATGTTGTGGGGGACTGTGTCAAAGGCTTTACTGAAGTCTAGATAGATCCCATCCATCGGTTTACCCATGTCCACTGCTGCGTTTACCCCATCATAGAAAGCCACTAAGTTGGTCACACAGGATTTGCCCCGGTGAAGCCATACTGGCTGCCATTAATCACCTCCATGTCCTCCTTGTGCTTTAGCATGTCTTCTAGGAGGATCTGTTCCATGATCTTCCCAGGCACAGAGGTGAAGCTGACAGGTTGGTAGTTCCCAAGGTCGTCTTTTCTGCCCTTTTTAAAAATGGGTGCAACATTACCCTTCTTCCAGTCACCAGGGCCTTCTCCTGATTCCCAAGACTTTTTAAATATCATTGAGAGTGGCTTGGAAACCACATCAGCCAATTCCCTCAGGACTCTGGGATGCATCTCATCAGGTCCCATAGACTTATAAATGTTCAGGTTCTTCAGGTGGTCACGAACCTGATCCTCCTCTACAGTGGGAGGGGGTTTATCCCCCTGGTCACTATCTTGTTGTCCCATAACCCAGGAAGGATGAGGAGAGCAGTTATCAGTGAAGACTGAGGCAAAAAAGTTGTTGAGTACCTCAGCTTTCTCCTCATCTGTTGATACGTGATGACCATTTCTAACCATCAGTGGGGGTACGTTCTCTTTGACCTTCCTCTTTTGACTGACGTACCTGTAGAAGCCCTTCTTGTTGGTCTTCACTTCCCTTGCCAAGTTCAGCTCCAGCTGCTCCTTGGCCTTCCTGACTTCATCCCTACACAACCAGGCAGCATCCCTATACATGTCCCAGGTTACCCGTCCCTGCTTGCACTGCCTGTGTAGTTGCCTGTTCTTCTTCAGTTTAACCAGCAGGTCTCGACTCAGCCATGCCAGTCTCTTCCCTTTCCTGCCTTTTTTTCTACATAAAGGGACTGAGCGCTCTTGCGCTTTATGGAAAGCATCCTTGAATATTTGCCAGCTCTGTTCTGTTCCCTTGTCTCGAAGGACCATGTCCTAAGGTATCCTACTGAGTAATACCTTGAAGGGATAGAAGTCTGCTTTCCTGAAATTTAGTGTCCTGACTATAATCCTTACCTGTCCCATATCCCTCAGGACCTTGAACTCCACCAGTGCATGATCACTGCAGCCCAGTCTGCCTCCGATCCTAATGTCACTACTGAGTTCACTTGTACTGGTGACCATAAGTTCCAGTATTGCATTCCCTCGGGTGGGGGTCTCTATCAGCTGGACTAAGAAATTATCTTCAATGCACTCCAGGAGTCTCCTGGATTGCCTACAGCTTGCCGTGCTATTCCAGCATTTGTCGGGGTGGTTGAAGTCCCCCAGTAGGATGAAAGCCTGTGAGGGTGAAGTCTCCTGTAGCTGGAGGAAGATGACTTCATTGGTCCGTTCCCCTTGATCGGGTGGCCTGTAGTATACACCAATCACAAGGTTCCCATTGGTTTTTCTGTCCTTAATTTTAACCTGCAAGCTCTCAACCTGTTCGTGGCTACTCTTCAACGACAACTCTTCACATTCTATCCCCTTCCTGAGATAGAGGGCAATGCCTCCACCCCTCCTTCCTGGTCTGTGCCTTCTGAATAGCCTGTAGCTGTCGATAGCCACACTCCAGTCATGGGATTTGTTCCACCATGTGTCCATGATGGCAACTAGATCATAGCTTTTCAGTAGCATGGTAGCCTCCAGCTTGTTATCCAAGCTTTGTGCGTTAGTGTAAAAGCACTTCAGCTGGGCTGCCAATTGCAACTCCTTCCCAGTGGACCCTTTATTACCTACAAGGTGTTTTAGGGAAGTGTCCTCCCTAACACCTGACCCCTGCCACCCGTCTTCCCATCGCTTGTTACAGGTTAGCATGAAGTTGGCCCCCCTCTCCCTTCATATCTAGTTTAAAGCCCTATCTACACCTTTTGAGAGAGTCTGGGGCTACAGAGAAAAGCCTCTCCAGTGAACAAACTGGGTAGATGAGAGGGCATTTCAAGAGAAGCTTAGCCTTTAATTGTTTGGTAAAATTATTTATTTAAAGGAGGAGGTAAAAAACAGATGTTATGTAGAGACTAACTCCTTTCTTCTTTTCTGTGATATTAATTTCTCCTACCTTGAGACTTTCTTCTTCTCAGAGTACAATAGTTAAGAAGCCATTCAGCCAGTGCAAGTGTGGTTGCAATTCAGTTCTTCAGAGTAAAAATGTCTTTTCATAAAGCTCTGTAAGCAAGCACTCTGGGAAAGTGAATTGAAAGGTATTTATGTCTAGTCCTATTTAAGGTATGTAATAGCTAGAAATGGTACCTAGTCTTTTCTGTTCCTCATGGCTTTGTTTTTTTCTAATGTGCTCTTCAGTGCATTTGCTGAATACCTTCTAGACAGACATTTTTCTGTCACCTACTCTCTAAGGAAAAAAAATACTGTATTTTTCTTTTGGTTTCATTGACTTGATTTCTTTTTTTCTTGGCTTTGTATGTGTTGCATATTTAACATGTAATGTTGTCAGATAGTTATGCTAGCAAAAGCAAAAATCCAAGCATTGACCTGACTAAAATGGGACATGAAAATTATAGTGCTGGACCGAGTGTGCATTTAGTATTTTCTTATCCACAAGCAAGCAAACACAAATAAATAAAAAAATAAAACCCTTCTGATCCTCCCTGCCTTGTTAATACCTTCTGTCCTATCTATGATACAGGATACACACTGTGATTTTTTTCAACATGTTAGATGATGTGGAATTAAAAGTGACAACCATTTTAAATCCAGCAACTATTGCTGTTACCTGGGGCAACATGACTTCTAGAAACAACTGAACAGGTGTATGCAAGTAGAGCCGATCTGAAAGATACACCTTTAGGGTCGACTGAATTAAATTTGTATGTGGACGGAAGTAGCTAGGTAATCAGTGGAACCCAAAGAGTTGGATATGTGCCGGTCTCTAGTGAGGGTGAGCTTGAGGCAAAGGCACTTCCTGCAAATACTTCTTCCCAAAAAGCAGCATTAATAACCATAATAAAAGTGGTGTGGTACATGCGCATGGTGCTCTCTGGAGAGAAAGAGGGTTATTATCAGAGCAAGGTTCATCAGTAAAGTATGGAGAATTGATAAAGAAATTATTACAAGTTATCAATTTGCCAAAACAAGTGGCTATTATGCACTATAAGGTTCATCAAAGCGGAAATACCCTTGAAGTGGTGGGAAATTGGTGAGCAGATTTGGCTGCCAAAAAGTCAGTGGAAGAATCAATTTTAGGCATGTGACTTGAGAAAAATCCTGAGATGAAGAACTATTAGAAGCAGAACAAATTTCAGAATGATGGTGAATTACTGAAGATGAAAAAATAATCATCCCTGTGATTCTAATGAAGGAGACAATGGAAAAACAACATAAGGAAACACACAGGGGAATAGAAGCTCTATTGGACAATACCAAATTATATGCCTTGAGTGTAGGAATGGCAGGAATTTCAAAAAGTATAGTGAAGAAATGTGAAATCTGCCAATGGAATAATCCTCATGCTCAGCCAAGGCCTCCACCCGGAAAGAGAAAAAGAGGAAACACACCTGGTGATTATTGGCAAATAGACTTCTCTGGACTTCCCAGGCAGAACAGGAACAGATACTTGATTGTTTTGGTAGATACTTTTTCAGGATCCCCAAGGTCTTCCCTTGTTGAACCAATCAAGCTAGGGAAGTGGTTAGGGTACTGTTAAATGAGATAATTCCCCATTTTGGAATCCCAGTTGGGATGTCATCAGACAGAGAGCCTCATTTTGTTGCTAAAATGGTACAACAATTAGCAAAGGCACTAGGAATTAGTTGGGACTTATATATTCTATGGAGGCCACAAATTAGCAGGAAAGTGGAAAGAATAAATCAGACTATTAAAAGGCAAATAAGCAAAATATGCCAAGAAATCCTTTTGAAGTAGCCAGATGTTTTGCCTCTAGCAAAGACACCAAAGTCTAATGAGGAAGTCAGCCCTTTTGACATTCTATATGGGTGGCTCTTTAATTAAAGAACCAGGAATGACAGAAATAATGGGAAGGCAATGTGTTAAAGAATATATGATTGTTTTGGGAAAAATTTTATCTTCCCTCAGAAGGTATTTGCAATTGAAAGCCCCTCTAGGACTGGACAGAGCAGTTCATCAACTCCATCCTGGAGACTAGGTTTAATGTGGAAAAATCTGCCATGAAGAACCTTTGAAAGAATGCTGGAAAGGACCTTTTCAAGTCCTGACAACATACACTGCTGTCAAACTGAGTGGAGTTGGGTCCTGGGTTCGTTATACCAGAATCAAGAGAGCATCACGCCTGAGAACTGGGAAGTGGAATCACAATCTAATAATCTGTTGCAGTTAAGATTGAAACCTAAAAGCATATGAATTGCTCTTGGAATTCAGTGGAAGCTTATACTGAAATAGACTGCGATCAAAGTTCCCTTGGCATGGATCTCTGGAGTACCTGGACATTCGAGAGCTGCAGAAGTGGCAACAAAAACACTGAAACCTGGAGTATGACTGGTAAGGCAAAAACAATGTCCAATTGTTTTGGAAGCCAATATAGGGTTAGAACCCTTAATTGAAAATTTCTTGACTTATGAACTATTGCAAGAATGTCAGTCAGAGTATAATACCACAATTTTACCTGTAAAGAAATGTCATTCAAATGAATATAATTTGGTTCAGATCTTGGTTCAGTGAAGTGCTTAAATATATGCCTCACTTAGTGTTTGCTTGTGGGATCTGGGCTGTGGGTGTCACTGACAGTCAGTAAAAGCAGAGGCCCATGGTGTGGCTACAGCAATGAGTGGCAGGAGAGGAGATGTCTTGTATCGTTCACATTGGGTAGGCAGCAGCTCCTGTACCCTGGTGCAGCTTGGCCCATCCCCAAACATTTAGTGTAGATGCTATTCCCTGGCCAACACTTGCCTTCAGTAGGCACTACTAGAGACATGAGCCATGAGTAGCAAGAAGGACCATTTGGGCAATGCATCACCTATGCTGGCACAAAGACATCATGCCTGATTATGCCGATAGGTGTGCTTTCTTTGCCCTTTCCCCCACCTTTGCCAGAGAGTATAAGACTGTTTTCCCACTGATAGAAGTGCTGAATTAGACAACACATGAACAAAAGTGGCAGTGCTGCAGATAGAAATCTTGTGAGGAATCAGTGTTCTGCCCTAATAGCAATCTGATGGTTAACTTATCTTATATTTCATTCTCCAGTCAACTCTGCTCCAACTGTAATTCCAACTTAATGACTGATATCTAATGTTTTGTTAATTTTGAATTTTTTTGGCTTGCGTCAGTACAAATGGCCAGCTATCACTGGGGAAAATTAGAAAATTCTTTCTGTTGCCTCACATTTAATTAACCTGCCCTCTGTCCTCTGACACTTATGCCTCCAAGAATTTCCTTTCTGATCAGGCAATTTACTTTTTCCCTTTCTGGAGAGAAAGATGTATTTAAAATACAACACTCTCAAACTGTGTGTTCTCAAGCATGTCCAGCCAAAAGATGCAAGTCACTGAGGTCTCATGGCACAACACAGTTTGGGAGATCATTAAGATATAGTAGCCAAGCCTAAAGCAAGCAATTATCTGCAACTGTGGTCTTGGGTACGAGTACCAGAAACTACTTCTACAGTTGTGCCTAAGCATAAAAACTTTGCAATGGGCCAGATTTCAAGAAGGCAGTCCTCTTTCTTTTTCCCTCCCTCTCCTTTCCTTTTTCTTTATCCTTGAGAAAGGCAATCCTTAAACACAGAGATAAAGGGTAGTGGACTAGTGCCCTCTGAGGTGAAGGCCTAATATAGTTTCTGACTGTCTAACTGTCCTAGTTATCAGTGTGTTGTTGAAAGCAGAGCATGTGGAGGGTAATAAGTAGATGATTTATTTGTATAAAGAGGATTAATATGGGTCACTGCACTTAACAGGACAAAAATATAAATCTGTAACTTCAGATCTGTGAAAACACCAATGAAAAAAATAACTGACCAAAGTAAACTTGTCAGTGAAAATCTCTGTTCCTGCATGCTGTGAGAAGCATGTTGCTGATTTAGGAAGTTTGCACAAGATGCAGCTGAGTGCACGAGGGTGTGATAGTCCCAGGTACAGCACGTGGCTCCTCCTGGAGAGAAGGCTCATGGAAGAGGATAGATATCTGGCCTCCTTGTTGTCCCATTTGTGTGGCGATGTGTAGCTTCATGTTTATTGGGACTGAGACTCGAAAGGGCACCAGTAGAGGGAGCTTTTCCCCTTGTTCCAATGTACTCCCCTCCGCTCCTACCAGATCCATTTCTTCCCATTGAACTTGTCAGTAACTGTATATTCCCCATGGCTGGACGTCACACGTGGACTGTGGAGCTCCAGGGTGACCCTCAGATGGGTTGTCAAGCAATCTCCCAGTCCTTGGTAATGTTTATTTATCAACACACTCCTGAGCAAACTGAGTCTGCAAGCCATTCAAGCTAGGGGCCTGGGGGGGGGGGGGGGTTTGTAGTTATTCTCTCAGGTTTTCCTGCCAGCTACAGTAAGTGCATGGCAGTCATTAAGGAGTGCTCTCGTGACTGGCATGGATTTCCAGGTTGCTAAATGTTTCCCCTGTGCTATGAAAACAAGCTTTGGCTTGGGTAAACATAGCAACATCACTTTCATAGGGCCAGTGCATAAAATGTTCCCCACAGTTCTGCAGCAATGTACTAACTTCATTGTTCAGCTGCTGTGTGAACATCCCCAAGACAATGGCTTCTTGTGTCATTCACCCCCTCCTTCTTCTAGCCGACCTGACATCATGCCATGCTGGTGAACCTGGCGAGACCATGTGGACCATTCTCGCCCTAGGCCTGCTGCCGGTGGCTCCAGCAAGGGGTTGCACTTGAAGCCACTCATCAGGGTCCTTAAAGTACCAGAGAAGTTGTGGGAATGGAGCAGGACCAGAGAGGGTCTGTGTTCTTATAGCAAAAGTACTGCTGAAAGATGGGGAGATTGGGGTGAAAACATCATTATTGCAGATGACCAAAAAAGAGAATTCCTTGTCCCCTGGAGCATCTGCCTAGAGCCTTGGCCTCACAGGTGTGCATGGCTGGATGTCAGATCTCTTGTAGTTTTGCTCTCGTCTCATGGTGAACTCTCTGGACAGGCCAGAAATGGGGAGCCTCGTACTGGAGGTGTCATGGTTTAGCTCTGGCTTGGCTTGATCAGCAACTAAATGCAAGTACTTGTGATCCAAATTATTGACACCTGCCCCCACCCCCATGCCACCCAGGGAAAGGGAAATGAGAGAAAAAGACTTGTGTGTTGGAAACTAAAACTAAACTAGCTCTAATGAAATAATAACAATAATAATGAAAATACTATTAAGAAGAAAATAATAAAATATGTAAAAAAAATGCTTCTGCATACCAATGCCCTGTGTTATCACTTCTAGAGAGAAACACTGTCTGAAAAACGTGCAGTTAACTTTCAGAAAATGCAGTTACTTAGGTGAGGCTAGGCTGAAAATTTAGAGAACTGATTCTACTTTAGCTCAAACCAGGACACAAATTGCCAGATCAGTTTCCATATGGGAATCACAGCGTGTCAGTTAGTACAATATGGTCATTGATGCACTGTGGTGTTAGCAATTGGCACCTGTTGGTCTTCAACCTTCAGCAATCCCACAGCAGAAGGGTTCTCTGTAAGACCAGGCAAGGTAGACAGCTGTTTAATATTCTCTGTCTCTACAGCTGCTCTACCAAAGGCCCATTTAGACCCTTTTGGTTATAAGAGATTTAGGTCTACCTCTGAGAAATCAGGAAGATCTGTGGGATCAAAATGTGAATTTCACTTTCATTCAGTAAACAATGAAAATAGCAAACAAATCTGTTGGGTATGTACCCACTTGCCTGAGCATTCAAACAAAAGTTTCCCTATATTTGAGATCTCTATAGAGGCAAACAAAAGATGGAGACATTTTTTGAAGGATAATACATTTCAGTATGATACAAAGATTGAAGGGTATAAATGGGACATTACTGCCCTAAATACGGGGGAGCATGTAAAATATAGTCAGGGTGTAATCTACCTCAAGGAAAAGGAAAAACAGATTGTCTAAATGATGTCATTTTTGTGGAAGATGAAACTGAATGTTATAATAAAATAGGAACTCAGACTGTGGGATCAGCAGTCACCATGGGAGCCCATTTTGCAGTGAAGAGTTGGAGAACCTGCTCTGGACAAATCAGGACTCCTATGCAGTGTGTCCACTCACAGGTGGGGTCTCCAAAGATCATTGCAAAGTGTCCAGCTTTTATACCATTAAATAAACAACTTACATAACTCTAAAAACGTGGAGTTTCTGGTCCCACTTGCTCATTGCACCTCCTCCTGGAGTGTGGCCAAGGCCACAAGAGAGGAGATAAGGAAGCAGCTGTATATCTCTTACATTTAAACTAAGGGGGCTGTTGAGGTACAGCATTCCTACATAGTTGTTCTCTTTTCACACAGCGCTCATGCTTATGCTGATTGGTCAGCCAGGATGTTGATGGTCTTTTTCTCATCCTATGTATGCTGGAGATGCTACAATTAAAGTGGCACAGCCCAATTCTACTGATAATGCCACGTATGATGTGCTTTCTTACACTCTCTGTATTAAGAACAGCACAGCACAATTTTACAGATAATGGCAATGTGAGAGGTTACAGACTGAACAGTACACATATCAATGTAATACAAATCATCCATGGGTCATCCATATTGTTTTAGGCCTGTCGATCAGGCCCTGTTGCTTCAGGAAGTGTGGTTGGAAAGTTGCCCAGCAAAAAAGGACCTAGGGGTGCTGATCAAAAGATGGCGGAAAATGAGCCAGCAGTATGCCCAGGTGGCCAAGAAGGCCAATAGCATTCTGGCTTGGTTTTCCTGTTTGAGCTTTAAACTAGATGTGAATGGGGAGGGGGATGAGACCAGGCTAGTCAGGAGTGAGCCTGGAAGTGGGACACCAGTGACTCGGAGATGGTGTGCTGGTGAGGACCACCAGTATGTCACCACAGAACAAGTGGGGGCAATTACACCTCATGACGGTAAGGAAGATACTGGCACTCTGGTGTTAGCTACTCCAGTGACCAGGCAATTGGGAATAAACTCTAATCCCTCTCTGAGGGCTGAAGGTTTGGCAGCCCAGCTGAAGTGCATTTACACCAATGCACGCAGCATGGGGAATAAGAAGGAGGAGTTAGAAGCAGTTGTAGGGCAAGGAGGCTATGATGTCATTGCCATCACAGAAACGTGGTGGGACGACTCATATAACGAGTGCAGCTATGGTGGGGTATGAACTCTTCAGGTGGGACAGGAAGGGTAGGAGAGGAGGCAGGGTAGCCCTCTATATAACAGAGGACTTGAACACCGTTGAGCTGGATTGTGGTGAAGAGGAGATCAAGTGCCTGTGGGTTAAAATCAGAGGAGCCCAAAAGAAGGCAGATTTTGTGATGGGAGTCTGTTACAGACCACCCAGCCAAGGAGAAGCAGCTGATGAGCTCTTTTATAAACAGGTGGGGATAGTCTCTAGATTGATGCCTCTTGTTCTTGTGGGAGACTTCAATCTTCCAGATGTCTGCTGGAAGTACAATAGAGCAGAAAGGAAGCAGTCTAGGAGGTTCCTGGAGTGTGTGGAAGATGACTTATTCGTACAGCAGGTGAGCGAACCGACAAGGGAAGGTGCCCTCCTGGACCTGCTGTTTGTGAACAGAGAAGGCCTTGTGGGGGATGTAGTGGCAGGAGGACCCCCAGGTCAAAGTGATCACAAGATGATAGGGTTTTCAGTTCTAGGTGAGGTGAAGAGGGTGGTTAGCAGGACAGTCGCATTAAACTTCCAGAGAGCAGACTTTGAAATGTTCAGAAGGCTGGTTGGTAAAGTCCCATGGGAGACAGTCCTTAAGGGCAAGGGAGCCCATGATGGCTGGGAGCTCTGCAGAAAGGAAATCCTAGCAGCTCAGGAGAAAGCCATCCCCATGTTCCGGAAAAAGAGCCAGTGGGGGGGGAAAAAAACAGCTTGGTTGAATAGGAAGATCTTGAGAGATATCAGAAAGAAGAGAAATGTTTATGAGCTTTGGAAGAAGGGACAGGCCTCTTGGGTGGACTACAGGAGGGAAGTGAGATTGTGCAGGGAAAAAATCAGGAGGGCTAAGGCCCAACTAGAAATAAGATTGGCGAAGTCGGTGAAAGATAATAAAAAATCTTTCTATAAATACATTAACAATAAAAGGAGGACTAGGGAGAATATTCAGTCCCTATTAGATGCAAATGGAACAACAGTGACAGGGGATGAGGACAAGGCTGAGGTACTTAATGCCTTCTTTGCCTCAGTCTTTAATTGTAAAGAAAGTTGTTTCCTCTGGACCCAGGACTCAGAGGAGCAGAATGAGGCTCCCATGATCCAAGAGGAGGCGGTTAGAGACTTGCTTGCCCAGTTAGACATCCACAAGTCTATGGGGCTGGATGGGATCCATCCAAGGGTATTAAAGGAGCTGGCAGATATGCTTGCCAAACCCCTTTCCATCATCTTCCAGCAGTCCTGGAAGACTGGGGACGTTCCACTGGACTGGAGGCTGGCTGATGTTGTGCCCATCTACAAGAAGGGTCGCAGGGAGGATCCAGGGAACTACAGGCCTGTCAGTCTGACCTCAGTGCCAGGGAAAGTCATGGAACAGGTGATTTTGAGTGCCACCATGAAGCACATGCAAGAGAACCGAGTGATCAGGCCCAGTCAACACGGGTTCATGATTGCCTTCTATGACCAAGTGACTCGACTACTGGATGAGGGAAAGGCTGTGGATGTATCTTCCTGGACTTCAGTAAAGCATGTGATACAATTTCTCCCAGCATTCTGCCTAGGAAACTGTCAGCCTCTGGCCTGGACAGGCGCACACTCTCCTAAGTGGAAAACTGATTGGATGGCCGGGCCCAGAGAGTGTTGGAAAATGGCATTAAATCCAGCTGGAGGCCAGTGACAAGTGGGGTTCCCCAGGGCTCAGTGCTGGGTCCAGCCCTGTTCAATGTCTTTATCAGTGACCTGGATGAAGGCATTGAGTGCATCCTTAGCAAGTTTGCAGATGACACTAAGCTGGGTGGAAGCGTGGATCTGCTGGAGGGTAGAGAGCCTCTGCAAAGGGAAAAAGACTATTCTCAGACTCATTATAATAAGAAGCGGGGAAAGGTTATGAATATGTATAAGCAGTTTTGGAATATGTAACAGTTCACTGTATAAAGCCAAGACAAGTTGCCATCATGGGCACGCATGGTTGCTTTGGAGAAATAATTCTCCCGTGCGTCTCAACACTGAATAAACATACCTACTTTATAACTTTATAAGTTATAGAGTCTTGATTCTGTGTGTCAAAACAAAAAACAAAAAAACCCCAAACAAACAAAAAAAAACAAGCTGCACGGCCTAGAGGTTTAAGATCAACCTGTACATCCTTTTACACCTGGGGATGAGTTTTCTGTTTAAGATTTTACAGGAAAACCATTGAGAGAACAGTAGAATGGACCTTACCAAGTATTGTTAACAGCCTTTGCAGCAATCAAGATGAAAGAACTTGGATCAAGTGAAGAAATCACCTACCAGTCAGTGGACAACGGAACGCTTAACACCTTTAAAAATTAAGGCTAACTAAAGTGAACTGTAAAGATGGAAAATTGTTATTATTGTTAATGTGTCCATTAGGAGAAGCCTTATTTTCCCATAAGTGGGATAAGTGGGATGCCTCTATAAACATTTGGGAAAAGCTGGCTTGTATAATATACAATAGTATGGCCTTTTGTTTAAATGCTGTTTTTTTCAGTACAACATATATTTATTCCATGTATTTTGGGAATCCCCATAAGCATTCGAACCTTTGGAAACTCTACATGGTTGTCAAACCTGTCATATAAAGCTGAAACTATGCTGGCTTCCTTTTAACACCAGGAGTAGCTGAGCTCATGAATTAGAATACTTTAAAGAGATTTATTTGTAGGTATGCAAGGAATCTCAATTATACCCCGAGCCTTGGAGGCCTCAGATCTTGAAACTAGACAACTTCAGCATCAGTTTTAGAAAATAAAGCTGCAATTGATTATCTGTTATTAAGATACCATAAAGGATGCTCCGATTTTATGGGCATGAGTTGTTCCAGTTTGACCAATCAATCTCAGACTGTAGGAACTTCTATAAAAAAATAGTATGGCCTTCTTAACTCCATACAAGAGTGGGAGGGTATAGATATTTCTTAGTTAAATTCCTAGCTCCTAAACTTGCCCTGGTTGAAACAATCTTTTCTCAGTGTTGTAGCACTGGGACTATCAGTTTTGTTAACCCGTGTAGTGTTTCAATGTGCATTTTGGTGTTGTCAGTGAACAGTAGAAGGTTATTAGACATGGAAAAGAAATCAGATCAGACAGGCAGTAGAATCAGGAAAATATTTTAAGAGAACTTTACACAATAAGACCTCTTGTGACTCTTTTGCAAAAGAATTTGCAAAGGCCTTGAAAAAGGGGGGATTGAAATGGTGATTTGTAAATGGTGGGATGGAACATCAACTGTAATGTGTTAGAAACAAGATTAACAACTAAGATAACTACCAGGACCCTTATCTTCTTGTCCCCAGAGTCGTTGAGATTGACCACTCAGATATGGCCACACCTAAACGACTCTGAGCTGATCTGATTTCATTCCCCCTGGATATGCAATGAGGTTCCGGGAACAAGGTATACTTGTCATTTAGGGGAAAGGTATGAATTTGAAAACAAGTCTGTGTATAAATTTTCTGTGAAATCACTGCTTGGCAGAAGCACTCTGAGGACAAATCCAGAGTCTTCTCCAGCGCTGAATAAAGTGTACCTGCCTTAATGGTTAAATTAAACTGTTAAGCCTAAGTTTCTTTGTTTTAATAGTACAAAGATGAGCAGAGAAGCTCCTGATAACACGACTCTAGCCCCTGATAAGGAGCAAAATTCGTTGCCTGAAGCAACTCGAACTGGTGGAGAATGGCCTTGGGGTTGGGAGGAACACCAAGGACCAACGGAGCATGCGCAAGGAACGAGGTTAAAAAAGTTCACAACGAGGAAGACATCTTTCTTCATTCCTGAGATCCCGGCCCACCAGCACCAGGAGGCACTGCGCAGGCGCAAGCCTGAAGAGATCCTTCTAGAACTAATTATAATAAGAAGTGGGGCAAGATTATGAATATGTAGTAGGCATTTATGAATATGCATGTCTTTACACTATAAGTAGCTGCTTGTTAGACAATACAGTGTGCGAGTTAGGTGGATTACCCCCTTGCACCCACCAGCGAATAAACACATACCTGCTTTATAATGTGTATTGAGTTGTAGAGTTTGATTCCGCAGAACAGTTCAGCCTGGAGAAGAGAAGGCTCTGGGAAGACCTTATAGCAGCCTTCCAGTACCTGAAGGGGGCCTACAAGAAAACTGGGTAGGGACTTTTTAAAAAGGCATGTAGTGACAGGACTAGGGGCAATGGCTATAAACTGGAGAGGGGCAGATTTAGATTAGACATAAGGAGGAATTTCTTCACAATGAGGGTAGTGAGGCACTGGAACAGGTTGCCCAGGGAAGTTGTGGATGCCTCCTGCCTGGAAGTGTTCAAGGCCAGGTTGGATGGGGCCTTAAACAGCCTGATCTAGTGGGAGGTGTCCCTGCCTATGGCAGCAGAGTTGGAACTGGATGATCTTTAAAGTCACTTCCAAATCAAACCATTCTGATTCTGATTCACACCTGTTCTGTTGACATAACTGTCCTCCACCCACCAGCTGAGCACAGTTGACTTGAACAGCCTGCACCAGCAGCAGCACCATCACCCTTGCACCAGGCTTTGCTGCACCGCTGGCAGAAGCCAGCAGTCTCTCCAGCATGGAGAACTGCCCAGCCACGCAGCATGTAGAAAAGCTGCTGATGCAGTGCACCCAGGGGTGCTCCAGCAGACCCAAGACACTGCAGGAGCCGCGAGGCTGGTCAAAGAAAGGCTTGGGGCACACTGCAGCCCTGGGACACAGGGGCATCTGCAGCTCCCGCTGCCTGACAGGCTGTAGGATCCCAGAAAGAAGTCATCCTCAAGACAAGGCAGCAACCAGAACGACACTCATTCAATCAGGTCTCCAGCCATCTGCAGGCAGAGTGGGAGCCCTTGGCTGACGTGTGGGTGACTGACAGCTCTTCAGTGTTGCAGCCCTTACTAGGTTGCTGCTGTCCAGAACTATAAGGAGGCAGCTCAGGGGATCTCTGGCTCAAAGCACAGCCACCAGTTTTGGCTCTGCCTCTTCACCAAAGCACCCAGACCTCGGTGGGAATATAATGGAAGATTGGCAAGGAGGAATTGTAAAACACACTTGAGTGACCTTGCATCTGGGATGTAGAAAAACACATAAATCATGCTAATCATTGCCTAGCCTTGTGTGCTTGACAAGCAGAACCTTTTGTTTTCAGGTAACACAGGCCTGTGATAAACTCAGGGCCATCCTAGAAAACATGCTTGAGATTTCTACCCTGCTGTGAGAAAGCCTAAAGCACAGTAGAAAATTTCTCTGCCTTTCCCTGATAATATACAGGCAAAGCAGCAGGTTTGACACACACAATTTCTAGCAGGGACCAAGCTCCATGGTGCCTGTGTTCCCGCTTACGTTCCCTTTGCTCAGGTGCTGTTTCAGAGTTGCCCCAGACTGTGAGGTAACAGAGATAAATTTATTATTTTCATTTTATCTGTGGCCTTGTGGTTGTTCCTGCATTCTGCCTGCATTCAGCTCACACAGCATCCAAAACAACATTCACATTTCATCACATTGTGTCCCTTGTTACATGTTTCCGTGGAAGTGCCTCTCCCCTAAGGCACCAGGTCAATTTCCTCACCCCGTGATCTTTCTGTGAGAAGCCACCCTAGAAACATTTTCAGCCTTCAGCCACCCAGTGATGTGAATCTAGAAACCTCACTGCTGAAGCAAGAGTAATGTCACCAGAGGAAGATACAGACAGGTACATCTCTTTGGAAGGAGACTACTAGCTTCACAGGTATCACTCTCACCTCTACAGCAGTCTCCATAAACAGAGTGGTTATTGTAGTGGGGTTAAAAGCCAGCCCGTGCATAGGGACTGTGAAAAAACTTAACACAAGCAAAGAGCTATTTTATTCAGAGGTTTGGTCTAAATAGTTGTTTCTTTGCTGGCAAGAAGACTTCTTGCCCCTTCAGGACTCTATAGTATCAGACAGGGACTCGTTTAGATATTAACTCTGAGAAAACTGAAACAAGTAACGCAAACCAACACTCTCAGCAGTGACAGTACAGCAGTTTGAGTTTTGTTTTCCAGCTTTTCTGACTGATGAGAAACCCCATTTCCTCATTTCAAACTGTCACATTTCTCACCTGGGAAGGAAAGCTGGGCAACTGCCTTACCTGCACCCACAGAAGCAGTGGCTGCTTACACACTAGCTGCTGAATGTCCTTCTTAGACAAGCTTTAATTTCAGCCCTGCCACTGGAAGCTGGTGAAGCTCAGTGCAAGGCAATCTGCCCTGGTTCTACTCATCATCCATCTCCACATCTCCTAGATGCTTGCCAGCTACATCTCCCCTCAGCATCATTTTGTTCTAAGTAAAGGTATGTAATTAACATAATTGTGCATCTCACAGAGAATTTCAAGAATTAACACTGGGCTCAAATTGGATGTTTCGGTCACATAAAGTTAATAACATAATGGAAACATGCCATCTCCTTTGGGGTCCTGATGAGTTAAAACCTCCTACTGAAAAACCTAAGCTGAGGGAATGAGCTGAGCAGTTTACCCCTCCCAAAATCCAATGCTCCTAGCTCCATACTCTAACATGATTCTGGACCCCTAAGCTTCTTTTTTTCAACAAAAAAGAGAAAAAGCAGCACGTTCCACCACTGCAGCCACCTGTCTGAAGACCTCTGGCCATTTTGCCCAATACAGTGTTCATGTGTGCCTACAGGAGTAGGCAGCACCTGGGCAGGCAGGATCCAGCAACTTCATCTGCTGAAGCCAAAGAACACGAGAGATGGGAACCATGACACTGGAAGTTATATTTGAGGGTTTTATTAGTTGTTCTTCTGCAGAATCAAAATATTTACCAAGTTACTTTAAAGAATCCTCAAGACTCCTGATATTTTATGTATTTAGAACTTGAACAATGTACAACATAATACTTTGAACTATCAAAACCAACCCAAAACCTGATTTCTAGTACTAGATGTTATTATATAATTCTATAGCAGTGTGAAAAATTGAACTGATGCAATGAGTATATTTGTTTAAAGAAAGTGCTTGAAAGAATACTCAGTGTGATGCAGGATGTTTATTTAAAACAAAAAGGTAACCGATTTCTTAGCAGAGCATTGTCTTAAGTATCCTACAAGTCTGGGGGATTAAGAATACTGAGCCCCAGCTCTCTGCTCTCAGGTTGAAGAACCAACACAAGTTGCAAGTCCAGGTAGAGTTCACAGCTTACCTGTTTCAAGAGAACTTAAACATCACTCAGCATTGGACACTCATGTCTGGCAGAAGTGTTGGATGCGTGGAGGAAGGAAGAAAAAAAAAAAAGAGGAACAGCTTCTCTGGTTTTGCATAGCAACAGTTTCTGAACCAGTGTTTTACTAAGTTACAGACTAACTTTCAACCAAAATACTCCATTGCCCTAAAAGTAAAATTGAACTAGTTAATCAGGACTGTGACACAGTCAAGTAATTCAGTACAGATATCATGAAAGCAGCTTCAAAGAACCAAAGTATCCTAGTTTCAGATACAACTTAGTATTCTTCTGTCCAACTCCAGTGCAACAGTGAGGCTGGAAAAAAACATTTCTGTCTCCATCTATGTAGAATTCCAGTAGAGGCTGGGCAGTCTAAACTCTCCATGGCCAAGCTGGAAAAAGGAAACTTAGGAAAAAATAATTTAAGAAAGTTGGCTCTCAGTGGAAAGAGAAATGCTGAGTGATGCACGCAGGTGGGCTTGCTTGGTCACTCTCCCATGTAATGCAAAAAGCCAGGCTCCTTCCTGCTGAGAACAAGTCACACTGGATGCGAAGGTGGCAGGGCTGGTCCTGCTCCACTGTAGGCTAAGTATTGAGGAATGTGCTTTCAGCTGGCTCCTGCACGGGCCATTAGATCTTCCAAAGCATTGTGTTGGTCACTGTTATGTAATAATAAGACCTCCTTAATGTCTTTTAGTTCAAAGCCCATTTCTTTAAATTGACTCATAAGTTGGAGAAGTTCTGTGATCTGAAAGACAAAGACATTCCATTATTTGCAAAAACAAACAAACAAAAAAAAAGAGTATCAGTGTTTGAGGAGGTTTAGCACAGAACCAGTCTTCGACTGGGCATCCCATGGGGTGGATTCTTCCTCCCCAAGTAGAGCCTGTTCCAACTCCGTTTGGAGAAAGTCCACTCACACCAGATCTGGCAGAGCTCAGTGCAGTAGCCCACCGAGCCCCACCTTCAGTCTCCTGTGTTTGCACTTCTGCATTTCCAAAATCCTCTTCAGCAAGGGCACCAAAGCTTAGTCTGTGGGGGTGTCTCTTCCAGTAGGAAATTTATCAGCCCCTGGTCCAATTTGAGGTCCCAAAAATGCTGATTAATGGCACCCTGCTCCCCCATCCAGCAGCTCCTACTGCATCTGATTTTTTTTTAAGTTACTTTGACTTTGGGAACAGTAGAATAGCCCTTGCTATTAACTGGCTCTTCAGATGTAGGGCACGCTGGGGGTATTAGCACAAACCCTATCGGGCATACTGTGTACAGTATTACCAACATCAACCAGGAATCCTCCCCAATCTTTGAAAAAAAAATAAAGTGACAAGAAGTGAATCATCTGATCCTCTGCCATTTACAGTGACTCTGCTCCACTCCAGAGGAAAGAAAGACCCAAAGCCAAGCAAGCAGGTTGAAATGTGCAATCAGGAGATTGACTATCTCCAATTTTGGGGTTAAGCTGGTAGCAAATGCGTTTCCTGAATTCGTTCATCTCTCTCATCTTCACACTGTTGTTCCTCTGTTTGCGAGCTCATCACTAAGTCCAAGAAAGGCAGGAAGGCATATATATGTCTGAAGGGGGTTAGGTTGCACCTCTAAAGATTTCATATTTGAGTTGAGGCTTTGGAGAGTGTCCAGAGAAGAGCAACGAAGCTGGTGAAGGGGCTGGAGAACAAGTCTTACGAGGAGCAGCTGAGAGAGCTGGGGGTGTTTAACCTGGAGAAGAGGAGGCTGAGGGGAGAGGTTATTGCTCTCTACAACTACCTGAAAGGAGGTTGTGGAGAGCAGGGAGCTGGCCTCTTCTTCCAAGTGACAGGGGACAGGACAAGAGGGAATGGCCTCAAGCTCCGCCAGGGGAGGTGCAGGATGGACATCAGGATAAAATATTTCACGAAAAGGGTCATTGGGCACTGGAACAGGCTGTCCAGGGAGGTGGTTGATTCACCTTCCCTGGAGGGGTTTAAGGGATGGGTGGATGAGGTGCTGTGGGACATGGTTTAGTGATTGATGGGAATGGTTGGACTCGATGAACCAGTGGGTCCTTTCCAACCTAGTGATTCTATGATTCTATTCTATGATTCTATATAATAACTTGAGACACAACAGGCTGGCAGACTTTAAAAGATCCTTCAGTCCTCTGCCCTGGATACCTGCTCCTGCCTCTGTACCTCTGGTGCTGATAAAGCAGCGAGACAATGAACTAGACCCCAAAAAACATTTTTCAGATTCCAGCAAGCTCTGACCCAATTTGATGAGTAGCCAGACAGATGTGTTTGTACAAGGGAGAAAATCCATGGCCGGGGTAGGCTGGCAGAGTTTGAAACATAATTTTATGCTTCTGAAATGAACTGTCTCTGTACCAAGCACCTCATCCACAAAAAAAACTCTGGGTTCAAAACATTGCAACCATAATAAGCACGGTCTTTAAAAAATCCTATCCCCATAAAAATGCATGCAAGTGAGTAATAAAACAATGCAGAATAATTCTAATGCTTTAACACCTATTTGTTTTATCACCATAAAGTTATCCTTTGGCAGCCAGTTTTTGGAAACAAGGCAGCACTACAATGAAAGACAGAATTACACCAGCCAGAGGAACTGCTGCTGGAATCCCCCATCATGGCACATTCTCTCTATTGCTTAACGTGTTGCACTCTCACCTTCTTCTCTGAACACTGATGCATTTCCAAAGCTGCTTCAACTAGAAGTGGATCAAAGCCCTTCTCACAAAGCTGTCCATGTGCAAAAAGGTAATCCAAAACCTGTGGGGAGCGAAGAAATGAAACTAAGTTTGCAGAGCAGCATTCACAGCACACAGTTGAAATACCATCTCTGTACTTGCAGAGGGGCTGAGCATGACCCTACCCCAGGCTTCACCAGGAACCAAGATAAAGTTCTTCCTAGGAAAGTCGAGACACTCTTTATGCAAGAGCTTGTTCAGAGAAAACAGATGAGCTCTCCTGTTCTCCCACCAGCTCTGAATATCATCTGCCACTCTGGTCAAAAAAAGCCTCAGAAGTCTATCTTTAGCCTTCTGTGCCTGATTACCGAGCAGAAGGTAGAAGTTTAACTATGCTTTTTATAATACAAGTTCTGAAAATGAAACTGTAGGTCCAGCAGTCAAGATGAGTTAACTTTTAGCTTCCTCTCAGACAGCTGCAAGAGCTGATGTAATCTGAACACACCCAGAAACCACCACCAAATTTCTTATCCCTCCTCAGCTTTGAGGTATCGGGGAAGGTCAGATAGGTAATGCTAAGTATGAGAAAGAACACTGCCTGCAAATACAATAGGATTTAAAATTGGCCTCCTAAGGGACATTTTTCCCATTTGATAATACAGTTCACTGTGGTGCACAGCTTAAACTGCTCTCGACTGGTAGGTAGTGGGCAAGCAGATGAGCTCCACAAGCAGAAGTCACTGGGACACTTCTCCCCAGGCAACAGGAACAGTCTCACCAGGCGATGCTCTGCACAGCATACAGCCTGCCTAGGGTCAGCTTGGAAAGTTTGGCCATGTGTGGGGCCAGGTGGTGATTTGTTAATCAAAATCAATAAAGATATTATTGCCTGGGTAGGCAAGAGACCCTGGGATACAGAAGGGAGGAGACTGCAGGCCCTCGATTGTTGCTAAGAGCTGTAGATATTTGTGCCAAAAACAGACTATGCAAGGTTGGAAAACAAGAAAGCATAACTGAGCTATTTGGGCAAGTTGAAAAGCACTGCCTCAGTGAGGCAGGGGTAGAAAAGGGATTGCTTTTGCTTTATAAAGGTCTTCAATCATCACTCAGAGTCCATGACCAATACACCACAAATGGCACCCTGAATCAGGGACAAGAAGTGGCTTATTTGGCCTACCGGTGGCATAGCCCTGCTGAACTTCAGACTGCTGAAAGGAAGCAGAAGCTGTGCAGCAACAGGCACCTTCTCCAGATTGAGGGAAGGTGAGCAGTGGGGAATGATGGGAAGTGATATTTCCCATGAACAAAGAACTGTACTGAATTTGATGACTAAAAGCCTGGCGAAACATAACACCAAGATCAAAACAGATGATTTAAGTGTCTTTTGATTTGGGCATCTAAAGAATGCCCTATGATGACATCTATCACGGTCTATGATCCTGAAACCTGGGATGATGTGAGTGTTCAATTGTGGGATGCTGCCACTTGTTATGATGAACCCACAGCTGGTCTTTTAGGACCATGGCGAGTGCTGTTTGAGACTTTGAAAACCCACACGGGTAGTAAAACAGCAACTGCTGACAACCCCTTTGATCCAGGTCCAACAGACCCCGAGAAGGAGCCTGATACATTTCCACCCTGTCCCTCAGACAGATGGGCACCAGTCAGGAGGGAGGCCCAGCAGTGGGGAGACCTTGAACTGTTACAAGCTTTTCCTGTGATTCGTTCACAGGACACTGGTCCTTGCTGGGAATCAATTAGTTATGAAGCGATAAAGAAAATAAAAAATGCTGTAAAAGTGAAGGCACTAACTGCCCCGCCGCCTGTGCCTGGCTGAGGGGAGGCCGTCCCCCCACCGCAGCTAATGCGGCAGCTGACAGACCCATCCGGAGCAAGGCTAGAGAAGTCTCGGATCATTTGCAGCGCCCACAGGACAGTCCTTTGGGACTAAAGGGCTGCAACAACTAAAGACTATTGTATTGAGAGCATTTAGAAATGTCCCTGATGCTGGGGCTCATGTACAGTCTTTCATTAATATTCGACAAGGAGCTACGGAGCTCTAAATAAGCAGGTAGACATTATCCCCGCCCCCCTAAACTGGCTGCGCTTGCCCCTGCACCCCCCGACGGGGGGGCCGACAGTCCCTTTGATCGGGGTCCGATAGACCCCGAGAAGGAGCCTGATCCACCTCCACCCTGTCCCTCAGACCGATGGGCACAAGCCAGGAGGGAGGCGCAGCTGTTATAAATAGAGTCGTGTTTCTCTTTAAGCCAATCAATCGAATTTATTAAAGCAAGCGGTAATCAGGCAAAACAGCGCTGGGTGACCGGGGGAAGCTCAGTTCCGCCAGCGGCACACCGCTCAACTTTTCGAATGTGCTTATATACGCGCTCACGCACTGGGGCACCCTGACGGGTTAGCTCCTGGTTGGCTAGTCGACAGTGTCCCCGCGCTGTCCGCGCGCGTCCAGCAGCTCCCGGATTGGTGGAAGATGTTGCTAAGCGTCACTGATGATTCTGCCCCCGGAGCTCTCACGTCCAGCAGCTTCCGATTGCTGAGTGTTTCTGCCTCGGGGCTTTTCTGCAACGGCCGGGCGCCGGCGCAACCCCCACCACAAAGGCTCCACAAAACACAACAAAAACCCCCACAAAAACAACCACCGCCCACAACGATATGCATAACTGAACCCCACTCGATTTGCTCAACAACTGTAACCATAACCTATTACACAGCGGCGTGGGGAAGTTGAAATGTTGCAAGCTTTGCCTGTGATCTGTGCGCGGGACGGGTCCGCGCTGGGAACCAATTAGTGACGAAGCGATAAAGGAGGTTCCAAAAGCTGCAAAAGAGAACGTACTAACTGCTCCGCAGCCAAGCCGCCCGGCCGAGGGGGGGGACACCCCCCCCCAGCTCCCGCGGCCCCGACTGGAGCGGCTGCAGCAGCCCCGGGGCATTTACAGCGCCCACAGGACGGTCCTTTGGGACCGGAGGGCTGTAACAATCAGAAAGTTTAACTGCCTTCAAAGAACAGAAACACGTCACACCCCTACGGCAATTAAGGGCCCCTTAGGAAGCGGACTTAGTGCACTGTTAATTGGACGATCATCTGTCACAAAGCAAGGATTGTTTGTTTTACCGGGAGTAATTGATGCCGATTTTATGGGAACAATACAAGTAACGGCTTGGACGCCTCTGTCTCCCTGCTTTATACCAAAGGACACTAGAATTGCTCAGCTGATTTGTTTTCAAGCAATTGTACCCCATGCAGCAAATCGCATACGGGGGGAAGGAGGCTTTGGCTTGACCGACCAGCCCGTGATTCTATGGACGCAGAAACTGCACCACCTTAAAGCTTTAGTGCAAGAACAATTACAGGCTGGACACATCCTACCAACTACCAGCCCGTGGAACACACCGGTGTTTATAATACAGAAGAAAAGCGGAAAATGGCGTTTCTTACAGGACTTGAGAAAAATAAATGCGATTATTGAGCCTACGGGAGCATTGCAACCAGGAATTGCCCTCACCGACAATGTTACCACAAAACTGGGACTTCACCATTATAGATTTGAAAGACTGTTCTTTTACCATTCCGTTACATCCAAAGGATGCAATCCGTTTTGCTTTTTCTATTCCTTCTATTAATAGGGCAGAACCGAGTCAATGGTATCACTGGACTATATTGCCACAAGGCATGTGTCACAGTCCAACAATTTGTCAGTGGTTCATAGCAAAAGCTTTATCACCACTTCATGAATTATATCCTCAAGCCCTGATTTATCATTACATGGATGATACTTTAGTTGCAGCCTCGACACCAGAACAGACGGCTAAGGCTGTAGCAGCTGTAACAGCAGCAGTTACTCAAGTAGGTCTTTGTGTCGCACCAGAAAAAAATCCAAAAAACCTCTCCGTGGGAATATTTGGGGTGGAAAATTCAAGAGCAAGCTATTCAACCACAGCAAGTTAAACTTTTATACTCTGTAAAGTCACTGAACGATGAGCAAAAATTGTTAGGAGCCATAAATTGGGTACGCCCCTTGATAGGCATCACTACAGAAGAATTACATCCGTTGTTTATGTTGTTAAAAGGGGATTCAGATTTAACCTCTCCCAGGCAATTAGACAAAGATTCATTGGTGGCATTAGACAAGGTCGCTAAAAAGCTTAGTCAGAAACAAGTATTTCGCAAATGTTTCAATACTCCAATTGAATTATATATTGTTTCAGCCAAATTCCAACCGTTTGGAGTTTTAGCCCAATGGGTAGAAGGTGTGTCTGCCAAATTTAGACCTTTAGAATGGATATTTTTACCACATCAGTTTTCTAAAACAATAACAACTCAGCATGAAATGTTAGCTATGTTAATTCAAAAGGGTAGCAAACCTTTATTGGAATTGGATGGGATAGATCCCTCAACCATCTATGTTCCCATGACTCAATAACAAGTAGACTGGCTTTTGCAACATTCCTTTTCTATGCAAATTGCATTAGCAGTCTTTAAAGGACAAATTAGCATTCATTATCCTCCGAGCTCCCTTTTGAGTTTGTTTGAGTGCATAAGCTTAATTCCTGCCACAAAATTCAGTCATATCCCTCTTAAGGAGGCATTGACACTTTTTACAGATGGATCAGGGCAAACTGGAAAATCAGTGATGGTTTGGAGGACCAAACAAGGCATGTGGAAATCGGACATTTGTAAAGTGTCAGGATCACCTCAAATTGTGGAATTGGCTGCAGTTGTTAGATGCTTTAAGCTGTTTTCACAACCCATAAACATTGTTATGATTCAGCCTGTGTTGCTGGCATTGTTTCACGCTTGGAGAATGCCTATTTAACATATGTAGACAATGGGCAGCTATATCCTTTTTTAAAGGAACTGAAATATCTGTTAGACAATCGACATGAACCTTACTTAATAATGCATGTACGTTCTCATACAAATTTACCAGGATATTTGGCTGAAGGCAATCGCCAAGCTGATGCTCTGGCAGCCCCTGTAATCATTCCAGATACATGACAACAAGCACATATGTCACAGGATTTTTATCACCAAGGTAGTTCAGCCCTTAGGAAAATGTTTCAGTTAGCTCATGAGCAAGCTCAGCAAATTGTACAGATGTGCCCTGATTGTCAATTAATCCCAAACACTACTTTTGACGGTGTAAATCCTTGTGGATTAGGTCCATTTGAAATATGGCAAACTGATGTAACGCACATCCCCGAGTTTAGACACCTAAAATATGTATGTGTATCAATTGACACATTTTCTACCTGCATTGTTGCCTCCACACATATGGGGGGACGAGGAAAAGACGTAAAAAAACATTTATTATTTGCAATTGCTATTTTGGGGGTGCCAAAACCAGTAAAAACAGACAATGGCCCAGGATATGTTTCTAATATAACAAAATCCTTTTTTCAACAATGGGGAATCACACGTCATGGGCATTCCTCACTCACCGACAGGGCAAGCCATAGTTGAACAAGCTCATGATACATTAAAAAGTATGTTGTTAAAACAAAAAGGGGGGAGCATGGGATCCACCCCTCAAGAGAGACTATTAAAAGCTATGTATGTTCTAAATTTGAGACAATGGGAAGGTCCATGGCCATTAATAACATGGGGGCGAGGGTATGCTTGTGTCTCTACAGATCGTGGACCGCAATGGATGCCAGCAAGATGAGTGCGACCTGCATTGCAATAATTGTGGGAATTTCGTGTTGAGCAACCACCAGTCCATGGATCCCTGCACAATCCCAAGAAAACATCTGGGTTACCCTAGCCAATGCGGCACAGCAAGATTCATTGTGTTTGTCGGTAGCAACTCCGACCAATCCATTTAGCACCAGTTTAGTAAGTTTGCTGATAGATGATGTTCTTTATTAGGTGTGATAAAAGTAGATTTTAGTAAATATTTTAGTTATATAAGCAAAAATATAACACTTAGATAAAATGTTAATTCCTTACTTAGTGTGTGTTGAAATAATTTTATATGATGTAATTACGTATCTGCAGATATATCCAAATCCAACAACATCTCCCTGCAATTACCAAGAGAACTGTATTTTATTTGAGGAGATGGAGCATGGGCAGGTATTCCTTCCTGTATTTCAGGAGGCCCATGTACATTAGACATGTTCACATTATTAACTCCAAATGTTTCTATGATTTTAAACCACACTTTGGCTCACTGTCATCAAACAAATGCCTCATTGGCAGCTTTATCTAGTGTTTGGATGAATTTATCAGACCATTCAGAATTTATAAATAAAAGTACTAGCACCTTAGAAGATTTAACAGAAAAATTGCAAATGTAGAATGAATGGAATACATGTGCAGGGCTTTTTGTTGGAATTGGACCTTGCATTATAAAATTAGTCATGTTAGGTTTTATGATTTTACTTGATTTTTTTCTAGCATATTGATTTGTGTACCTTGCTTAATGAAATTAGTGCAGAGCTTGATTGATAGAGTGTTAAGACAAATATTAGTAGTTCATGAAAACAAAAAACGGGGAGATGTCAGAAGAGATGGTGAGCAAAAATGACCATGAGTGCTGCTGAGACAGTGGAGATAAGATGCAGAGAGCTTTGATAACCAGCAAGCCTCCGGCCTGAGAAGAATCAACATCAGTGGCAAACCCAAGAAGGCATGAAAACAATAACAGTGGTCACGAGGAACTGGGAAGTAGAAGAACATGCTGTGGAAATTTTTATGAAGGACTTTCTGGACTGTTGTTGACATTTTCACTAAGGTATAAAGATGAGCTTGTAACAATAAACTTGGTCTTAGCTTGAAATGAAAGCAGAGTCCATGTGTGTTTAATATGCCACACTCCGTGACCCCAGCAATGCCACAAAACATTACCGCTGGTAGCACCGGAGTGGACCTGGCCACCTCCAAATCAGTAACTCAGGCCCACAGTTGTTGCTAAGAGCTGTAGATAATTGTGCTAAAAACAGACTATGCAAGGTTGGAAAACAAGAAAGCATAACCAAGATATTTGGACAAGTGGAAAAGCACTGCCTCAGTGAGGCAGCATCCAGCGCAGGACATCGAGTTCTGTGGCGGGGTAGCCATTTGAGGCGGTGGGAGCTTCCCTGAGCCGGGAAAATCCCAGAGAAACCCAGGCGAAGGCGGGGCGGGCGGCGCTGGGCTCCTGACAGCAGGCAAACGCTGGTCCCACGCGATGCCTGACGGGAGGGGGCGGTCCCGGCAGAGACCGCGGGAGATTTAAATGCTCCTAAGGGAGCACAGTGAACAGGAGTGTGGCATGTTATTGTCATGGGGCAGTTTGAGTGGGTAGGGTGCAGAGAGAGGTTAGAGACTAGCTAGAAGACACCGAGGACCATGGTGGCCACTCAGCCGAAGATTAAAGCTGCATCGGGTGCTGCAGCAAGCAGGATGGATGCTGCCACCCAGCCAGAGCCTCAGTGGGTGCATGCAGCTACCCAGACCCTGGGCTGCAGGCAGTGCCCCACTCCCACACCAGCTTGTCCTCTGGTCCTGGCTCCACTTGTGGAAGCTGCACTCGAGTCGGGGAACTCCTTCGTATGGTGCAGGAGCTAAGGGAGGAGGTGAAGAGGCTGAGGACTATCACAGAATGCAAGAGGGAGATAGACCAGTGGAGCAGTGCCCTCTCACTAACTCAGCGGGCTGCTGGAGCTGGTGTGTCTGAACACCACCCACCTGCAAACTGCAAGGTTGGGGGAACAAGGGATGGGGAATGGCAGCAAGTTCCTGCCTGATGAAGGAGACCTGCTCCCCCCACCCAGACAGCAAAACCCCAGATCTCCCTGATGAACAAATATGAAGTGCTGCAGGTGGAATCCTGTCCTGAGGATGATGGCTCCCACAGCCTCGAATCTTTCCCTAGGCTGTACCATCCTCAGAAAAAGATAAAAACATCCTCCATTAAGAAGAAGAGGAGAGTGATTGTCATAGGGGATTCCCTTCTAAAAGGAACAGAGGGACCTATCAGCAGACCGGACCCACTCCATAGAGAGGTCTGCTGCTTACCAGGGGCATCAGTGAAGGAGGTAACTAGAAAACTTCCTTCCCTGGTCCAAGAGATGGACTATTATCCTCTGATAGTATTCCAAATTGGTAGTGATGACACAGAGAACAGAAAGCCCAAAGCCATTAAGAGAGACTTCAGGGCTCTAGGGAAAATGATGGAGGGCTCTGGGGCTCAAATAGTATTTAGCTCCATTCCAGTGCTAAATATAGAGGAGCAACTAGTCTAAAAGAAGCAATTGATTAATGCCTGGCTCTGAGCCTGGTGTGAGGAGAGGGGCTTTGGTTTCTTTGATCATGGGGTGGCCCATGCACCCCCAGGCTTTCTTACTAGGGATGGGACATGTGTGTCTCCTAGGTGGGGCTAAAGCCTTTGCTAAAAATTTAGCTAGGCTTATTAACTGAGCTTTAAACTAGATGTGAATGGGGAGGGGGATGAGACCAGGCTAGTCAGGAGTGAGCCTGGAAGTGGGACACCAGTGACTCGGAGATGGTGTGCTGGTGAGGACCACCAGTATGTCACCACAGAACAAGTGGGGGCAATTACACCTCATGACGGTAAGGAAGATACTGGCACTCTGGTGTTAGCTACTCCAGTGACCAGGCAATTGGGAATAAACTCTAATCCCTCTCTGAGGGCTGAAGGTTTGGCAGCCCAGCTGAAGTGCATTTACACCAATGCACGCAGCATGGGGAATAAGAAGGAGGAGTTAGAAGCAGTTGTAGGGCAAGGAGGCTATGATGTCATTGCCATCACAGAAACGTGGTGGGACGACTCATATAACGAGTGCAGCTATGGTGGGGTACAAACTCTTCAGGTGGGACAGGAAGGGTAGGAGAGGAGGCAGGGTAGCCCTCTATATAACAGAGGACTTGAACACCGTTGAGCTGGATTGTGGTGAAGAGGAGATCAAGTGCCTGTGGGTTAAAATCAGAGGAGCCCCCAAAAAGGTAGATTTTATGATGGGAGTCTGTTACAGACCACCCAGCCAAGAAGAAGCAGCTGATGAGCTCTTCTATAAACAGGTGGGGATAGTCTCTAGATTGATGCCTCTTGTTCTTGTGGGAGACTTCAATCTTCCAGATATCTGCTGGAAGTACAATAGAGCAGAAAGGAAGCAGTCTAGGAGGTTCCTGGAGTGTGTGGAAGATGACTTATTCGTACAGCAGGTGAGCGAACCGACAAGGGAAGGTGCCCTCCTGGACCTGCTGTTTGTGAACAGAGAAGGCCTTGTGGGGGATGTAGTGGCAGGAGGACCCCCAGGTCAAAGTGATCACAAGATGATAGGGTTTTCAGTTCTAGGTGAGGTGAAGAGGGTGGTTAGCAGGACAGTCGCATTAAACTTCCAGAGAGCAGACTTTGAAATGTTCAGAAGGCTGGTTGGTAAAGTCCCATGGGAGACAGTCCTTAAGGGCAAGGGAGCCCATGATGGCTGGGAGCTCTGCAGAAAGGAAATCCTAGCAGCTCAGGAGAAAGCCATCCCCATGTTCCGGAAAAAGAGCCAGTGGGGGGGAAAAAAACAGCTTGGTTGAATAGGAAGATCTTGAGAGATATCAAAAAGAAGAGAAATGTCTATGAGCTTTGGAAGAAAGGACAAGTGTCTTGGGTGGAAAACAGGAGGGAAGTGAGATCATGCAGGGAAAAAATCAGTGTGGGAATATATGCTGGTCTAAGGATGTGGCCTTATCAGGTTGTTAAGGAGAAGTTTGGAATACATTAAGGTCAAGAAGCAGCTACAGCATGAGAACAAGAAGGCCGTCTACATGCAGGATTACTTATACAAAAAATACTACGGGAAACTTTGGGCTTTAGCCAAGCATTACGTAAACATTAGACAAGATAGCAGAAAAGTACAAAAGGCTTGCTTGCTTGCTAATAAACAACTTGATTTCCAATCATATTGATTGTCTGTGATCTTGCCCGGGGTACCTGCACGGGTTCAGTCTCCCACAAATCGGGAGGGCTAAGGCCCAACTAGAAATCAGATTGGCGAAGTTGGTGAAAGATAATAAAAAATCTTTCTATAAATATATTAACAATAAAAGGAGGACTAGGGAGAATATTCAGTCCCTATTGGATGCAAATGGAACAACAGTGACAGGGGATGAGGACAAGGCTGAGGTATTTAATGCCTTCTTTGCCTCAGTCTTTAACAGTAAGGAAAGTTGTTCCCTCTGGACCCAGGAGCTAGAGGAGCAGAATGAGGCTCCCATGATCCAAGAGGAGGTGGGTAGAGACTTGCTTGCCCAGCTAGACACCCAAAAGTCTATGGGGCCGGATGGGATTCACCCGAGGGTATAGAAGGAGCTGGTGGATGTGCTGGCCAAACTCCTTTCCATCATCTTCCAACAGTCCTGGAAGACTGGGGAAGTTCCACTGGACTGGAGGCTGGCTGATGTTGTGCCCATCTACAAGAAGGGTCACAGGGAGGATCCAGGGAACTACAGGCCTGTCAGTCTGACCTCAGTGCCAGGGAAAGTCATGGAATGGGTGATCTTGAGTGCTATCATGAAGCACATGCAAGAGAACCGGGTGATCAGGCCCAGTCAACACAGGTTCATGAAAGGCAGGTCTTGCCCAACTAACCTGATCGCCTTCTATGACAAAGTGACTCGTCTACTGGACGAAGGAAAGGCTGTGGATGTATCTTCCTGGACTTCAGTAAAGCCTTTGATACAGTTTCTCCCAGCATTCTGCCTAGGAAACTGTCAGCCTCTGGCCTGGACAGACGCACACTCTCCTGGGTGGAAAACTGGCTGGACGGCTGGGCACAAAGAGTGGTGGGAAATGGCGTTAACTCCAGCTGGAGGCCAGTTATAAGTGGGGTTCCCCAGGGCTCAGTGCTGGGTCCAGCCCCGTTCAATGTTTTTATCAATGACCTGGATGAAGGCATTGAGTGCACTCTTAGCAAGTTTGCGGATGATACTAAGCTGGGTGGAAGTGTTGATCTGCTGGAGGGTCGGGAGGCTCTGCAAAGGGATCTGAACAGGCTGCACCGCTGGGCTGAGACCAACGGCATGAGGTTTAACAAGGCCAAATGCCGGGTCCTGCACTTGGGGCACAACAACCCTAAGCAGAGGTACAGACTAGGAGAAACCTGGCTGGAAAGCTGCCTGGAGGAGAAGGACCTGGGAGTGTTGGTTGACAGCCGACTGAACATGAGCCAGCAGTGTGCCCAGGTGGCCAAAAAGGCCAATGGCATCCTGGCTTGTATCAGAAACGGCGTGACCAGCAGGTCCAAGGAGGTTATTGTCCCTCTGTACTCGGCACTGGTGAGACCGCACCTCGAATCCTGTGTTCAGTTCTCGGCCCCTCACCTCAAGAAGGATGTTGAGGCTCTGGAGCGAGTCCAGAGAAGAGCAACAAAGCTGGTGAAGGGGCTGGAGAACAGGCCTTATGAGTAGTGGCTGAGAGAGCTGGGGTTGTTTAGCCTGGAGAAGAGGAGGCTGAGGGGAGACCTCATTGCTCTCTACAACTACCTAAAAGGAAGTTGTGGAGAGGAGGGTGCTGGTCTCTTCTCCCAAGTGACAGGGGACAGGATGAGAGGGAATATCCTCAAGCTCTGCCAGGGGAAATTTAGGCTGAACATTAGGAAAAAACTATTCACGGAAAGTGTCATTGGGCACTGGCAGAGGCTGCCCAGGGAGGTCATTGATTCACCTACCCTGGAGGTGTTTAAGGGATGGGTGGACGAGGTGCTGAGGGGCATGGTTTAGTGTTTGATAGGAATGGTTGGACTCGATGATCTGGTGGGTCTTTTCCAACCTGGTGATTCTATGATTTTATAAAAGGGATTGCTTTTCTTAATAAAGGTCTTCGATCCTGGCTTGGAGTCCAAGACCTGTTTTAAGCAAGTGTTTGAGGCAACACACGATGCAGGAAGCACCATGACCAGAGTGCACAAAAGAGTCAATCAGTGGTGCCTTGGTAGAGCCTTTCAGGGCTGTCATAAGCCTGCAGGAGCCAATCTCTCTACAAGGAGATATCAGGTTTGTAACCTCTTGTGCTCAGAAGAAGGGAAGTTGGCTGCTTTTTTTCTCACATGGCACTACACATGGTGTAGAGCCATGCTAAGCTTCCTTTGAATGCTTTCGTGGCTCCTGGGAAGACGCAGTACCTCTCCTATTTTCACATGGAGCTAAGAGACCCTATCATCTCAGCACACCTCTAATCTAGCACCCACAGGTGTGGCTGGCTCAAACAGACACTCATCAGAAACGGGCACAGATACTCTTTTCTTTGGTTTTGGGAGCCTTTACTGCAAGGTGACAGCTTTTCTAGTGATTAATACCACAGCAGCTACAGGCTGCAACCCTATTAGAATAAAAGTATTTCCCCCTATCGATTTTGTAAGCCCAAGGTTGTTTCTCAGCAGAATCAGCATCCAACCAAAGGTTTCTTTCTCAGTGCACAAGCTCTTACCTGGTCTATGTTCTGTCCCTTCTTCTCCATGGCTTTCAGGACATTCTCAGGTGAGTATCCCATGTTGACGACCATCTCTATGCACTGCCTCTCACTAGTGGAGAGGACCTGCTGTAGCTCCGGAGTGGGGCCACCCTTCTGTGTGCAGCTGGTGTTATTGGGCACTTTAGACACTGGGAAATTTTGGTGTGTTTCCTAAAGGGGAAAACCCGGAGGCTGAGACAATGGTCATCTGCATCCCCATATCCTGTTTCTGGCTAGTGCAGAACCAGAATACTCCATGTAATTAATCTGAGAGGCTTTCCAAACTGCCCTTGAGAAGTTACTCACTGTTAGGATGAAACCAAACGTTGCACATAGTCTGATTACCACCATACTCTTTTTACTCTTAAAACAACAATCAACAACCCAAATTCTTCACAATATACCCTCTCCTATCAGTGAGGCCAAAGCCTTTAAATACCCAACCTTTGCAACAGTAAAGGTCCTTATGATATAGTCAAACCCTGTACCTCAGAGGAAGCATGGAGATTGCTTCATTCGCCCCAAGTTTACTCATCACCTACGATTTTCTGTACTCAAAGGAACACAACTTCTGGAGATTCTCAAAAATGCAAATCAGTGCAAGCACACAGGCATTTGGGAACTCACCAAAGGGATGTCTGTTTCCTTGTAGTCTGAGTGTACCTGTTGGACAACACACAAATAAGATGACTATAAACATTATGCACCAGTGAGCAGAATTTGCTACGGCTGGGGAAGAAGGACTTTACAGGAGAGATCTGTGAATGTCTGCCACACCAGGGAGACTTGTGGTCTTATCAAGCTTCCACAAGTGAGATGCAGACATTACACAGTTGTGTATAGTTATAGAATAGCCATAACGAGGCTAATTTCTTCTCTCAGCACTCTATAAATAGATTATACTCCAAGAAGGATGTGTCCCTCCTCATAATAATTGTAAGTTTGTTTATTCTGTCACTGTAACAGCTACATGTTCATACAGCTCAGTGTAACATGCTGTCTCCTGTTCAGCTCTTGATCCAGTGCTACGCTGTCTGAATGACAATGATAATTTTGAAGTTATTGCCTAGAGACTTCTCTTGACTTTTTCACCATGAGAAGGGGTAACAGAAACATATACTCTTTTTCTGTACTCAAAGGACAGCATTTCCTATGCTAGATATGAGAAATTTGGCACACTGGCTAAAAAGGAGTATGTGATTTTTCTACTAATCCCCAACACTTGATCTTATTCCCAGGATGCCAACAAGGCTGGGTAATGTTCCCTGCTGTATACCTGCTCCATTTTATGCAGAACCAGGCTGCCAGAGGGCAGAACTGACCCACCACTTTATACTACTTTGCCCAAGATAACAGCAGTGCAAATTCAGAACTTTGCCCCACCAAATCTTCACATTTCAGTTCATCCATTTAAAAGTCTTCCTGCATTTTAAATAGAATTAGAAAACACTGCAAGAAAATCACTGTGGATCAAGAGCCTCAGTTTTTCACATTTCTTCATACTTATTATGCCAACATAGACAGCTTGAAAGCTTGTCCCCTTCTTTCAGAAAAGCATTCTTTGGGCCCAAATTAAAGAACAAAAACCTGTTTATAGAAAACAAATTCTGGGAAAATCTATTAGGATTTTGACTAATTTTGTTTATTTAAAAAAACCCAAACAAAACACCACCAAAGAGATTTAGTTCTGCATTTCTGACCATTTTCATTTCCAGGGTAACAATGTAGCCTGAGAAATCATATTCAGTCTGATGGACTGATTTACCCAAGAACCTCTCCTCATAGTGGGGGAGAGGTTGAAAGCTCTTTGCGTACATCCTCTCCAGGCACTTTTGCTGGAGCAAAAAGCACTAGAACACAGGATACACTGAAATGGGGGTCTGGAGTAGCCCTGAAATCAGCCAGTTATCAAGTTGAAGGATGATGCTTTGTTATTGATGCTGCAGCCAGGAAAACCAAAACTGCTTCTGACACCAGAGACTCAAGAGTCTGGGAAAACCAACTCCTCCTCCTCAACCTACTTGAGCTTGACAACCTGTGCATGTGGTCAGTGACTTCCAGTGGAGGAGGGAAACATCTAAAGGAATCACAGGGGACAAAGTCAGGACTGGTCACTCAGCAGTTATGCTCCCTTACATCTCAAACTTGCATTTTAGTACTCTTCAAGAAGCAGACATGCAGTATTTTCAGTATGTGCTTACACACCATGCCTACTTTTAGGGACTTCATCCCTGCCTGCAGCTGGTGTCTGCACTCATCACACTAGTGTGGCAGTATATGAATGGTTCACCAGGAGTGCCTCATCCTCCTGTAACCAGAAATTTCTGTAAATAAAATGCAACATATTAATCGTGTCTCTGATCAGCTTTGTTTAATTCCAACCTGTTGTCTTCACTAGTCATTTCACCCTCTACCAATGCTGCAAAAAAAGCAGTGAGCTTCCAAGAAAAGAGGAAAAGGTACCACCCAGGACAGAAAGACTGTGGCTTCAGAAAAGTCACAGGTTTATTTCCATCCAAAAAATCCTAGATCCAATTCACTGGTAAAGCATAAACTCCAGTGGCAACTCCAAATCCAAAGTTACAATTACCAGTCTTTTTAGAAAAATAAAAAAATAAAATCACTGTGGAATACACCAGAACATACAATCGTCCTGAGGCTTTCTAAAAAGGACAGGCTCCTTGTGTAACCTTGCAGAAAAAGGACACATGACCCTTCTGCTCCCAGTCACAGGGATGACTGACTTCTTTCTATCATTTTCATACTCCAAGGATTGTTACATTTACTTCAATACTTTTGCTGCATTTATTTCAGTTTCTTGCAATTCAGCTGTCATTTTCCAGCCACTGGGACCATATTGTGACAACACAAACCAAGTCTTGAAGTCTTTAAATTTAAACACAAAGTACTAGATCTGTCAGCATACCTATTTCTTGCTACTTCTAAAGCAGAAATAGATTCAAATTAGGATCTTTATTACCTCTCCTTGTAAGTCTATTTTCTTTTTAATCTCCAAAGTAATTTTACAACTTGCTCTAAGTCTGAGGAAATGAATCGTCAAACTCCTGTCTCGGAGCTGTGAGGCAAATGGCTGTAACATTAGCAATCTGAGGTCATCTTCAAGACTGGTTTGGTATCCACCAAGAAATCCTTCCACCCTCCTTCACAAGGAAGGGGGTAAATACCAGCTTTCAGACCATCATTTATCCTCCTTTTAAAGATTAGATTTTAAAAGGATCAAGGAAGGAGAAAGAAAGAACCCAAAAAAGATATTTTTACGTCACTGCATGTCAACTGCAAGCACTTTTTTCTTTCCTAAATAACAAGCACATCTGTGTCTTTTAATCTATTATTGCTTGCATTCCTTGAAAAGCCTGCATTTCCCATTATTTCCAGCAAATAAAGCAGCAAGCAGAGGAACAAATCTAGAAGAGATTTGACTCCTAACCTAATAGCACTTCAGAATCTGATATATCTGAGTTGGATAAGACAGAATGCAGGACAGAATCACAGAATCACACAGAATCACCAGGTTGGAAGAGACCCACAGGATCACCGAGTCCAACCATTCCCACCAATCCCTAAACCATGCCCCTAAGTACCTCATCCACCCTCACCTTAAACACCTCCAGGGAAGGTGACTCCACCACCTCCCTGGGCAGACCGTTCCAATGCCTAACCACCCTCTCCATGAAGAATTTTTTCCTTATCTCAAGCCTAAATCTCCCCTGGCAGAGCTTGAGGCCATTCCCTCTAGTCCTGTCCCCTGTCACTTGGGAGAAGAGGCCAGCACCCTCCTCTCTACAACCTCCTTTCAGGTAGTTATAGAGAGCAATGAGGTCTCCCCTCAGCCTCCTCTTCTCCAGGCTGAACAACCCCAGCTCTCTCAGCCGCTCCTCATAAGGCCTGTTCTCCAGCCCCTTCACCAGCTTTGTTGCCCTTCTCTGGACTCGCTCCAGAGCCTCAACATCCTTCTTGTGGTGAGGGGCCCAGAACTGAACACAGTACTCGAGGTGCGGTCTCACCAGTGCCGAGTACAGAGGGAGAAGAACCTCCCTTGGCCTGCTGGTCACGCCGTTCCTGATACAAGCCAAGATGCCATTGGCCTTTTTGGCCACCTGGGCACACTGCTGGCTCATGTTCAGTCGGCTGTCAACCAACACCCCCAGGTCCTTCTCCTCCAGGCAGCTTTCCAGCCAGGTTTCTCCTAGTCTGTACCTCTGCTTAGGGTTGTTGTGCCCCAAGTGCAGGACCCGGCATTTGGCCTTGTTAAACCTCATGCCGTTGGACTCCGCCCAGCAGTCCAGCCTGTTCAGGTCCCTTTGCAGAGGACCATACAAAGAAGATATCTTATATGCTTAGCTCAAAGGTGTGCAACTACAAATAACAAGAGCTGAAAACCCAAAGGTAAAATCACCAGAATAAGTCTAAAAATACCAGATTTCAGGGAAATCTGCAGAGTAATGATCTGAGGTTCAGAATTGCCAGGATGAAGACCTGTTGGACTGATCAATTTGCTGTGTAAGTTAAGAGGATCTACACATCACTCCCATCAAATGAAACTAAAACCAAAGCCACAGGACATTTTAGAAGCAACATTTGTCTCCGCACCTCCACATCTTCCCATCAACCCCAATTCTAAGCTACTACATGTTTACCATAGTTGTTGTGCTTTGAGATGATTTTTCTTCTTTATAAACTGTGGACACAGCCAGGGAAGGCAGCCTGGATGAAAAGGATAATGCTGTCTCCATGCCACTGTCCTCATTTAGAGTAGAAAGACTATGGTGTCCATACAGTTCACTAGTCTTACTCTGAGCACAGGTCTGCAAAGAGCTGAGCAAAGTGCCATTGTGGAGACAAGAAGTGCCGTGGAAAGTGCTTGTGAGCTTTGATGATTTTTGATCACTCTCATCGGAGTCAAGCTTAGGAAAGGATAGAGATTTGATATTGCTAACTGAAGTGATAGGAGACAGGGACACTTTGGAAGACAAGGACCTCTTTTCACAGTTTCCCAACTGTGGTAAAGTGATAAATCCATTGGGTTTGTGAAGGGGCTTGAAGTCCAATGTGGCCCCTTCTATGGATGCCAGAACTTCCTTATCTTGCAATACAGACTCAGATCCTCCTTTAGGCAAAGTATTATCTAATAGCTGTGCAACAATTGGCCCAGTAGTACCAACATGAATTTCAAGAATATTTTTTAATTCTTCCTTATCATTGATAGTTTTTAATTCCAGTTTGTCAAATGGGTCTTCTTCACGTTCAAAATCAGCTGGGTTGAAGTCTGCTTTCAGACGAGGTGGACTGAGAACCTTTTGCTTCACAGCACTGCTGTTGGCTGGTGTGGGAGTAAGAATATTATTGTGCTGCAGGCTAGCAAGGATGGGGTTAATAGGAGGAGGCATGGTCTCAGGTAAAGGTCCCTCTGAGTACCCCATTTTATTGCTGTCTTCTGGAGATGCTTTCAAGTTTGCTAATGCTTCTTCTGCCTCGTGTCCAGCTTTTCTCTGGGCAGCTTGAATTTTTCTTATATCATCAGCCCACTTAATTGTTTTCTTTTCCAGTGAGAAGTCATACTGACCAGGAGTGGAGGGAAAGGAGAGAAAAAAAAAGACAAATTATAAGGATCATAGACACTACTTCTAAGAGCAACGTAAGTAATGCAGAATAAGAGCTACATGAATTACCATGGACAAGCATAATTTCTTTTTTGTTTCCTAGCATCTCTTGTAACCTACAGACTGGCAAAACTAGAAGACACCAGAAATAGTTCATTTTGCTTCTGGCAGCAAAACCTGGCTACAGTCTAGACTATAACATCATATTTTGCTTCCTTCCTACGTTTAGTTTTGCTTTAGAGCTACTGATCATCCCAAGATCAGTTTCACAGCCCTCCCACCCTCTCCCCCATAGACAACAAATGTAGCAAGGAAAAGTCTAATGCATTACTAGGACAATCATACCCATATCTGGAAACACTGAACTAATCCCTGCCCACAAGCTACACAAGTCATTCAAGAATATGGCAGTGTATTTTTCTATCTGAAGACCGATATGGTATTACTCAGCTCCCTGCTAAAAGATTCCTAAGGGACTTGATATTAGAGTTTTATACCCACTCCACTGGTTTAAGAGGTATTTTTGCCCCAATGCCAACATCTCACCAGCCAAAGGGAACATACTGGCTACACTAAAAATGACTACTACCTGCAGCAGCAAATTTTGCTGCAGTTAATAGCACGACAGGATCCCACAAGCTTTTCTCATTTAACATAAGCTCCTTCAGGGCCAGGTTAGCACAGGAAGGCATTTGTAAGTTAATCACTACCAGTTTACTGGCCACCATAGTGGCTTGGTTGAGAGGACAAAACTCTGAACAGGCTAAATCTACTTAAAGCTTTAATATTTTAAGAATAAACAGCCTCAAATGCTCTTTAAATAACCACAATATGTTCAGAGAACACAGCCTACAAGCTAAGTCCAGGGTGTAGTCAAGACAAGAAGTCATAAGATATCCTTACCAGGATAATGGCACATAACCAAACAGGAGTGCTTGTGCCATGGGCCGTACGAATTCCTAGCTCTAAAGAGCAACAAACCAGCAAGGCTTGCTAGGTCTCTACTAGGCTTTTCTGGAACTCGCTATGTGATACGTCACATCCCATCCTACAGCAGGCTACAGTGAGATCCTGGAGAACAGTTGTCTCAACCATGTAACAGTTTTCCTTTCCCTTCACCCTAAGACTCCAAGAGGTGGGATACACAATTTATCAGCAAGGTGACTTTGAAAAACAACTCACTGGTAGAAGTGCTGGGCACCATTCATTACACATTCTTTGCTATCTGAACAGAGATATCGTAGTTTTGTGTGCATATGTGTACACTGTCATATGTGGCCAAAATTGACCAAAACCAATATATTTTAATATATTTTTATATTAAAAAATTAGGGTATTTATATAAAAATATATGGCTTTGGTCAATTTTGCTTCCCTGCACTTTTTTCTTTTAACAGCTCTCACTACAGCTGTAAAAAAAAGTCAAGCTGCACTGAGAGATGCATAGTCTACACAGTCACATCATATTATGCAAGGTGTTGCAGTCCAATCAGGTATACTATACTTGACCTTCAGCTTGGCAGGAAAATGGGAGACAGCAAAATTAATCCAGCAATAGGACATTACAGTCTCCTTTAGCTCTCCCATACCAGCTTAACTGGATGGAAATAAGTATATTAAGACAATCAGGTAATCATTTAATGGTTATAATGAAAAAGGCAGGAAAAAAGGGGGGGGGGGAAAGCAGAACCATCTACAGCAATCTGTCACAGCTAAAGTGAAAACAATTATCAGTTTGGACTGACCAAGGAAAATCAGGGATCCAAATGAGAAACATAATTCAGTTAAGCTTCCTGTAATACAACCTGCATTTGGAGATTAAATTTTCAAGTTATGCAAAAGCAATTGATTTTATGCTACCAAGAGTTTATGATAAAAGAGACATTCTCCTCAAAGACCTGGAAGCCATCCGTACCAAACTGTAACCTGTTTGCCCTACAGCTGGAAAAGAATTCCCACTCAAGATAAATGCTATTAGGCTTTTTAAAGTGATAAGTAGAAGCTTTTTGCATGGCCTATCA
The DNA here is from genome assembly GCA_033459285.1 of Clamator glandarius. Classification (NCBI taxonomy): domain Eukaryota; kingdom Metazoa; phylum Chordata; class Aves; order Cuculiformes; family Cuculidae; genus Clamator; species Clamator glandarius. Next base: position 26,687 of record JAUNZM010000299.1, on the reverse strand, counting down.
TATTTTTATCTTTCTATGCATTCTAACAGATCTTCTGCAACTACTAACTGGCACACAAAATGACATTACAGGACCGACAAGACTAACATTCGAACACATTTGCAAACTGTGACTACTTGCAATTTACAGCACCACACTTACGTTTGGACTTGACAATCTTAAAGGTCTCCTCCAATCAAAACAATTCTGTGATTCTGTTGGGGGGACAGGGGTGAGGGGGAAAAGCATGGAAAAGCAGAACACATCACTTACCTGGGCTTCTCTGACAAGCTGAGAAGAATCAAGCAGGCAAAAACCAATGGGTAATCCAACTTTCACTGGGGTTTTGAATTTGTCTCCTATCTTAAATGGGACATCATCAAGATAACTGAAAGGCCCTAAGATCAAAAGCAGACATTGTATCAAAAATCTGATTAATTTCATGCACATTTCTAACTCACATTTCTGTATTTGGGAGCTATTTTCTCTCTGCTGCCCCAACCACAGCAGGTGACAAAATACAAAGGAAACACAATGAATCTGTATGGACTTTTAAAATGTTCTAGCCCATAACTATTAAAAAATAAACCCACAAACACACAACATAACAATCTAACAACTGAACAGATTTTGAAGTCAATATACCCAATATTTTAGCTTCCCTTGTGACAAGACTATGCCTACACAACTGGAAGATGGAGCTTTCCTGAACACTGTATTCTGTTATGTCTCTATAAAAAGATCCATTACTTCTTGTCATATTCAAAACAGGCTTTACAATGACCCAGCTTTAAAGCAGCTAAGGCAAACCAAAATCCATGTTTTGGCACACAAGTATGAAGTAACATTTGGACAGAAGTAGTCTGAAATGGTGATTGTAGAGAGTATTGCTGCCTTTTGGCTCGAGGAGAAAGGTCACGCTGGCACAGTTCAACTGTTTATACAAGAACGAGATAAAGCCTGAACACATGGTTACTGTATCAACGTGAGAAAAGAACAGTTGGACCTTGAGCCCGATGATATCTTACATGAAAAGAACAAAGCAGGATGCTCTAGTAATTGCTATGCGAAACCTGGCAAATAGATAAACCTCTCCTGGAAGGAGATGACATTTACAGATGTAACCAACAGTGAGCTCGCCTTTTGCAATATGTATGAGCCTCATTATAAGGATTATAAAAGAAATTGGGTACTCTGAATAAATGAGTCTTGCTAATCACGCATATTGTGTGTGTGGTGTGTGTGGCATGACTCCCGTTGACTACAGTGATTTGTAAATGGTCTTCTCCAGCGCTGTATAAAGTGTACCTGCCTTAACAGTTAAATTAAACCATTAAGCAGAAGTTTCTTTGTTTCAGTCAAGGGCAAAGTGGCTCAAAGTCTAGACACTCCAGTTCAACCAAAACACAGTGAAATAGCTCAAGACTACTTAGCATAGCAATTCTGATTTTTGAAACAAGGCAATCTAAAATCATCTGTCTGATCTGTGATCGCTCCAATGAGAGGCCTCAGACTTACCTCATGATCCTCCACCTGTCCTTTATATCTATCACTTATGTGTGGCATTTAAAATGTGTTTTAGGATGTAAAGTCCAACTTTACTTCTTTCTTTGCCTTAAACTTCATCTGAAGGCTGGCCATTTGTGCCCTTGTTTCCTGGCACCAGCAATGAATAGCAGAGGGGGTGCAACAGCAGGCGCTCCTCAAAGATGGATCTTAGGATATTGCCCAAGGGCCTCATCTGTGGTGCCAGGTTCAGTGGAGGGGAGGTGCAGGAGTAAGCACCGCTCCCCTTCACCCAGCTAAGCTCACGGTCCTGAGCCGGCCGCTTCAGTGGGAGGTAATGCAGTGGTGGGCGCTGCTCCCCCCCCCTTCCTCCACCCGCCGGTCCAACTGGACTGGACCCTCCTGAAGAAGCTTCTGCACACACGCGGCAAGACCCCCCCCAAACGTGCTGATGGTGCACACACTGGTCTTATAAAAGAACTCTCAAGGAGCTATGCAGCACGCTCTTGACCATCACTTCGATGTGACCAGCATGGACAATGCAGCCTGGAAGAAGCTGATGCAGCGACGTGTTCCTGAGGAACTGCTGCTGTCCATTGATGTGGCGATTTCCTTCCTTTTCGCTTCTCTCTCTCTCTCTCTCCCCTCCATTATCTTACAGTGTGTGTGTTAGATTGGATCCAAGTGACCTTGGCTGTGTTCAGGGATCAGATTGTGATCTGAACAGATTGAAATTTGTTTCCTGTGACTTTGGGAAGTTGCACCCCCATATCTTGGCTATGCACCAGAGTATTTTGGTCTGTTCATTTTGTTCAAAAGTCAGAATAAATTTGCTTCTGATTTTCACCCTGAGAGTGACCTGGTCAGCCTCCGGATTGCCACATACATAAATGAACCCCTGTCTTTTGACTGTGCAGGTCGAAAGAGGCCCCAGGTGTAAGCGTGGGGCTTGTGGATCCGGGGCATGACATCGGACAAAACTCTTTCTTCAGGCATCCTGCAAGCTCATGTAATAAACAGGCTATTCAGTGTTTTGGCTTGAATAAAGGAATGTGGGGGAGGATCAAGGGGGGGTGGAAATCCAAATGTATTGGTCCTGATCGCTGTACCTTATTTTAGGACAAATGCTTAAGTCATGGGGTGGAATGTCTTCTTTCTTTGGTGGCAGCCAGTGCAGTAGCAGGCATTGCTCGCCGACACGTGGCAAGACCACCCCAACATGTGCTGATGGGAGATGGACGAGCAACTGCTTTCATGCCAAAAAGAAATGTATAAAAGGGGAGGGGAGCCAGGATCAGGCACACGTCTTGCTAGACGCAGCCCTGCCTCAGCCACGCACCCAGCGCTGCTAACTTTATTCCACAATAAAAGAGATATTTTATACTCTCGGAATTTCAGTTTCCAGAGTGTGTTTATAACACTCATGAGGCAGAATCACTTAGAGCTCAATCAACTCCATGAAGCCAGACTATAGGTATGTTTTCCTTGAGCTCCTGTGAAGAAGTACTAGAAAACTCACAGTATAAAGTGCACTCAGTTTCTTGATTAACTAAAAGGAGTTACCACTGGTCTAAGCCTTTCAAACTACAGGCAAGGTTTTTGTCTGTGTAATAACAATCTGAAGCATTCTTCTAACACTAATTTGTAACTGCCTTGAGTGTTGCAGATCCAAAAAGACATTAGTGGCAACATCCAAGACACTAGTTCAGTGACTAACCGCTAGCTCAGTGAGCCTTTACATACTCAGATGACAGTTTAAGTACCCTTTGCGTACTTTCACTGTTGACTTATGGTTGGACTCGATGATCCGGTGGGTCTCTTCCAACCTGGTGATTCTATGATTCTATGACCATCCACAACAATGCAGTCACAGGCTCCAAAAGGAGGAGCAACTTTTGAGAACAGGAACATCTTGCTAATTTGGTGTTAAAATGTTTATATCCTGTCATCACTTGAGCTCTCATGCTATGCACCACATTGGCTGGACTCAAAGTCCTGTTAGGACACAGGTGGTATTCCCTCCAGCTTTGAAACCATCAGGCTGAATAACCTACATCCCACCTGCACCACCAAGCCAAAAAAAAATGCTCCAGGCAGAATACAATAGTACTATCACTGATCCTTCCTGAAAAGCACACATTCAAGCATTATACAGCACAGTATCCAGATGGAACCTCACTGTCCACCAACACCACTATTTGCAACATGGCATCCAAGGAGTATTTGAGCTGGCAGTTTGGGAACCTGGATATGTCAGTGTGTTTGCTTACACATAAATAACAACCGTGACAGCTTTTGCACTGAGAGTGGTAAATCATAGAATGGTTTGGGTTGGAAAGGACCTTAAAGATCATCCAGTTCCAAACCCCCTGCCAAAGGCAGGGCCACCTCCCACTCAGGATGCTCAAGGCCCCATACAACCTGGCCTTGAACACCTCCAGGGAAGGGGCATCCAAAACTTCCCTGGGCAACCTGTTCCAGTGCCTCAACACCCTCATTGTGAATAATTTCTTCCAAATGTCTATTCTAAATCTTCCCCCTTCCAATTTATAGTCATTCCCTCTCATCCTATCACTCCATGCCCTTGTAAAAGTCCCTCCTCAGCTTTCTTGTAGGCCCCTTTCAGGTACTGGAATGTCACTATAAGATCTCCTCAGAGCCTTCTCTTCTCCAGGCTGAACAAGCCCAACTCTCTCAGCCTGTCCTCATATAGAAGGTGCTCCTCCTCTGGACCTGTTCCAACAGTTCCATATCCTTCTTGGGGTTTTCGGAACTGGACACAATACTCCAGGTGGGGTCTCACAAGAGAGGAGTAGAGGGGCAGAATCACCTCCCTTGACCTTTTGGTCATGCTTCTTTTGATGCAGTCCAGGATACGGTTGGCCTTCTGGGCTGCAAGTGCACACTGCCAGCTCATGTCGAGCTTCTCAGCAATCAGCACCCCCAAGTCCTTCTCTGCAGGGCTGCTATCAACCACATCATCCCCCAGACTGTATTGAAACCACAGATTGTCCCGACACAGGTGTAGGACCTTGCACTTGGCCAGGTCAGAGACAACCAGATCTCCTGACTGCTCACAGTCCTGTGTGACTACTGCTACTATGCCCTCCTTAGTCCCACTGGCACAAGTCCTGCTCTAAGCAGGATGATCCAAGTGAATCAGGATTACCTCTCTGCACCAATCTTGTGGAGGAGTTTTTGCAGGCCAAAGGACGCAAGGAAGCGGAGGCTGTCCTTGAAGGACCTTGGCTGAGAGAATGAGAAACAAAGTAACAAGAAGAAACACAAAGACTGTGCGTGAACATTAATCTTAGCCAATCATGCCTAGCTTAGGCACGTGAACAAGTAGCAAAACCCAATTATTGTAAACCAAACAGCACTTGTTTTACTAGTTAACGTATATAAAGGAGCCATTAAGCCTAATAAAGGGTCTTCTATTCATCAGGCAGGAGTCTGTGCCTCAGTCCCCTCAAATAGTCTCCCCAACATGACATGATCTGTGGAACCAGCGCTGGGGGGGGGAAACTTCAAGCTGAATGATTGTCTTGCCAACTGGACTGAGCAGACAAACCCTATGCCTGGGCAATCACCGAATCGTGAATTCAGGTGAGCGGCTGAAGATATAATAGTAGAGATGGATGCAGAGGACTTAATTTGGAAACATGTCTCCCATGGCGATGATATTGCTGTGCATGTAGCAACAACGTGGTGCTTGGTATTAGAGACTTTAGAAGCACTGAAAGCAGAGAAGTCCATAGCTGGGGCAGTAAAACAAACATTAGACAGCAAAGGAATGCAAAATGATGATTCGAAAGATCAAGAAGGTCAGGAGATTTTTGAAGTAAGCTACTCGAGTTCATCGGAAGACGAAGAGGAGAAATTAGTAGCAGAGGTAGAAAAGTGTAGTAAGACCCAAGAGACCCTCTCCTAAACCACCAAAAGCTGCTTGTGAAGACATCATTGTACATTCATCTGCTCCCCTATTTGAGAACAAGATCAAGTCACGGTATCACTCATGGCAAGATTATGGACACAGATGGGATGCTGTGTTTAAAAATGTTGTGGCTGAAGGGAAAAGTGTGCCTAAGGCTGATTACCCAGTTCAGCTCCGTGAAAACACACCACCTCAATAGGGACCTTTTCAATGGGAGCTCATTAAGGAAGTCCAAAAAAACAGTACAAATGAATGGTTTAAGAGCTCCATTTACACAATCATTGAAACCCTTACACCTAGAAAACAGCAGGGAAAGAGCACATCACAGAGCACAACCCAGAGCAGTGCCCTGATACAGATTCCTGATACAGATTCCTCCAGATCAAATAGAGGCAGTGATTCTGTGGAACAATAGTGTATAACGTCGTCTTCCAGTTGACACCTACAAGGCCTTAGGATTTGGACTGAGTGCATTGTTGTTTAGGCGGTCAAGTACCACATTATAGGGGATTTTTGTATTACCAGGGGTGATTGATGCAGATTATGAAGGGCAAATTCAAGCCATGGTATGGAACCCCAGCCCTCCAGTAATTATTGAAAAGAGAAGCTGAAGTACCTAATTAATACCTTTTAAGGCACAAATTTATCAAGCAGAAAATGTTGACAGGGGAGAGGGAGGTTTTGGTTCTACAGGGAATGACAAAAACATTTTTTGGGAGGCACAAATAACTGCTCAAAAACTAACAATGTTAGTAACAGTAACACGTGCAACAACAACAGCAATTGCTAATGAATATGTTGTTAGATACAGGTGCAGATGTCACAGTCATTTCTTCAACATTTTGGCAAAATCGTGGGAACTGACTAACCCCCATGGAGGCCTAATAGGAGTTAGGGGTGTATCAGAAACTATGCAAAGTAAATATCTAATTCAAATAAGTACAGAGGATGAGTTTGCTTGTCAAATCAGACTGTATATTGCCCCACTTCCTATTAATTTAATGGGAAGGGATGTTTTGGGACAAATGGGATGTACATTGGCTACTAATTAGAAAAATTTGTAGTGGCAGCCACTGAGGGGCGACCAATACTCAAACTGAAGTGGAAAACAGAAAAGCCAGTTTGGGTAGATCAGTGGCCGCTAACAGAAGAGAAGGTCACCATTTTACAAGAATTAGTCCAGGAACAGTTAGAGAAAAATTGTATTGTACCAACTACTAATCGATGGAACACTCCAGTTTTTGTTATACCTAAAAAGACTGGAAAATGGAAGCATTTACATGACTTAAGAAAAATTAATGAAGTTACGGTGGATATGGGAGCACTACAATCAAGTCTCCCCTCACTGGCAATGATACCAAAAAACTGGAATGTTTTAATCATAATTTGAAGGATTGTTTTTTTCACAATACCTCTACGTGATCAAGATGCACATAGATTTGCCTTTTCCATGCCAAGTGTTAATAAAAGGGAATCCATGAAAAGATATCATTGGGTTGTTTTGCCACAAGGAATGAAAAACTCACCAACAATGTGCCAAATATACGTAGATTGTGCCCTATGCAGTTTTAGAGATCATCATAAAGAATTGATTGTCTATCATTATATGGATGACATTTTGGTAACGGGAAAGGCAGATCTGAATACAGAACTGAAGGAGTTGCAAAATTGTTCAGAGCAATATGGATTATAAATTTCTCCTGAAAAAATGCATAGAGAAGCTCCATGGAAATATTTGGGATGGAAAACTTTACAGCACGCAATAGAACTTCAAAAGGTGCAATTAAAAGTAAAAATCAATACACTAAATGATGTGCAGGTATTGTTGGGTAACATTAACTGGATTCAAAACTTGTTGGGGATTGATAATGAAATGGTGGGATGGAACATCAATTGTAATGTGTTAAAACAAGATTAACAACTAAAGATAATTACAAGGACCCTTATCTTCTTGTCCCCAGAGTCGCTGAGGTTGACCACTCAGATATGGCCACACCTTAACGACTCTGAGTTGATCTGATTTCATTCCCCCTGGATATGTAATGAGGTGCCCGGAAAAAGTATAATTGTCACTTTGAATTTGAAAACAACTCTGTGTATAAATTTTCTGTAAAATCACTGCTCGACAGAAGCACTCTGAGGACAATCCCGAGTGTTCTCCAGTGCTGAATAAAGTGTATCTGCCTTAATGGTTAAATTAAACTGTTAAGCGTAAGTTTCTTTGTTTCAATAATCAGCTGTTGACACCCTTATTTGAATTACTGAAAGGAGATGTTGATTTAAATGCCCCTCGATCGTTGGCAAAAAAAGCTGAACAAGCATTGCAGGAAATTAGTGAGCGTATTCGTTTAGTACAGTGTTATTGGGTCAATTATGATTTAGCTATACAATTCATCATTTGTAATCAAAAGGAACAGCCTTTAGGGATATTTGGCCAATGGGACGAGTCTGCAAAAGATTCTTTAATGATTTTAGAATGGATATTTTTAGCCCACCAACCCCAAAAAACTATTTTGACACGAGTTCAAATGTTTGCAAAGTTAGTCATTAAGGGACGGCAATGAATTGTAGACCTTCGTGATCAGGAGCCAGAAAGTATAAATATACCTATGGCAGACAATTATTTACAATGGTGTTACCAAAATAGTCTACCAATACAAGTTGCCTTACAAGGATATGAAGGGAGAGTACAGATACAACATCCAGCACCTTTTTAAAACAAATACAAATAGAACACAAGCCAAAATACTGTGAACATCCCATTGAAAGAAAAACTGCATTTACAGATGGAAGTGGCAGAACAGGTAAAGCAGTGGTAGTGTGGAAATATGATCAGGAATGGAAAAAGCATATTGTGATTTGTCTAGGATCACCTCAAGTTGTTGAGTTACAAGCAGTAATAGAGGCCTTGAAATTGTTCCAAAATGAATCTGTAAATCTTATAGTAGACTCAAATTACGTTGTAGGGGTCATTCAACATATAGAAAGGTCAACCTTGCATCATATAGAGAATGAGATGTTATTTAACCAGTTTAAATGTTTGTTATGGTTATTACAAACAAGATCATATGTTTATTATGTTGTACATATATGCAGTCCCAACAGTTTGCCTGGTGAGCTATCATGTGGCAATGCTATCGCTGACAAATTAACCAACCCTGTGTGGGCAGCACCACTGCCAGACCATTTGCAGCAGGCACGACTCTCACATTTTTTTTCATCAATCTGCTAAAACATTAGCAAAATAATTTGGAATCGCCAGAGGAAATGCAAAGGCAATCATTCAATGTTGTTCTGACTGTCAGCGTTCAGCAATAGGGCCTGTACCAGCTGTAAATCCAACGAGGTCTAGGCCCTTTGCAAATATGGCAAACTGATGTGACTCACTTTAAGGTATTTGGAAAACAACAGTATGTTCATGTTTCAATAGATACATTTTCGCAAGCCATATGGGCCACAGCTCTCACAGGAGAGACAAGTTGGCATGTTCAAACTCACTTTCGACAAGCTTTTGCTGTTTTAGGAATTCCACACAAATTAAAAACTGATAATGGTCCAGGTTATGTTGCTCATAGCACACAACGCTTTTTTCAACAATGGGAAATTACCCATCTTACTGGAATCCCCCACTCTCCCACTGGTCAGGCTATCATTGAATGCACTCATTTGATATTGAAGTCAATTTTAGAAAAACAAAAAGGGGGAGAAGTTGGGGAATCTCCACAAACTAGGCTCCATAAAGTGTTGTATGTTATGAATTTTTTACAGTTAAGTGGGTCAGATAAAGTACCACCAACATTTAAACACTTTCATGCAATGACAGATAGATTAAGTCAACATGATGATGTTCAAGTACTAGTCAAATCTATAGATACACAAAAATGGGAAGGCTCTTTCAAGTTATTAACGTGGGGAAGAGGTTATGCTTGTGTCGTTCCAGATGAAGGACCTTGATGGGTACTGGCTAAGTGGGTACATGCATACATTGAGATAAGAGCGAAAGCAACCAAAGCATCTGACAAAGATGGGGTGAATGCCAACCTTGTGGACAATATTAGGTGCTTTAGTTGAAAAACAAAAAGGGGGAATTGTGGAGGAGTTTTTGTGGGCTGAAGGCCACAGGGAAGTGGAGACTGTCCTTGAAGGACCTTGGCTGAGAGAGTAAGAAACAAAGTAACAAGAAGAAACACAAAGACGGTGCATGAACGTTAATCTTGGCCAATCATATGCCTAGCTTAGGTGGGTGAACAAGTAGTAAAAACCAGACATTGTAAACCGAACAGCACATGTTTTACAAGTTAACATATCTAAAGGAGCTATTAAGCCTAATAAAGGGTCTTCTGTACATCAGACAGTCCACTCCTCAATCCCCTCACAATCCCACAGCCCAAATTTCTCAATGTATAAATACTTGTCTTATTAGACCTACTGACACAGTAAGTGGTAGACACCTCCCCTTGCACAGCTGTCACCTTTGCCCAAAATAGATACTAGCACAGAGTGTACTAGCACACACTGTGGTATTTACACTCTGTTTTGGTGCAATAAAAAAAAACTAAACACATCCAGACTAGACAGGCTTCATTGACAGCTGCCAGCTTAACCTCAGAAGCTAGACTAAGGAACAAAAAACTTCTACTATCTTCCCAGTATACAGATTTTTTAATAACAACCACTGCTATAACCTCATTTTGAATATAACCATCCCCAAGTTCTGGAAAAGTAGCCGGCGGGGTAAGAAACCAGCATGGTTGAGTAGGGAGGTCCTGAAAGACATCAATAGGAAGAGGAGGGTCTACGACCTCTGGAGGAAGGGGCAGACATCCTGGGTGGACTATAGGGAGGAAGTGAGAATGTGCAGGGAAAAAGTCAGGAGGGCTAAGGCCCAACTAGAAATGCGATTGGCCAAGACTGTGAAAGACAACAAAAAGTCTTTCTACAAATACATCAACAGCAAAAGGATGGCTAGGGAGAATCTCCAGTCCCTAGTAGATGCAGAGGGAACAACAGTAACAGGGGACGAAGACAAGGCTGAAGTGCTCAATGCCTACTTTGCCTCAGTCTTTAACAGTAAGGAAAATTGTTCCCTCTGTGCACAACCCCAAGGGTTGGATGAGAAGTATGAGATTCCCAAGGTCCAAGAGGAGGTGGTTAGAGACTTGCTTGCCCAGCTAGACGCCCACAAGTCTATGGGGCCGGATGGAGTCCACCCAAGAGTTTTGAGGGAACTGGCGGATGTGCTGGCCAAACCCCTTTCCATCATCTTCCAGCAGTCCTGGATGACTGGGGAGGTTCCGCTGGACTGGAGGCTGATGTCGTGCCCATCTATAAGAAGGGGCGCAGGGAGGATCCGGGGAACTACAGGCCTGTCAGCCTGACCTCGGTACCAGGGAAAGTCATGGAGCGGGTGATCTTGAGTGCGATCATGAAGCACTTGCAAGAGAACCGGGTGATCAGGCCCAGTCAACACGGGTTTACAAAAGGCAGGTCTTGCCAGAGTAATCTGATCACCTTCTATGACCAAGTGACTAAACTCTTGGACGAGGGAAAGGCTGTGGATGTGGTCTTCCTGGACTTCAGTAAAGCCTTTGATACAGTTTCTCACAGCATTCTGCTTTGGAAACTGTCGGCCTCTGACCTGGATGGGTGCACACTCTCCTGGGTGAAAAACTGGTTGAATGACCGGGCCCAGAGGGTGGTGGTAAATGGAGTTAAATCCAGCTGGAGGCCAGTTACAAGTGGGGTTCCCCAGGGCTCAGTCCTGGGTCCAGTCCTGTTTAATGTCTTTATCAACAACCTGGATGAAGGCATTGAGTCCTCCCTTAGCAAGTTTGCAGATGACACCAAGCTGGGTGGAAGTGTCGATCTGCTGGAGGGTCGGGAGGCTCTGCAAAGGGATCTGAACAGGCTGGACTGCTGGGCTGAGACCAACGGCATGAGGTTTAACAAGGCCAAATGCCGGGTCCTGCACTTGGGGCACAACAACCCTAAGCAGTGCTACAGACTGGGAGAAACCTGGCTGGAAAGCTGCCTGGAGGAGAGGGACCTGGGGGTGTTGGTTGACAGCCGACTGAACATGAGCTAGGAATGTGGCCAGGTGGCCAAAAAGGCCAATGGCATCTTGGCTTGTATCAGGAACGGCGTGACCAGCAGGTCCAGGGAGGTTATTCTCCCTCTGTACTCGGCACTGGTGAGACCGCACCTCAAGTCCTGTGTTCAGTTCTGGGCCCCTCACCTCAAGAAGGATGTTGAGGCTCTGGAGCGAGTCCAGAGAAGAGCAACGAAGCTGGTGAAGGGGCTGGAGAACAGGCCTTATGAGTAGTGGCTGAGAGAGCTGGGGTTGTTTAGCCTGGAGAAGAGGAGGCTGAGGGGAGACCTTATTACTCTCTACAACTACCTGTAGGGAGGTTGTGGAGAGGAGGGTGCTGGCCTCTTCTCCCAAGTGACAGGGGACAGGACGAGAGGGAATGGCCTCAAGCTCCACCAGGGGAGATTTAGGCTTGAGATTAGGAAAAAATTCTTCACAGAAAGGGTGGTTAGGCATTGGAACGGTCTGCCAAGGGAGGTGGTTAAATCGCCATCCCTGGAGGTGTTTAAGGTTAGGGTGGATGAGGTGCTTAGGAGCATGATTTAGGGATTGGTGGGAATGGTTGGACTTGACGATCCAGTGGGTCTCTTCCAACCTGGTTATTCTGTGATTCTGTGAAAGTCTTTCTGAAGCAAAACACTGATTCAGGTAGCATTCACTTTGCTCCAGCCCAATCAGAACATTACTGATTCAGAAAGTCAAGAATCCTTTCCTTTCTGTAAACAGATGAGCCTTCTGTCTGAACACACTGATGAGTAAGGGTGCAAATTGTTTTAAGCAGCAAATTCTAAAGCAATAAGCAAATTCTACACATAGAACGTACTACACAAGCCACTGTTTCAATAGTCACATGTTCAAGTGAAGCAATTAAAGGGTTTTTTGGACTGTCATTTAATATTGTTGTAGTTTGAGGTAAACTGGAGTCAGTTTTGCGACTAACTCAGTTGCTGTAAGTAACTTCCATTTTTCTGAAAGCTAACTGTGTGTTTTTGAGACAGTTTTCTTCTCTAAAGTGATAACACAGGGCATTGGTATGCAAAAAGGCCAATGCTTATACTTAACCAAGGCCATCCTCAAGTTGGTGGAAAAGGAGCTGCACCTGCAAGGAGGGGTGAATAGGGCAGGTGACCCTAAAGTGAACAACAGAGTATTCCATCCCATATACATCATAGTCTGTATAAAACTGAGAGATCATGAGGATCTCGTACTCTTCTGTGATGGCCGATGTTCAGTGAGGACCTTGTTTGTCCGGTTGCTCCTGATCCCAGATCTGTGTGTTCCTGAATCCAGTTCCTGAGCTCAGCTCTCTCCTAGCTATGGACCCATTCCCTCATGTCTGCTCTGCAGCATTTGTGGTGACGTAGAGTCACTGGGGGTGGGCTGGGGGCACGATCTCAGATATCTGTATATCTTTTATTACTTTCTAATTATCATTATCATTTCATTAAAGCTGTAGTTCTAGTTTCCAACCCATAAGTATTTTTCCTCCCATTCCCCTCTCCCTTTTCATCGAGGGGTGGTGGTGGGGGGAAAGGATTTTGGAAGCTCAACTGCACAGTTTTTAACTGCTAAAATTTAGCTGGGTGAGGCTAAACTGTGACAAATATGGCTGTTAGCTTTGAGAGACTGATTCTTTTTGGCTGCCTCAAACCACTGTTGAGACTGCAGCAGAGGCAGTGCATGCGCGTGCTCTCTCTCTCCCCTCTCTCTTTTTCCCTTTCTGCTCTTCTATCTTTTCCATAGTCACAGATTTAGCAGCCAATGTCAATCTTATTCCTAAGAACACCTGTACAAATAAATTTTGGACCAATCGTTTGGCATCAGTTTGCCTTCATTTAGCCTGGTGGGTACTGACCCCATACATTTTATAGGGAGACCCAGAGTCTCACCCCAGCGACCCCTGTACTGTCCAGGCTGGGTCGCAACATTAGCTACTTCATCCTTTCAGCATTTAAAAGCATATCAAGGAAATTCTGAGAATAGCCCTGGCAAAATTGTATGTGTCAGTCTGATCTCTGACACTGTACACTATATGACAATTCCTGGCCAAAGGAACTACTACAAGAGTATTATGGAAATCACTGGGCAACTCATAGACGTGTTCTCCAGTTTGTCAGCAAAATGGAAACATTTCAGATAAAATCAGTTACTGATTATGAATGGGGAACAGTTTTGAAACCAAGCAGAATTTGGTTTTTGAGGTCACACAAACCACGCTTACATAATTTTCTGAAAGTGGAGTTAGAAGCTTTCAAGTTGTATAGTGACAGTGATGATACAATAGCAATATTAACATACTGCACTTGGTATAACTGACACTGTGCAACAGATTAGAGCTGTGTTTATAGATGCCACTAGTAACTCAAACTTCAAACTTGAACTTCCAATTATTCACATGACAGGAAAGCATTTGAAGTTGCATGCTTAGGCACAGTTACAGGTGTGTTCTAATACCACCCTTTAAGACAGAAAAAGGGTTCCTGCCTCTCCACCCATACCTCATGTTCTCATCTTCATCTCCATCTGAACAACTTGCTCTAGGTGGTTCTGCTCGAGCAGGGAGTTTGGACATAATACTATCCAGAGGTCCCTTCCAACTTCAACCATTCTGTGATTCAACAACAGTCCTCTAACCTCCAATAAGCAGCTCAACAAGAAGTACATGAGATGCATCAACTATGTTGACCAATTTCATTCAGCCTGCCAGAGACGCTGAGCTGAAGGTAGCTGTTGGGCTATATGGTTTACAGTAAGTCAATGTTCACTTAGTGGGATTAATTCTTAACAGCCCTAGAGAAGACAAACAATTGTCCTGTCAATTTTAAGACATAATAAGCCAAGGAAAATGCTCCACTATTCCTCAGAAACAGTACTGTGACAGTGTTGCTAGTATCATTAGGAACAGAGGGTACACAAAAGGGTAGACAGCTTACAGCACCATTTGTTTCGATTTTGTTCTTTTGAAGCCAGGAGCATGTTCCATCACACCATACTGTTTTGAAAAATATTTAAGACAATCTGAATTCTAGCTCCAAACAGTGTCTTCACTAGTCTGATTTCAGAAGCAGAAGAGAGAAATAAAAACAGACTCAAAAGACAAGCAGTTCAGTATTCATAGAGACCATTCACAGATACAAGAGCAACTGCTGAAAAGCTAGCAGCTATCTCAAAGAAATTAATTGTCTCACTGCAGGATCACTGGGCCACAGTAAGATCATTTAAAAATGAAGTTTTGATAGGCCATTTTTATTAATCCTTAGCCATGTACTTGATGCAAAAAGTAGTTACTATTGCAAAAGTTGAATATTCTGGCTTGAGCTAAAGTAGAATCAGTTCTCTAACTTCAGCTAAATCTCATCCAAGTAATGAATTTTCTGGAAGTTGACAATGTGTTTTTCAGACAGCATTCTCTCTAGAAATGATAACACCTTATGTTAGGTATAATATGTGCTGAGCAGATGCTATATGCTGTGTCGTCTTCTGTAATCATTTCCATTTCTTTATAGTTTCTACTTATCTGAGGCATGCATGGTGGAACAGACAAGGGAACTGGTACAAATCAGTGCAGATTTGGCTGTTGTGAAGTTCATAATAACATTAAAATTAGTTCTTGGAAGTAACAGAATAAGCATGAGATTTCTGGAAAATGTTATACATATAGAATCATAGAATAAACAGGTTGGAAGAGACCCACTGGATCGAGTCCAACCATTCCTATCAAACACTAAACCAGATGGAAAATATATTCTGTACCCAGCTCTTGTCTTGTTATGCATGATTGGTGGAATTAACCCTCATGCATCCAGTGCTGCGATAAAGGATGCTTGCTTTCTAAAACTCCAAAATGAGTCTTAGAGTTTATTTGGCAGCATTTTCAGTAACATATTTAAGCAAGGAATTTCTTTTTCTGTACTTCAACTTCATGCTTGCAAGACTGAGTAAAAAGCTCAAGGAAAAATGGAATTCCCTATGACACTCTTATCTGAAAGATTTTCCAGGAAGATGAAGGCTGAGTTTCTAGAAGCAGAAGTTTCTATAGCATGAAAAGTCATGTTAGAAATTTGCCATGAACATCACAGTCATGCCCTGAATGATTACTGATTTGAAGCAGCAAACTGATTTTTTAATGTTCCACAGAAATATTAATCCCTCTCATATTATACTCCATTTTCTAATAGATAAGCAAATATATAGGCAAATAATTTTTATGATACCAATCATCTGCATGACAGTATACATCTCAAGAAGAGAATATCTTCTACATTTCATTTGCCTGCTGAACCAGATCAATCCAATTTGGGGGGGGGAATCACTGCTGAGCAAAAAGTAAGCATAGCTCAATGATATATTAAAAGCTTCACTTTCAATCCAGCTTCTCATGTAACTTCCACAGAAAGGAGCTACAGATCTAGTGTCCACTTCAGCAAACATCAGATCAATATTACAACTGCAGTTCAGCTTTGATTTTGAAGGAGGAAGTGGAGGAAGGGGAAGGTCTTATTCTGCCATGAAGGAGTAGGGAATAGTCACAGGCTGAATTTCAGTTTAACCACAGAATAGGCACAGCATTAGCAATCAACTATGCAAGAAAGAAGCCAAGACACTTAATTCCTAATGAAAAACTACTCCAAAGCTAAACAGATTAGTCTCCATGAACTGTCTAAGCTGGGACATTAGTCAGCAGTAGGTTTCATCCTGTTGAAAAGACAAGCATACCAAATTTCACTTACCATGAGAGTCAGACCCCAACTTCTTAGAAGCCATTTAGAACCTGAAAAACATTTTAAAACAGCTTTAACAGCTTTATACGTGTAGCACAGCATAAGTCTATGCAGTTCTACAGAGTCTAGATTACAGGAAACATTGCAGACAGTTGTTTGTTGTTTATTCTGTTCAAGACAGATAAGTAAACTTATTTTATAGGTCTGAAGAATTGACTGAACATACAAACAACTTAGCCCAAAAGTCTGACAATCCAAATGACAAAATGAAGAAAAAAAAAAACACAGCCAAGCAGCAGCCAGGTTGATCAGGAAGGCAGAGAGTTATAGACCACAGCATGTGGGAACATTTTACACAAGAGAAGAGCCTGGATGCTGGGAGACTGACTGATACTGAACAATTCTAGCAAGGCCTTGAAACAGAGAGCCGAAAGATAAAGGCCAGCTGAAAGGAATACAAGAGCTAGTTCAGTGGGAACGAGTACCAGCTGAAAGAAAAACAATTAAAGAGAACTATCAACATAGTTAATTTTAGTGTAACTTGGTTTCTTAGCATGTGCAGTAGTTTAGCCAATAATATGTCAGTAATAGCTTTACGGACAGCTACCTTTAGCCAATAATACACTGTAGATACCCTCGTGGGCACCCAGTTATGTAACCGAAAAGGGTTTATAAAGAAACAGCTAAGCTCAATAAAGTGAATAGTTGCTGATCATATGGATCTCTGCGTTTGATTCCACAATGCTCCCATCAACAACAGCACTCAGAGGCTTCTCTATTCCAGCTCCATGGAGCGCACCTTGCTTCCCTTGGCATTAAGAATAGCCCTTCGTACTGGAAATACCATACTGATCCTCTTCAGTATAATCCCTGCTGCTCTAAAAAGGGATACTATCACATTAGGTATGCAGTCAGTTAGCCAGCAGGACACACAGATAACAGTACAGGTATAAAATGAATAGTACCATTAAGAAGATATTTTCAGATACATACAAGAAAGCGATGATAACAATAGCCCTAATCCACTGCCCACAGAATTTTACTAACAACTTTTAAAGTTTGGATGCAAATCCTACATGGATAAGGTGTTAAATACAGAAGTGCTTAGTCAGCTTTTAACACAGAGCAGGCCTATCCCGAGAAGAGAATTGTTAAAGACAGAATTAGCTCTCAAATCAGTTGTCAGCTAAACCTCTGTTCCAGGATGCTTATGGTGCGTTCAATAATGTAACTGGTTCTTTTGCTAGATTAGAAATACATCACAAGATCTGTCTCAACACTCATAGCATAACTTTTTCACCACTTCTTCGGTGGCATCCAGGGGCAGGATGGTGAGTACTGCGGTGGGGTGGCCATTTGAGGCGGTGGGGCGCTTCCCTGAGCCGGGAAAAGCCCAGGAAAACCCAGGCGAGAGCGGGACGGGGGGCTCTGGGCTTCTGACACACGGAAGCGGCCGGTCCCGCGCGGTGCCTGTCGGGAGGGGGCGGCCCTGGCAGCTACCACGGGAGATTTAAACGGTCCCAAGGGAGTACGGCGAATAGGAGTGTGGCAAACAGGTGTGGCGTTTGTTAGTGTAATGGGGCAGTTCGAGCGGGCAGGGCGAGCAGAGAGGGGCTGGAGGCTGGCCTCAAGGGACCATGGATGATGGTGGCCACCTGGCAGAAAATTAAAGCAGCTCCAGGTGCTGCAGCAGCAACGATGGATGTTGCCACCCAGACAGAGCCTCAGCGGGCACATGCAGCTACCCAGACACTGGGCTGCAGGCAGTGCCCCCCTCTGATGCTGACTCACGCCACCAGTACTGAATTCACTTGTGGAAGATGTGCTTGTGTGGGGGAACTCCTGCTTGGTGGCAGAGCTGAGGGAGGAGGTAACTAGACTAAGGGCTATCAGGGAGTGGGAGAGGGAAACGGATCAGTGGAGCAGCGCCCTCTCACAAACTCAGCAGGCTGCAGGAGCTAGTGCAGCTGAGCACCACCCATCTGTCAGCTGCAAGGTTGGGGGAAAAGGAGATGGGGAATGGCAGCAAGATCCTGCATGGCGCGGGAAGCCTGCTGTCCCCACTCAGACAACAAATCCCCAGGTTCCCCTGAAGAATAAATATGAAGCGCTGCAAGTGGGATCCATCCCCACAGATGAAGTGGATGGCTCCCACAGCCTAGAAACATAGCCTAGAAACATTCCCTAGGCTGCACCATCCTCAAATGACCATCAAAACATCCTCTGTGAAAAAGAAGAGGAGAGTGATTGTCCTAGGGGATTCCCTTCTAAAGGGAACAGAGGGACCTATCAGCAGACCGGACCCACTCCACAGGGAGGTCTGCTGCTTACCTGGGGCATCAGTGAAGGATGTAACTAGGAAACTTCCTTCCTTGGCGAAAGAGACAGATTATTACCCTCTGGTAGCATTTCAAATCTGCAATGATGACACACAGTGCAGAAAGCCGAAAGCCATTAAGAGAGACTTCAGGGCTCTGGGGAGAACGATGGAGGGATCTGGGGCACAAGTATTGTTTAGCTCCATTCCAATGCTAAGGAATGAGGTCAAAAAGAATCACTTGATTAATACCTGGTTCCGAACCTGGTGTGAGGAGAAAAACTGGGTTCTTTGATCATGGACTGGCCCACGCACCCTCAGGCTTCCTTACTAGGAATGGGGCACACTTGTCTCCTAGGTGTATGTAAATCCTTACTAAAAATCTAGCAGGGCTCATAAATAGAGCTTTAAACTAGATATGAAGGGGCAGGGGGATGAAGCCAGGCTAGTCAGTCGGGAGTGAGCCTGGAAGTGGAACTCCAGTGCCTGAGAGATGGGGTGCTGGCAAGGACTCCCAGCATGTCACCACAGAGCAAGTGGGGGCGGCGAGTACATCTGGTGACAGTAAGGATGAAACTGGCACTGAGGGGTTAGATACTCCTAGGACCAGTCAATTGGGAATGAACACTATTCCCTTTATGAGGGCTGAGGGTTCACCAGGCCAGCTGAAGTGCATTTACACCAATGCATGCAGGAGGAGTTGGAAGCTGTTGTAGGGCAAGGAGACTACGATGTCATTGCCATCACAGAAACGTGGTAGGATGACTCATATAACTGGAGTGCAGCTATGGTGGGGTACAAACTCTTCAGGCGGGACAGGAAAAGTAGGATGGGGGTGGGGTAGCCCTCTAAGTTAGAGAGAGCTTTGATACCTTGGAGCTCAATTATGATGATGACAGGATCGAGTGCCTGTGGGTTAAAATCAGAGGAGCCCACATGAAGGCAGATATTGTGATGGGAGTCTGTTATAGACCCCCCAGCCAAGGAGAAGCAGCTGATGAGCTCTTCTATAAACAACTGGGGATAGTCTCAAGATCGCTACCTCTTGTTCTTGTGGGAGACTTCAATCTTCCAGATGTCTGCTGGAAGTACAATAGAGCAGAAGGGAATCAGTCTAGGAGGTTCCTGGAGTGCGTGGAAGACAACTTCCTCGCACAACTGGTGAGTGAGCCGAGAAGGGAAAGCGCCCTCCTGGACCTGCTGTTTGTGAACATGGAAGGCCTTGTGGGGGATGTGATGGTTGCAGGATGCCTGGGACAAAGCGATCACGCGATGATAGAGTTTTCAGTTCTAGGTGAGGTGAAGAGGGTGGTTAGCAGGACAGTCACATTAAACTTCCAGAGGGCAGACTTGGGACTGTTCAGAAGGCTGGTTGGCAAAGTCCCATGGGAGACAGTCCTTAAGGGCAAGAGAGCCCATGAGAGCTGGGAGCTCTTCTAAAGGAAATCCTAGCAGCTCAGGAGCAAGCCATGCCCATGTTCCGGAAAAGATGCTGATGGGGGAAAAAACCAGCTTGGTTGAGCAGGGAGTTCTTGAAGGACATCAAAAAGAAGAGGAATGTCTATGAGCCTTGGAAGAAAGGACAGGCGTCTTTGGTGGACTACAGGGAGGAAGTGAGATCGTGCAGGGAAAAAATCAGGAGGGCTAAGGCCCAACTGGAACTCAGGTTTGCCAAGTCTGTGAAAGATAACAAAAAATCTTTCTACAAATGCATGAACAATAAAAGGAGGACCAGGGAGAATATTTAGTCCCTATTGGATGCAAATGGAACAACAGTGACAGGGGATGAGGACAATGCTGAGGTACTTAATGCCTTCTTTGCCTCAGTCTTTAATAGTAAGGAAAGGTGTTCCCTCTGTGTACAAACCCAGGAGTTAGAGGAGCAGAATGAGGCTCCCATGATCCATGAGGAGGTGGTTAGAGCCTTGCTTGCCCAGATAGACACCCACAAGTCTATGGGGCCTGATGAGATCCACCCAAGAGTATTGAGTGAGCTTGCGGATGTGCTTGCCAAACCCCTTTCCATCATCTTCCAACAGTCCTGGAAGACTGGGGAAGTTCCACTGGACTTGAGGCTGGCTGATGTTGTGCCCATCTACAAGAAGGGTCACAGGGAGGATCCAGGGAACTACAGGCCTGTCAGTCTGACCTCAGTGCCAGGGAAAGTAATAGAACAGGTGATCTTGAGTGCCATCATGAAGCACACGCAAGAGAACTGGGTGATCAGGCCCAGTCAACAGGGGTTCATGAAAGGCAAGTCTTGCCAAACTAACCTGATTGCCTTCTATGACCAAGTGACCTGCCTACTGGATGAGGGAAAGGCTGTGGATGTATCTTCCTGGACCTCAGTAAAGCCTGTGATACAGTTTCTCCCAGCATTCTGCCTAGGAAACTGTCGGCCTCTGGCCTGGACAGACACACACTCTCCTGGGTGGAAAACTGGCTGGATGGCTGGGCCCAGAGAGTGCTGGGAAATGGTGTTAAATCCAGCTGGAGGCCAGTGACAAGTGGGGTTCCCCAGGGCTCAGTGCTGGGTCCAGCCCCATTCAATGTCTTTATCAATGACCTGGATGAAGGCATTGAGTGCACCCCAAGTAAGTTTGCGGATGACACTAAGCTGGGAGGAAGTGTGGATCTGCTGGAGGGTCGGGAGGCTCCAAAGGGATCTGAACAGGCTGGACTGCTGGGCTGCAACCAATGGCAAGAGGTTTAACAAGGCCAAATGCCGGGTCCTGTACTTGGGGCACAACAACCCTGTGCAACTACAGACTACGGGAAGTCTGGCTGGAAAGCTGCCCAGAGGAGAAAGATCTGAGGGTGTAGGTTGACAGCTGACTGAACATGAGCCAGCAGTGTGCCCAGGTGGCCAAGAAGGCTAATGGCATCTTGGCTTGTATCAGAAACGGCGTGACCAGCAGGTCCAGGGAGGTTATACACCCTCTGTACTCGGCACTGGTGAGACCGCACCTCGAATACTGTGTTCAGTTCTTTAAGGGTCGGTCAAAGGATCGATTTCTGCCTCAGCATTTTGTCATCAGAAATTTTCTCATTGTAAGCCTCAGAACTTGACTGTATAAATCACAGATGCAGACCTTACAAAAACGGCCAAAGCTGGTACGGAACGAATGCTTTGTACCTAACTATCCGTACCTACCTCCTTATCTCAGAAATGTTTTGTACCTGTCACCAAGCCTCCCTGCTCCCTACCGATGTGAAAGCTCCATGAAGCAAGGAGGAAAAGACAGGAAGATTAATGACAGGACTTACCACAGACCCATATCCCAACAGAGCATGCGTGCAAGGTGATGATGACTACTTGCCTCAATTGGGAGACGCCAGGTCGACCACCACTGCCAGGAGGAGCACATGCGCAAGGGAAGGAGACCTGCCTCCAAAGCCGACCATGCCTCAGACACTCCTCTCTTGGCATGTGTGGCCTGCTAGGTGGGGATTGGCACATCTCCACAGGCAGAGGCGGGTTGCAGGTGTATTGACTAGCATAAAGGACTGCTCTGGAGCAGCTGAATTCTGAAGATCTTCCCCACCATGAGGTCACCTCAGTCAAAGACAGAGGCAGTGGAACGCCTTCTGGAACGGGACCCCCAGAGACACCGGACATCTGTGGACCCATGGTGGTAGCTATAAACCCCTTTTTCTTCTCTTTTCTCCCCATCTCTTTCCTTGTTCTTTCTCTCTTTCTATCGCAAGCCGCTTTACAGGCACAATTAATAAAGTTCCAGTTTGGATTGAAATTTAACTCCCTTGACTTGTTGAATTATTGCTTTTTCCTTTGCACTCCGAGATCATAGCTGAAACAAACCATCACATGTCCGCTTATGAGTGGACCATGACACTATGCAATCAAGATCTCTTAGTAGACTGACATTAAAAACCTGATCACAGAAGTTTACTATGGTACAAAGCAGATTCTGTTTTCATTTACTGCAGTCTCCAAATAGACATCACCCCAAAATCTGCAGCAAACACTTCCAAATTGTACTTCTAACAGTTCTGCAAACAACGAGCTGTTGGCTGCATGGAGACACTCCCCTTTCATAAAATACGATCATGTTGAGCTACTGATAACTCTTTGGATAACGTCATTCAAAGCTAGATTTTACATGTTGCAACTACATGCCCTGCAGAAGAGAAAAAATAAAACACGAAAAAGGATCACTTTCACTGGTCTTAACAGGAAAAACTTTTAAGTATATCTACAGTAATTCTTTTTAAGTGCTACTGCAATCCAGGAGATAAGGTACATTAAGGTTCTTGGTCTATTTTAAGATCAACAGGAACAAATCAGACCCTCCCTGAAGTAAATACTCCATTTAATTTTCAATAGCCACTGGTTAAAACAAATCTAATGATGTCTTTGTCTCTTGGGATACAAGTACAAGTGGTCATCCTACATTTAATCCAATGCAAAGTAGGGATTACATTGACAACAGGGAGTGGAGGGAGAACAAGACAAGATATCTCTGCTGCATATGCCTCCCATTGTTCAACAATCCAAACAACTATGATGAGAGATCTAAATTTTAAGGACAGCCCATAACAAATTCAGCTTATTATTTCCAGTGCAATGATTATGGGGCAGAGGTACAGGAACCAATAAAACAACACTTCTTAAAACATTTCCAGAATACATGCTTGGGAAGGACAGGGAGAAAAGAGCCCCTGAAGAGTAGGACTGTGTGTAGATCGCGTTACTGGATTATGAGACAACACTCTTTAGCAATGGCAATAACATCCTTTACAGGGATGTTATTCAATATGCAGATGTTGGATAGCATCTTCCTAGCAGTGACAAACATTAGGAAAAATCAGTTCTTCAAATTGTGCTGTTGCTTAATGTGACATAGTGGGCAATTAGACCTTCTAGTTCAGTACATAACAGTCAACAGGAAGTGAAAGCAGAAGACAGCTCTTCCATGTGCTCTCAGAGAAGCATGACGTCTCTTGCTCAGTTGTTCCATATGTGTTCACTGAATTAATATTGCATTAATATAACAACTGCAGTTACACACCTATCCTCATGTCACATCCCATTTTATTCATTAAAGACACTGCACTTGTTAAAAGCACATACTATTTGAGCTGGTTAAGGATGTAAGGCTCCTAAATGATAACAGACAGCTCTATTCCTCCTTTAAGTTCCTAACTGTGTATTTGGGACATAAGGTAATTTGCCATACATTTCACTCAGAAAGAAGGGAAAACCCTACAATGGCTGAGGAATTGCAGCACACTAATGCATCAGATTTTCAGTCACTGAATCACTCAGCAGCCATATAAATTTCCAACAAAGTTGAAGCTTATACATCACACAAGCCTCTAGAACTAGAAGTTTCACAGGCAAGAGCATAAGAAAACTGAAAGTTACTTACACAGCCCAGTGGTCAAGGCAGATCTGTGCAAGCTTTTCCCTTGGCCAGAGACTGACATGCCAAACACTAAGTATAGAAGATGCACCAATTCTAAATTCACATTTAACTGTTGCAGCAAATGGGTGACCTATTTAAGATGGACTCTTCCCAAAAAGAGAACCCTGTCACAAAAGAAAATTATCTGCAACTAACACCTAAGGTTGGTCTGACTTCCAAACTCAAACAAAGGGGATATCCTAGGTTCTATTAACTCCAAGAGTAGGATTTTAGAGTGTAGTTCCTACTAGTTCCTGTTACCCAAGTTATTTAAAGATCATCTAAACAGAAAAGCAATGGGAAAAAAATTATATGGCTTTACGTCCCTCTTGTTCTTGAGATCAGCTTCACTATCTAGAAGTTAAACCATCACCAAGAAAAGGGTGGAAAACTAGAAATAGAAGGATCATCTTCCTCTCCCTGAGATACAACAGACACATGACAGATATTTGTATGATAAACCATAATGAAAAATATAAATATGCTGTGCAAAAAGTGAGAAAATATGATCCAGCACTCATACCACTAATAATGGCTACAATCATCTCACAATGCAGTAATGAAACAAGTTCCAAATTTGAAGAGCAAAGCAACTGTTTTTAACTGCCATTTTCCTATACCTAAAGCTCGGATAGCAAATACCTACCATGTCAGAGAGCTTAAAATAGTCGGATGGAAAGCATCTAGTAACTATTAACAAATTTAGTTACTTTACAGAATCACAGAATCACAGAATAACCAGGTTGGAAGAGACCCACTGGATCGTCAAGTCCAACCATTCCCACCAATCCCTAAATCATGCTCCTAAGCACCTCATCTACCCTAACCTTAAACACCTCCAGGGACGGTGACTCAACCACCTCCCTTGGCAGACCGTTCCAATGCCTAACCACCCTCTCTGAGAAGAACTTCTTCCTAATCTCAAGCCTAAATCTCCCCTGGCAGAGCTTGAGGCCATTCCCTCTCGTCCTGTCCCCTGTCACTTGGGAGAAGAGGCCAGCTCCCTCCTCTCCACAACCTCCCTTCAGGTAGTTGTAGAGAGTAATAAGGTCTCCCCTCAGCCTCCTCTTCTCCAGGCTGAACAACCCCAGCTCTCTCAGCCGCTCCTCATAAGATTTGTTCTCCAGCCCCTTCACCAGCTTTGTTGCTCTTCTCTGGACTCGCTCCAGAGCCTCAGCATCCTTCTTGTGGTGAGGGGCCCAGAACTGAACACAGTACTCGAGGTGCGGTCTCACCAGTGCCGAGTACAGGGGGAGAATAACCTCCCTGGACCTGCTGGTCACGCCGTTCCTGATACAAGCCAAGATGCCATTGGCCTTTTTGGCCACCTGGGCACACTGCTGGCTCATGTTCAGTCGGTTGTCAACCAGCACCCCCAGGTCCTTCTCCTCCTGGCAGCTTTCCAGCCAGGTTTCTCCTAGTTTGTACCTCTGCTTAGGGTTGTTGTGCCCCAAGTGCAGGACCCGGCATTTGGCCTTGTTAAACCTCATGCTGCTGGTCTCAGCCCAGCAGTCCAGCCTGTTCAGGTCCCTTTGGAGCCTCCCGACCCTCCAGCAGATCCACACTTCCACCCAGCTTAGTGTCATCCGCAAACTTACTTGGGGTGCACTCAATGCCTTCATCCAGGTCATTGATAAAGACATTGAACGGGGCTGGACCCAGCACTGAGCCCTGAGGAACCCCACTTGTCACTGGCCTCCAGCTGGAGTTAACGCCATTTCCCAGCACTCTTTGTGCCCAGCCGTCCAGCCAGTTTTCCACCCAGGAGAGTGTGCACCCGTCCAGGCCAGAGGCCGACAGTTTCCGAAGCAGAATGCTGGGAGAAACTGTATCAAAGGCTTTACTGAAGTCCAGGAAGATCCATCCACAGCCTTTCCCTCGTCCAAGAGTTTAGTCACTTGGTCATAGAAGGTGATCAGATTACTCTGGCAAGACCTGCCTTTCATGAACCCGTGTTGACTGGGCCTGATCACCCGGTTCTCTTGCAAGTGCTTCATGATCGCACTCAAGATCACCCGCTCCATGACTTAAATGACTTAGCTTAATTAGCACAAGAATTCATACTACTACTACAAATTAGTCAAATATTTAACAGTAATCTTAGCACTAGCCAGAGCTAGGTACGTGCATTAACTTTTCTAGTTAATCCTAGCACAAGTTAATATTTCAGTATAACCCTTCTCAAATGTGAGAGACTGATAGCTAGAGAAATTTGCTAACATCAACAACAAAATAGCTCACTTATTCTGTTCTTTTGGTAAAGATGTATGAAAAAGCAGTGGAATATCCTGTACATTTAAAATGTATGTCTGGAACCCAGAGCAGCATAAGCTAATTAAAATGCTGCTCTATTTGTTGCAGTGGTACTTCAATATGTAACAAGCTGAATCTGAAGTATCTTGAATATTACTAATATTTCAGACTTGTCCCAGTTATGACTGAGAAGAGTAATGCAAACGTTTCCAAAATGCTGCCAACATGATTAAATCAGCTTTTACCATCAGAACATACCCTTTTAAATCCAAAAATAGCAGAGTTTGTGCAGTTTCAAGCTTTTTCTTCTTATGGTCTTTGACTAAGAGGAGTGTACAGGTAGCTGATCTTATATTATCCAGAAACAAGTTACACTCTGTTGACCATACCAGGACCTCCTCCCAATACTGACAAGAGAACTTAAATTATTCTATTACAGAAAGCAATTTTTATTGTTCTGCTA